>JASVEL010014018.1:0-76498 GCA_032618575.1 Nicotiana noctiflora
GACAGTTGAACTGAGACTCAGGCGATGAGCCTTCGCCGAATCAATTCAGCCATAGTTGAATAAGAACTCGGGCTACGCGCCCTCGACTCAAAATAATCAACAAAGGTTTAACGACAGTTGAATTGGGACCCGGCCATGAGCCTTCGCCGAATAAATTCAACCATAGTTGAATAAGAACTCGGGCTACGTGACTTCGACTCAAAATAATAAAACAGTTGAACTGGGACTGAACTGGGACTCAGGCCATGAGCCTTCGCCGAATCGATTCAACCATAGAACTCGGGCTACGCGCCCTCGACTCAAAATAATCAGCAAAGGTTCAATGACAGTTGAACTGGGACTTAGGCCATAAGCCTTCGCCGAATCAATTCAACCATAGTTGAATAAGAACTCGGGCTACGCGCCCTCGACTCAAAATAATCAACAAAGGTTCAACGACAATTGAACTGGGACTCAGGCCATGAGCCTTCGCCCAATCAATTCAACCATAGTTGAATAAAAACTCGGGCTACGCGCCCTCGACTCAAAATAATCAACAAAAACGATAGTTGAACTGGGACTCAGGCCATGAGCCTTCGCCGAATTAACTCAACCATAGTTGAATAAGAACTCGGGCTACACGAACTCGACTCAAAATAATCAACAAAAGTTCAACGACAGTTGAACTGGGACTAAGGCCATGAGCCTTCGCCGAATCAAATCAACCATAATTGAATAAGAACTCGGGCTATGCGCACTCGACTCAAAATAATCAACAAAAGTTCAACGATAGTTGAATTAGGACTCAGGCCATGAGTCTTCGCCTAATCAATTCTACCATAGTTGAATAAGAGCTCGGGCTACGCGCCCTCGACTCAAAATAAACAACAAAAGTTCAATGATGGTTGAACTGGACTCAGGCCATGAGCCTTCGCCGAATCAACTCAACCATAGTTGAATAAAAACTCGGGCTATGCGCCCTCTACTCAAAATAATCAACAAAGGTTCAACGATAGTTGAACTGGGACTCAGGCCATGAGCCTTCGGCAAATCAATTCAACCATAGCTGAATAAGAACTCGGGATACGCGCCCTCAACTTAAAATCATCAACTAAAGTTCAACGACAGTTGAACTGGGACTCAGGCCATTAGCCTTTGCCGAATCAACTCAACAATAGTTGAATATGAACTCGGGCTACACGCCCTCGACTAAAAATAATAAATAAAAGTTCCATGACAGTTGAATTGGGACTCGGGCCATAAGCCTTCGCCGAATCAACTCAACCATAGTTGAATAAGAACTCGGGCTACGCGCCCTCGACTAAAAATAATCAATAAAGGTTCAACGACAGTTGAACTGGGACTCAGGCCATGTGCCTTCACCGAATCAATTCAACCATAGTTGAATAAGAACTAGGGCTACGCGCCCAAGACTCAAAATAATCAACAAAGATTCAACGACAGTTGAACTGGGACTCAGGCCATGAGCCTTCACCGAATCAATTCAACCATAGTTGAATAAGAGCTCGGGCTACGCGCCCTTGACTTGAAATAATTAACAAAGGTTCAACGACAGTTGAACTGGGACTCAGGCCATGAGTCTTCGTCGAATCAATTCAACCATAGTTGAATAAGAACTCGGGCTACGTGCCCTCGACTCAATATAATCAACAAAGATTCAACGACAGTTGAACTAGGACTCAGGCCATGAGCCTTCGCCGAATCAATTCAACCATAGTTGAATAAGAACTCGGGCTATGCGCCCTTGACTAAAAATAATCAACAAAGGTTCAACGACAGTTGAACTGGGACTCAAGCCATGAGCCTTCGCCGAATCAATTCAACCATAGTTGAATAAGAACTCGGGCTATGCGCCCTCGACTCAAAATAATCAACAAAGGTTCAACGATAGTTGAATTGGGACTTAGGCCATGAGCCTTCGCCAAATAAATTCAACCATAGTTGAATAAGAACTCGGGCTACACGTCCTCGACTCAAAATAACCAATAAATGCTCAACGACAATTGAACTAAGCTTCAGGTCATGTACCTTCGCCAAATCAATCTGATCACAGGTGAAATTCGAATTAGGCCACACACCCCCGATTCGAACACGTGCCACTAAGCTCAGCGATAGATGAATCGAGGTCCAAGCCATGAATTTTCACCGAATAAGTTTGATTACGGTCTAACTAAGATCCGTATCGCCACTCCTCCCCTTAATAAAAAAAAAATAGGGGAAGGGGGGGAGGAGGAAGGGAAGCACAAGTGAGGCAAGTGGTAATTGAGCAACGCGAAAAGGGGAGCTCCCCCCTTAATTCAAAGAACAATCACGGGCCACGCCCGTCTACACCCAACCATGCATTGTCCGAAACGAAAACGAAACAATAATGCAAAAAAAAAAAAAAATACGACAGCAACCGCTTGAAAGGAGAAAAAAATCACTCTTTTTCACTCAGGACCATCTGCACTCGCCCGCTCCAGCTGCACCAGCTCCTGCTTCGGTCGCTTTACCGCCCGTTCCGCCTGCACCACCACCCGCAACTTCCACACTATTACCAACTCCCGCTAGGCTCCCGCCAGCGCCATCATCAATACCAGGCGTTACGGTCATAACCGCATTCCACGCGAGCCTCCCGTGCCCTCTGGCGTGCTCCCTCGAAAACCGCTTCAGAAATGATGCCGGCCTCGAACATGTGCTTATATACGTCCCGCTGGGCCTCAACATAAACCCAAACCTCGCGGGAACCACCCGTAAAAGCAGACTGCTTTTGGATACGCCTATTCTCTTCCTCCAAAAGTGCAATTTGTCCCGCCGCATCCTGAGCGCCCCGCTCTTGAACCCTGATCCGCTCTTCAAGGCTGCTCTCCCTGAAGGCAGCAACGGCCGGCTCTTACCAATGACAACTGGGAATTGTTAGCACGGATGACACCCTGCAATTCATCTGCCCGGGCCAAGGCCTCAGCCATTCTTCGCTTCAAATCGTCCACTTCTCTTTCCAGCGCAACAACCTTCCCACTCCATTCCGAGGTAACCTCCATCACCTTGGTTAAGTATAAACGCTCACAGTCTATCAAAGCCCTCCATCCAGCCTCGAGCTCGTCATCCTTCCGATGCAACTGATCCTCCAAGGCTCTTATGCGACCGAGTTCTTGGTTCGCCTGCAACTCCATCATCGCCAACTCTTCAACTAATGCCCGGTTATGGAGATCAATCCTTATACGCTCACTCAACTCCCTACGCTTGTTTTGGTAACGACAGCACTTGTCAAGTACGCGTAAAAGTACTCCGGACCGAACATTGGCATGACGAAGACTCTCCACCTGCAACAAAAATGTCTGCAAAACAAAGAACGAGAGGTCATATAGGGATACGGAAGCTTGTAAAAAGTGGGGGAAAATAGCAAACAAACAAGCGACCACCCCCGAATACGTACCCGCATCCCCATCACTGCTACCTCGTTCATTAAACCAATGTCTGGCACCCCCCTCAATGATTGGTTCTCAACCGTAGAACACAACTGACCAAGCTGCGACACTAAAGCAGAGTCCAGCAACAACAAATTCTCATTCACAGGAATTTCAACAACACGCGGCCTCCCCTCCGGATAGACCGCCGCACTCGTGATACCATCACGAAACATGCGGACATCCTCAGAATCCAAGTCAAAATTAGACGTAGAACCCTCTCCCACCACCGCCATCTCTATCGAATGAGTAATCGAGCCGCCAATATCCACGATCACCCGAGAAGGTTCCCCCAACTCGACCATATGCGTCAAAGACTGAGCAGTAGGGGCAGCACTTCCCTCTCGATCCTCTCGAGCCCGAGCCTCATTTTGTCCTGGACTATCGTCTGGAGTATGCGCCACGTCCGCATCCTCCTTCGCCCCAGAAGGAGGGGAATCCACATTTATCACAATAGGAGGAACGGTTCGAACCGCCACTAACGGAGCCGGAAGGGAAATAATCCTGCACCTGACCAAAGGTCTGTCTTCCTCATCGCACAAAGACGAACCATCTCAAGGGCGAACGGTCCGTGATGGACCTCGCCACAAAATAAAGGACGTGAAGGGGAAGGCGCCGCGGAAGACTCAACCGATGCGGCCCTAGGAACTCGGCATGGCATCGGTGCAGCAAAGAACCTAGCAATCGCACCAGGCCGCCGAAACGCTAATTGAGGGGCTCTTCCTCGGTACAATCTCCCTGCAACAAAGGATAAGGTCAGCCCCAGGACGTATTAGGGTCGAACAAGCCACACACAGAGAGTATAAACCTCTTACCTTTAGCTGGCCCGACCATATTTCTCCCAATAAGACATCCTCGAGTAAACCCCCTCGGTGTGCGAAACCACGACTTTGAGCCACCCGCGCAGACCGGCAAACAAAGTCGGAGGCGACCTCTCAGCTACAGAAACGATAACAAAAATAATAATAATCTAAACATAAGAAGAGAAAGGGAATCAAGTCTACTACTTAAAAGGGACAACTTACGTCTGTAATTCCAAGTCTCCGGGAATCCTGGAGAAGGTGCTACCAGGTGCTCGGTTCGAATAAAGAAAAATCGTTCGAACGGGCGAGGTTCAACCTCATCGTCTAAAGCAGCCATCAACCCCTTCAAACCACGCAGGCTCATCCGAAGCATACTCCCCCGCACTCGTTTAGGAGCGTATAGAGCAAGCACATGTTGGAGCGTGATAGTCCTTCCGGCCAACTTCTCAAACTTTAAGAACATCGCCAGAAGCTCGTACGAGGTGAGCTGCCCCGGGAATACATTGTAATATTGACAGAAGTCAACCACCAAATTGGGGAGTAGGACCCTGAATCCTAGCATAAGAGGGTACGCATAAAAACACAGTATCCAGCGTGGTCGGTATGGACCCTCTTTTCTGGTCGGGCGAGCACAATGTCAGCATAAGAAGACACGAACCCTTGTTCCCGTAGTTGGGTCATACCCACCTCCCCCATGAATGGGGCCTCATCTACCGGGTCATCCCCACCATCGACGGTAAAATCCACCGCCGGGCACCAGTTGCGGTAAGTATTTCGTCTACTAGCGGAACTCTCTCAGCTTCATTTTGCCCATCATCTCCCAGCACCGGAGAAAGGCCTTCAATAGCCGGAGGACTAGCCGGTACCATCGTCGGAAGAATTTCACGAGAAGAAGAATCAGCCATTGATCAGTTGCCTAGAGAATAGAGTAAGGTATTGGATTCAACTAAGAACGGGAAGGAACTCCTTGCAAAGAAGAAAGAATTCCAAAGCTTACAGGAAATAAGAGCTGCAAAAATCTCACAAATGAACTAGAGAGTACCAGAAATCAAGTACCCCAAACCGTCTTATAGGCAACGCAATCGATTTTCGGAAAAATTGATGGGTGCCATTAAATCCATATCCAACCGTCAAAAAAGGTTCGATTCTATCAAAACGGGCGTCCCCACAATTGAAGTCATAAAGTACTCGCCCTGTCACGATTGCTATCTCACTCATTACAGAATAACGAACGATCTACCACCAAGGGCAGGTCCAATCCTACACCATCAAAAATTCGTATGGACCGCACGAATCATGTTCACATTACGACGTACCGACTATTCCCCTTCGTCAGTAATATTCGTATACGAAAGATCGGACCTTCGTTATGTGGGAGGAGGAAGGGAAGAGGTGCCACGATCTCAACACAAGCAGTTGTCGTTCACTCCCCCCCCCCCCCAAAAAAAATCGCTCATCAGGTTCAACTTCGAGGCGACCGTGATAAGCGGTGGGACTAACTGTATGGGCCATAATCCGATTCTACAACAATCGACAATGTTAATCGTTCCTTTCGACTAACGCAAGAATAATAAGTGCCATGATCACTTTTAATTAAGGGTGCTTTCCGTATCCATCTAAAATGGTTATTGAGGTCACAACTCATCTGATATGTCTGAAATAACCTCCTAACATGGGCCCATCCACAAAAGGTCAACTCATACAACAACATCTATAAATACCAAGAGGAGAGCCAGAAAAAGGGGTTCTACTCTCCCTATGGGGGACTCTAAAAACATAGAGTAAAATATAGAGTGAGAACCCAAGAGAAAAGGCAGAAAGAGGGTAGATCGAATTGAACATGATTGTAAAGTTCTGAACATCTCCATGGGGAGGCAGACTACTCTATTATCATGAATAAAGATCACCGATGTTTTCTGTTGCTAATACGAACATTTCCATTATCTTTTTCTTTGTTAGATTTTTGATGTATTATGACTTGCTATGATTGGCCCTCAATATATATCGATTATTTTGAAATCATAAATGATCAGTAATATTTTGAGTCAAACAGTCGAGTTGCCTAGTTTCATGTTAGTATATTTGTTCATATTCACTTATTCGTATTAGATTCAACAAGGGAAAGAAGTAATATTCAAATTTTATTATTATTATCGAGAAATTAAAGCAATGGTCCAGATGGTTTGAAAGTGAGTGGCTTGGCCAGTTAGCAAAAGTTATTCCCTTTATTGCGGCCAACCAAAATAAAAAAGGGCGAGACAATCTCCTTTTCAGATAGATCTTAATTAATGTATTATTCCTTACATTTTGAGAATATAAGGCGCAAAACGACAACTGAATTAGATGTGGCAATTCGCGTTTGATTCACAACATATTCATACTGGTCCTATCTACCTAGCTCGATATGATATTTTGGGAAGTATACTTAGGTTTAGACTATAGAGAGAATTCATATTTTACTTCTCGTTCCAAGTATTATACTAGTAAATATGCACAAATTCACTATAATAGAAAAATAAGGATTAGCGACGACCAAATTTTATACTAATACTATGTAATATGATTATCAAAAGATTTTGTTAGCTACAACTAGGGCTGTACAAATCGAATCGAAAAATTACACCAAATCGAAAAGTCAAATCAAACTGATTAAAAAATCTGACTCGGTTTGGTTTGATTTAGTTTGGTATAAAATAAAAAAAACCGAACCAACCCGACATATAAATATATAATTTTTATATATATTATTTAAGATTTTATATAAAAATTTCTATAAAAAATATCTAGAAATATTTGGGATTCTCTTGCGGGATATAAATTTTAATAGAATATGAAGTGCTCCGTATTTATTGTACGGAAAAGGGCCTAAAATGCCCCTCAACTATCAAGTTTGGTCTAAAAATGCCCCCATCCACCTATTGGGCCAAATATGCCCTTCTGTTAATGTTTTTGGCTCACAAATGCCCTTTGAGTTAACGGAAGGACACGTGTCATCCTTTTATTGGTGCATTCTAAATATTTCATAATTAATTAAAAAGACACATTATTCATACATGAAAAATAAATAAAAATTTTCTAAAATACTTACAAAAGTTAAAAACTGGAAAAAAAAATCTTATTTTAGTAAAAACCTTTTGTAAGTATTTTAGAAAATTTTTATTTATTTTTCAGGTATGAATAATGTGTCTTTTTAATTAATTATGAAATATTTAGAATGCACCAATAAGAGGATGACACGTGTCCTTCCGTTAACTCAAAGGGCATTTGTGAGCCAAAAACATTAACATAGGGCATATTTGGCCCGATAGGTGGATGAGGGGCATTTTTAGACCAAATGTGATAGTAGAGGGGCATTTTAGGCCCTTCTCCGTTTATTGTATGATCAGTTTCTTATCAAGTGTTACTAAAATACGTCTATCTCTTTATTCTTACATATTTATATCATATGTTAATATGTATTAAATTCTTATATCTTTTTCGTATGTGAAGTGGTTATTAATTTTTAGGTATCATATTGATTTTTATGTTTAATTATTAAATTCGGATAACCGGAAAGTGTATATCAACAAAAAGTTATTGTCAGACAACTAAAAAAATAATTATTATTGTGTTAACTAATGAAATTCCCGCATAAGAATATTTTAATTGATAATATATTTTTTAGTTTTTATATTCTTACGAAATAGATGTATACATATCAAATATTTAACAAAGTACGATTGAAATAATATGTAAGTAACAAAAAATTCGAAAACCCGAAAAACCAATAAAATCGAATAAATCCAAACAGATATAGTTGGTTTGGTTTGGTTTGATAAAAATCGAACCAACCCGGTCCATGTACGCCCCTAGCTACAACTAGAGGTGTACATGGACCGGTTAAGTTCGGATTTTATCAAAACCAAACGAAACCAACTATATCGGTTTGGGTTGGTTATGTTTTGTCGGGTTTTTCGGGTTTTCGGATTTTTTTATTACATGAATATTAATTCAATCTTACTTTGTTAAAATTATAAATAAAGCTTTGATAAGTGAATATATGTTTAGTAAATATGAAAAAAATTGACAAACATATGATCTATTAAAATATTTTTATGGGGGAATTTTTTTAATAACATATGATAGTTATGTTCTTAGCCGTCTAACAATAATTTTTCGTTAATTTACGCTTTCAAGGTTAATATATGAGATGATTCCAAATATTTCAACATTTTCTAAAGAAAATTCACTATAAAGTATTAAAAAAATATAAATAAAATTTAAATATTTATATATCGGTTTGGTTCGGATTTTTTTACTCAATACCAAATCGAGTCAAATCAAACCTAGTAGGGTTTTTTAATCGATTTGATTAGGTTTTTCGGTTTGGTGCGGTTTTCCGATTCGATTTGAACACCCCTAACTATAACTATTTAGCTATACACTGGCGATGAATTTTGTATTACATAATTTTTTTTATTGTATGCAAATTTAACTTGTGACAACACTGTCAAGTTAAAGATGATATATTATAACTATCTGTAAATAATTTTAGATTCCCAAAAGTGAAGTAAATTATATGCTATGCATAATAAATTAAGATGCATGCTTGCTTGGAGCCGGGGATTTATCGAAAACAATCTCTTTATTTGCATAAAATAAGATAAGATTGCGTACGCTGTATCCTTCTCAGACCACACTTATAAAATTACACCGAATCAGTTATTGTTATTGTATACGTAATAAGTGAAAGATGTACTGATAAGTGATAATGAACAAATCAATTACAATATGGAGTGTGTTAGTTAAATGTTTTAAATAAAAGTTGATTCCTTCGTCCAATTTATGCTACACTCTTTGTATGAGAATTTCGAATTGTTAAGACCATATTCCACTGATAATATTTATTTTACATTTACGAATTTTCAAACACTCAGTTATTTAATTAAATTTATATTTTAATATACTTTCGCCGTTGAACAATTACATACAATTTTTCTGAGGCCAGCAATTTGTCGGGGTCGTTAATGTGTTTGTCTATATGCGAATGCACCTACCAACCAATTAATTAAACAATTGTTAAGATTGCTATATTTGAAGATTCCCAACGAATAGAAGAATGTTGGTCTTGATTTGTTTGGTCTAAATTACACTAATATGTGGTATTGTTTTCTGATGGTAAGCAAACCCCATTTCCAACCGAGAGGTTGTGAGTTCGAGTCTTCCCAAGAGCAAGGTGGGAAGCTCTTAGAGGGAAGGATGCCGGGGGTCTTATTTGGAAACAATCTCTCTACCCTAGGGTAAGGGTAAGGTCTGCGTACACACTACCTTCCCCAGACCCTACTAAGTGGGATTATACTGAATTGTTGTTGTTGTGGTATTGTTTTCTAAAAGCATTTGATTTTGTTCCTTTCCTACTACCCCTAGCTAGTCTTTAGGGCACCAACGTATAACAGCTAAAAGTTTATATGCAGTTGGTATTTAACGATGAAAAATATTATTTAATATAATGACCTGTGTGGTGATTGCGTCGCCATCTGATGTTTTCCTTTCATTTTGCCATTTCTTATTAAGAGAACTTTAACAGGTTTTGAAGGACCGTACCCACGCATATAGACTTGTGGCTAGAGGTGAAAGGACAACCAAAGACTCAATAATTCCTTGATGCCCAAGCAAACACCCTGCCTTTTTAATTGTAACTAGTATAGTATCCGTACGATGCGCGGAAAAATTTGAGATAAACATTGTAATAAATAATTTTCTTACTTTGTTATGGTGTTATATTTGTATATTTGATCAATTGTAAATTTTAAACCATTTGAGCCATAGTCGTTGATAATGACGCAACTAAGGTAGGAATTTTTTTTCTTAATCTACAATAATTTTACATCGTATCTAATTAACTTTTTCTTAATAATTTACAAGTTTTTTCTTCATATTGTTGGTCCATGATATTATGAAATGATGATAAATAATATAATTTATATATCCAAATGATTTATTCATCAAAACAGTACAATACACAACATTATGAAACGATATGCAATAACCATCCAAATAAACTGTTACCGGTACACTACTAGAAATTCGGGCAAAACCGTCCCAAAAAATCAACCAAAGTTGGTCGGTAATGGCCAATAACTATCCAAAACGCGACCATTTACATGTGGACGATATTTTGAAGGTCGGAAGGGCATACCGACCAAAGTTGGTCGGAAATTGCCGACCAACTTTGGTCGGTCAATTAAATTCAAAAAACAATTGCCGAATACTAACCAAAGTTGGTCGGTATTTTAATTATGTAATTAAAAAATGCACCATCTGGGAATCGAATCGGGGCCTGTATTGTGGCAGGATGTTATTCTACCACTAGACCATTGATGCATCTTATTTTAAGACTGTCTTTTATTTGATTTATACTTTTTAATTGTCTTTTTGCACGAAAATAACCAACCAAAGTTGGTCGATTTTATTAAAAAAAAATAAAATTACCGACCAAAGTTAGTCGGTTTTTAAAATGATCGGCGGAATTAACTGACCATTTCGGTCAATTTTTTTAATATTAACTTTAATTTATTTTAAATAAAAGACCGACTAAAGTTGGCCAGTCTCTTGAATATTAAATTTTGCGGGACTCAAGAATAGTTTCTCGCATTTTTGCATGATAAATTATGAAAAGTGCATATTTTTTAGTATATTTGTATATTAATTCTTGTGTATGTCGCGGGAGATTATATGATTTTCGAAGTGAAATATACTCATTATGCGTTTCTTATGTGTAGGAACGATTTTGGATGATAAATAATCAAAAGATGACAATTCGCCACAAAAAAAAAAAAGAAATTAAAGGAGTGGGAGCTTGTCTATTCTCGTGCCTGGCATAAAGTCGGACGCGAAAAAGGAGAAAATTTAAGGCATAAAATAGCAAAGCGAAACAAAGACACAGAGCATTTCGCGAAATGGAAGAATCTCAAAAGATGGATCCGCGCCAAAGTCTGCATCCAGAAGCGAAGACAAACACGGATCCGCGTCAAAGTCCGCATCTAGACACGAAGGCAGACGCGGATTCCAGATCTCCCATCCGAAGTTGGATTGAAACATTCCACCCCTCATCAACTCTAGGTCATATAAATACATCCTAAAACACCACTTTGAAGGAGGAGACACTACTTTAGCGTTAGACAACACCATTGGAGGCAAGAACACGCTAAGAGCAATGAGGAAGATTCAGTTACAAGTTTTTCCCCTTCTTCTTCCTATTTTTATTGTTGGTTATGAATTTGAGTATTGGGTTTTCATATACTTTTATGAATAGCTAATTTGTTATCTTATAGTTTTGATAGAACCTTTTTGTTGGATGAATTATTGTTATATTTTTATATAATTTAGCCTTTGAATTTATCTATTTGTTCAACTACGTGTTTGTTGTTGTTGATTGAATGACCATCAATTGACTGTGCCTATTTAGTGTGTACTGCTCGAGAGAGAGTATATATTTAGGTGTTTGTTGTACAACATCACTCCTAACATATGTAAGAGATCAATGCAGAGGGTTTAAAGGCAACATTAGAGATAACAAAACCTTGGTGCGATTGTAGTGAGCTGTGAATTAGTGCCAACTAGTATAGTTCGAGAGAATACATCTAGTAAATTATGTTAGTTTCTCGAGAGAGAATTACGACAACCAAAGTACTCACGATCGGTAGAGAATACTTCGGCAAAATTGTAGGGGACATAGCAAGAAAGATTTTAACAATTGGGAAAATCATAACTCTAGATCTCCTTAATCTTGTCTCCAACACTTATCCTTATTAATTGATGGTTTTATTGATTTCCAGTATTTGTTAGTTAATTGGATAGAAAATAAATATTATAATCTTTTATAATTATGCAATTTTTTGGTCTTGTATTTCTTAGTAATATTGAATAACTGTAGTTAAACCTTAGTTCTCTGTGGGATTCGACTCCGAAATTTTAGACCAGATTATATTTGCAGTGACCGCTTATCCTTTTTAGGACTAGAGTTGGGCGTGATCAAATTGCGGTGCCGTTGTCGGGGAACTAACTGTGTAGTTGTAGTTGTAAATATTGCTAGATATTAAATTTGAACTATAATTTTTGTTTTGTTGTATTTGATTTTTTTTGTTTACTTATTAATTTGAGAAACACAGTATCCTGGAATTATGGGAATTTTCATGTTAGTAATTCTACTGTTGATCTTCCTTGTGTGAATTTTGGCAGAAACCACCTGGATCAAAATAGTCAAAATATTTCCGAGAGTGAGTTATGTGCACCAACTCAATCTTATGTGTGGAATGTATGTGATATGTGTGGTTGTCGAGATGATCATTTTCATAGTTGTGCTTATATTTCTTATCTTTCCCCAACCCCTTACTTTGATGGTTCTACTTTTTCTTGTGAAGTTAATAGGAACAAAGAACCAGGGGATGATAACCTGAAAGAGATCAAGGATATGTTAAAGTACGCTGTGGAACAAAACGATGAAGGACATATGCAGATAGAAAGACAAGATTCTACTATTCGCAACTTGGAGGCACAAATGAGTCAACTAGTGGAAGCATTTAATGGTCACCAAGCCAATATTGGGATAGTAGTCAAGAAGAACATGAATTAGACACTCAAATTGAGGTGCTAATTGAGGAGGTTAGAGTAGAACACTAACAATCTATCCAACTAGAATTTAAGGATATCGATGTTCAAGAAGTAATACTAGAGTCAGCCAAGGACATTAAAGATACAAATTTAGTTGACTCTAATGTGATTAGTGTTGAAGAAGTCAAAAATCATGAAGTTTATATATTTCAGCGCGTAGAAACCCATTCCAAACACTTCTCTATAATATGTTTGGATGGTGGGAAAAAGAATGGATCCTTACGAGCATAAAAGGGAGTCCAAGAAAGAGGTAGATGGGCCTTATATTTTAAAATTCTCAAGTCCGTCTAGGCAAGGTGACAGTCCTCGGTCGAGAGCCAAAAAGTACATAAGACTTTAACTAATTTTACGCTCACAAGAATTTGTACCGTCCCAAGAGCATAATCATAAGCTTGAAGCAAAATTTGGGGTTCAATTCATAAGTTCAAGGTGGAGGCAGAAAGTGATTCACGTCGTGCCGCGATGTTAACTCAAGCGGTTGTTGCAAGGCAACCCAGATTTACTTCTTTCTTTTATTTTTTATTATTATTTTTTAATTGTATTATTTTTGTAGTGTCAATTTTTAGTTTTCTAGGAGTATGGAAAACAAATCTATTGGAAGAATGCAATAGCAAATTAGATGGTTAGAATTAAGTGTGAGGTACGTGCACGAAGAACCAAGCTTGGGAGAAGTTTGAGTATCCCATGAGTTGCTGATGCTTCGGCCTTTAGCCTACCAGGGAGTTTCTGTCACCCTCTTGTTATTTACGGCATGCATTGGAGATAATGCACAATTTTAAGTGTCGGGTGAAGAGACTGTTTGGGTAGTTTTCTATGTTAGTGGTATTTATTTATATGCGTTAAATAAGAGAAAAAAATAATTAGGTAGAAATAATCCCTCTTGATTTTCTTTATGGCCACGGTTCTTTTCAAAGGGATGACATTTGAACCGGATAGTAATTTTTTTTTTCAAGTAGAACTTTTTAAAAAGTTTTGGAGTTTTTCCAACGATAGACTTCCTAGACAATTTTCTTGAGGGTTTAAAGTCTAAAAAAATACAAAAAATTTTTTTTAACTGATAATAGAATGGGAAGAACTTGAGTATCTATGCTTTTTTTTGACATGTTTTATGTTGGTACTAAGAGCTGGAGTATTTGCACTGAGTACTTTCTTCTTTATTCTTGTGAATATATGCCTTGACAATATATATGTTTCTTTGGACGCTTGGGCTCGTCTATTAACTCCTGTTGTTACTTCCTAGTGTTTAGATTATTTCATGACTATGCTAGTTGTTTTAACTTGACAGTGGGGTCTAAGCCATCCTAAGTAAGTCACGTGCATTGTGTGAGGTGAGATTTTGGTTGTACTCTGTGCCATCCCTTGTTAGTCTAGAACTTTCCCCATGTGTAAGTCGAAGCGAAATAAAGTTTTGTGAGTTTAGGAAATGATATAGGCATTTCTTTGATTGATCCTTTAGTCTATTTGTCTAACAGTGATAAAATATTATCCTTTGTTAGCCCATTTGAGCATGTAAACCTTTTCTTTGGTATTCACATTACAAGACGAATCCCTTTTGTTCTTAATAAAATCTTGTTGAACCTTTATTTCTGAAAGCACTTAAGTCGCTAGAAGTGAAGAAAAAGTGATTTGATAGTTTTTGAGTGGAACCATAGAAAGGCCAAAATGTGCATGTGTATATTGAGATAGCCACTTACTGGAAATTCTAATTTATGGAGGGTGTTGAAAATATTTAAAATTAAACCACCAATTCACTTTGATATGTGCTAGCGCTTATGTAGATGTGCTTAAAATCAATGGGCTATGTTATTTATGGTTTTGTAGCAATATGTTGGGTGATCATGAAGAGGATGTGCTTAAAGGTTAATGTGTATTGTATTAAAAGTTCTTAAGGGGGTTAGCCACTACTATATATATCTATCCTACCGGTTCCATAGCCTACATTACAACCATGAAGACCTAATTTATCCTAGACTTTGCGAGTTTGAATTAGTAGAGACTTACATTACGAGCAAGCCTATGGTGCAAGCTTTTGGGGCACATGAGTTTCTTTGCGAGAGTGAGTGAATTCCTTCATTCTGTGAGTTCTTAAATTATACTTGAAATTCATATTTGAGTGTGCGGACTGATTACTCTCTTTGTTTTGCTAGTGAGGGCACATACTTTACAATGGATTGGTAAGGAACTCATATCTTTAGTTTGCACTAGAAGTGAGTCACAAAGAGGAATGTAGTGGAGTCAATTTTTGAGGCTAGAATGTTAGAAGAATCACACAAATATTTTAAATAGTCTTGGCATTGGTATAAAAATAAGGAGAGTAGGAAGAGTCTTTATGTCGAGTTCTAAGCGTTGACATAAACCATTGTCAGTGGTGTGATGCTTGAGTATGTTTTGAAAGGAGTTTTTTTTGTCTATGCGCTTAATTTTAAGTTGCTCGAGGGCGAGTAAAAGTTTACCAAAAAAAATAGATCAAAGTTAATTGGTAGATCTTGATCGGTTTTTGCCGAATTTCTAATAGTGACGACTGACAACACAAGACTACTACTGTGAGATTGTTTAGTAGTTTACTTCTCTTTATTTCCATTACGTCCAATTATACTGCATCTATCATTCATGATCAAATAGACTTGAATATCGAAATGGGTGACGTCCAAACTAAGAGTACATCGTTATCTTAGATGAGTGTTAGCAACGATATTGAAGATCTACCAAATTAGAGTTGAAGCCATGACACATGTAATATAAAGTATCTAAGTTAATTAACACATGGCACATTAACTCATTAACTTTCTTCATTGCAATTAATTGTTCACAAGACGTTGTTAGTATTGGACAAGTTTTATCATACAAATTATTTCATAATTACCAGTGCTTTGTTACCGAAAATTCAACTGCCTTTGACTTCTAGGTCTAGTCATAAATATCCAATTGTATCAAACAAGTTATTTGTCGGAGATTACCATGGAAGTTACACAGTTAGAAGAGAGAAAAGAGATACAGAACATGAGAACTGTTATATTGAAGAAGGAAGCTACAGTATTAATATATTGTTCTAACAGCCTAAACTAACTAATCCACAAATTACATAATTACCCTCCGCACTATAACTACTTAACTACCCTTGTGTCTATATCCTCGATACTCCCCCGCAAACTCTGTAGTATGAATAAGTTGTACACTCCCAACTTGAAAAATAAAAAATCACGTTGTGCCTTCCCCATTCCTTTGTTTAGAACATATGCTATCTGCAGCATTGTAGAAATATGTGCAGTCTGAATTAGGGCCTGTTGAATTTTCTCTCGTATAAAATGACATGCAAAGCTAGACCTACACAAATACTTAATCGAAAGCTCTATCCTCCTTCCTCTCTGACCAGATCGAAAAGAAGCTTGCTCTTAGTCAATCTCGATATGTTGGTCTTTCCATGATAGATGGGATTTGTAGCAATCTAAATAGCCGTTTTACTATCACACTACAACTGCATTTAAAATTTCAAGTCCACATTCAACTCTTTAAACAACCCTGTTAACCAGACCCCTTCTGATATTGCATTGGCCATACTTCTGTACTCAGCTTCTGTAGAGCTCCTTGACACTGTATTTTGTGTCTTGGACTTCTAGGAGATAAGAGAGTCACCCAACTTTATTACAAACCCACTCACTAACCTTTTAGTTATTGTACAAGTGGCCCAATCTGCATCACAATATACTGTGAGTTGGTCAGAAGATTGAGATGATAGCACAATCCCCAACCCAGGTGCATTCTTTATGTACCGTACCACCCTCAGTGCTCCTTTCATATGTAACATATTTGGCTTGTGCATGAATTGGCTTAAATCTTGTACATCATAACTGATGTCTGGACTTATCATGGTAAGGTACATCAACTTCCTAACTAATTTCTGATAGCTGCATGGATTATTAAGTAATTTATCAGTATCTAGAGTTACATGTGTATTAGCTTGATCATACTCTGCACTGGTGAGCTTACGGCTTGTGTCTAGAGGTGTGCAGTCTGGTTTAGAACCTGCAAGCCCAAGTGTGGCAATGAGATCAAGAGCGAACTTCCTCTGACAAACCAAAATGACATGTCTGCTTCTTGCAACTTTAAGACCAAGGAAGTATCTCATCTCCCACGGGTCCTTGATCTTGAAGTGATATTGAAGCACAGTTTTAGCATCCTGAATTAACTGCGAATATGAGCCACTAATTAAGAGGTCATCCACATAGATAAGGATAATGACCAAGTTAGAACCAGACCTCTTACTAAAAAGGGAATAGTCATGATGATTATGTACAAAACCCGAGGATGAGATAGCCTCACTGAGCTTCAACTTCCATTGCCTAGAGGCCTACTTGAGCCCATATAAGGGCTTTAGAAGCTTTCAAATTGTAGGAGGCTCCCCATCGCCTAGAAGACCAGGGGTGGATCCATATACACTTCTTCCAGCAAATCACCTTGAAGAAATTCATTGAAGACATCCATTTGGTGCAACTTTCATCCATTCATAGCAGTCAAGGATAAAACAGTACTGTGACCATTTTCACCACAAGTGAGAAGGTTTCTTCATAGTGAAGACCCTCTTATTGTGTGTAACCTTTGGCCACTAAGCGAGCTTTATACCTTTCCACCTCACCTTTGGCATTGTACTTCACCTCAAACAACCATTTACACCCTATAGCTCTCTTATCAGTTGGAAAATGAACTAACCTCAAATTGTGGTTGTCCTGTAGGGCTTGTAACTCTACATCCATGGCTATAATACACTTGGGATCTCGAAGTGCATCAGAATAGGAAGTTGGCTCTATAACAGCCGAGAAAGAGTAAAGTGCCTTGAAGTAAGGTGGAGACAATGAAGCATAGGACATGTATGAAGACTTGGGATAACTGGAACCCAAAGCAGTAGAAAGACCAGCTTTTGGCATTGAACAAAGTCATTGAGCCATCCAAGTGGTTTGGAAGTCCTAGTAGACATCCTTAGTCCCTCTTCTGGAAAATCATGTAAGGGAGCCATAGTTGGGTGTGGCATCACTGTTTAGGAGGTGATGTGAGGTGAGGTTGTTTCATAGTCATAGAAGCTGGATCATCTGAATTAGGAGTTGGGGAAGCCTCAGGAGAAGGTAGAGGTGCTACTACTGAATCAAGAGCTATCTTTGAGACCTTAAAGTTAGGAAGGATCGAAAGCATCATTTGTGTCAACAAATTGCTCAACAATAGGCCTCCTGCATGTGGATGTTGTTATTTTGAACGGAAAATTGTATTACTTGAAAGAAACATCCCAACTTACAAAAAATTTGTTAGTGAGAATTTATAGCCTATAATCCTTTTGAGTGAATAAATATCCCATATGTACTGTTGGTTCTGCTCTAGCTCTAAATTTGTCACTTTTATTAGTGATATTAGCATAGCATAGGCTTCCCAGAACCTTGAGATGCATTAATCTAGGTGGTCGACCATAGAACATTTCAAAAGGATATTTTCCCGCTAGTGTTGTGGATGGGATTCTATTGATCAAGTACATTGCATTCTGCATACCAAATCCGCAGAACCTAAGTGGAATACTTCATTGAAATTTGATGGCCCTAGAAATCTTAAGAATCTATTTGTGTTTTCTTTCTACCACTTCATTCTGCTGAGGTGTGTAGACACAAGAGCTTTGATGAACCACACATGCATTCCTAAACATATTTGTACAATGTGAATTATAGAACTCTATTTCATTGTCTGTCCTGAACACCTTTATTGCACTATTAAACTAAGTCTTTACAAGAGTCATGGAGTATTTTATTACAGTAGGTACATCACTTTTACGTTTGAGTAGAAAAATCTAAACCATTCTACTATAGTAATCTACTAAAGTGAGAAAAAAATCTATTCCCATTAGAGGCAGGGGTTTTATAAGGACCTCATACATTACCATGTATCAAATTAAATGCTTTAGAAGCCCTACTAGTACTTTGTGGAAAAGAAAATCTTGTCTGTTTTGCCAAATGACAAATAGGACAGACATTATTACTATGCAACCTATTATGTTTTATTATGTGCATCTGTTGTAGAATCTTATGTAGAATGTGCCCAAGTCTTCTGCTCCATAGCTCTTCTTTATTGGTCACACACAGTGCTACTGAGGCTTGAACCCTATCTCTATCACTGTTAGGCGAATAGTATAGATCTTTTTTCAGCCTACCAGTCTCCTTCTCCTTCCCAGTGTGAAGGTCCTACATTAGGAAAAAATTAGTGAAGAACAGCGTATAACAGTTTAGTTCCCTAATCAATTCTGACACTGAGAGTAAATTGTATTTAAAACTTGTGATACAAAGCACATTGGACATAATCCCTTGATCTAATTCAGAACTTCTTACACAAGAAATAGACAAGCTATCTCCATTTGGCAAATGAACTTTTCCACCTATACTTTTAGACTGCTCTTTAGGTTAAAAAATGATTTCACCGTTTGATACCATGTGGTTTTTTGCCCATGTATCTACTATCCACTTATCATTATTTGCTTTACTATCAGTAGAATGAGTTACAATAACTGCATTTGCAAGCATTAGAGGGCCAGTTATACCTGTTGCATTAGATGTTGGCTCAGGTGTATTATCCTTTTGTAGCATCTTCAAAATCTGGTCATATTTTTCTGGAGTGAATGGCATTGGCATCTACATGCTCAATCCTGCATATTTCTGTACACCTGCAAAACTATATGTTAATCATATATAACCTGCATTGGTATAATTAGCATTTGGACCTAATGGCCATGTAGCTCCATAACCTGTGTGTCCATTTCCTAGATTATTTCCCATTCCTTGATGTTGTCCATGATTCTTAGTTGTGCAGAGTTACCAAAATATGTTGATTTAGCCACTGCTTTCTTCTTCTGTTGAAATCTGTAGGATATCTAACCAATTGATAATAATTCTCCTTGTTGTGTCCTTTCATTCTACAAAATTCAAACTGTATATTGAAATTCTTTCTAGGTTTTTGCATCTGAGGCCCTTTAGCACTCCAAAGTGCAGTAATGCCTTTGGCTTCCATTAGTGAGTTGACACTTGTAGAGTCACGCCCTGACGATCCTTTCTGAGTCTCATCCTTGATAACCATGGCATATGCTTGATTTAGACTGGTTTAGTGGATTTCATAAGAATTTGGCATCTTGCCTGACTATATGAGCCATTTAGACCTCCTAAAAATTGAAGTAGCCTCTATTGTCTCAAGAGCTCAACATAGTCCTTCACAAAGCTAGGAGGCGGCACAATTGTGTCAAATTCGCCCAATAATTCCTTTAATTTATTAAAATATGTAAAAACAAAGTCAGTACCTTGAGATATTGTTGCAATTTCCCTATGTAGTTGATAGATCCTCATTTGATTGAACTTGTCAAATCTTCCATGAAGATCCTCCCATACAGCTTGGGTATTCGATGCATATACTATCCCACTGAGTAGATCTAGCATTATAGTATCATAATCCATGAAAGGACTATAACGCTACAAGTTTCCCAATCCTCATGCAATGCTGCCGGAAATGAAGCCTTGGTGTGTTTACCATCAACAAACCCTAGCTTTCACGTAGTTTGAAGTGTAATCTTTATCAATCTCCGCCACAAGCCATAGTTCTCGGATCTTTTAAGCTGAAACAGAACTAGCACTGAGCTCGGAGTGTCTGATGGATGCACAAACAATGGATGCGTATGGTCAATTTTGTATTCCCTATTTCTAAATAGAAGAAAATGTGAAAGTCTTGAGAAATCATATATCTTCTAACTAAGCTCAAGCTTCTGCATCCAAGTGACGAAGAGGCGTGTTTAGATCTTCTACGAAAGCTCTTATACCATGTTAAAGACTTCCATAGAATTGCTTGAGCTAAATCTTAGACATAGTTAGAAGAGAGAAGAGATTGAGAAAATGAGAACTATTGTTGTATATGAACAAAATCATGTGCCTTTAATTTTATAGGCTCAAAGTGTCACGTTGGGAACAAGTTCAATATGAACTAAGCTCGAGCTCGAAGGCAGACTACAAAACTCGAAGGCAGAATACGAAGCTCAAAAATCAAACTACTCAATGAAAATTGGGGCCCAGTATGATCAACCTCAAGATAATACCGTTATGGTTTTATAACAGAAAGAGCAAGATTCCCGCGGTGGCCCTAAAATCACATTGTAAATTCCAAAATAGATTTGTACTAGGCGGTTAGACATCTATATAGTAAGATTCCTTACTACAATTGGATTTGTACCTTATTTAAGATTTTTCTACTGTATAAAGGGGACTCCAATCATTTGTAACACACAATCAATCAGTTGGCAAAAGAATATACACTCTTACTTTCTTGCTCATTACTCATCTGAATTGTCTCTTAACTTTATTGTCCTTACTTTATTGTTCTTATTGACCTACCTTGAGGTCATCGTAACTCGAGGTCAAGACTTGCTTAAGCACTGGTTTATTCAACTTACTTCTTTAATTTATACGCTTGGTTTCTTGGTTATTAGTTAGTATTGGACTGAATCACGTATCTTTAAGACCATAAAACAAGTTTAATTGTTAATCGAATTTTAGGATAGACAGTTTGGCGCCCACTATGGGGCTAAAGATAATGATTATTTCAGTACTGATTCTAATAACACAAGTTATTTTAACACTTGTTCTTGTCAAGAATTTTTGTTTTCAGGTTAAAATATGTCAAACTCACAAGACGCACCCATACACGACGATGATGATCTTAAATTTCATGGGGAAAACAATAATGTAGTTCCTTCGGGAGCCAGTTTACCACCAATTAACCCTAGGGAAGTGCCAAAAGTGGAACCAGTCAATGTTAGTTCACACATCACTTTGAATGCGGATTTAGGCACAGACCCCAAAGGAAGTGTATGTAGGGAAGTCTGATTCGATGGTCAAGGAACACAGGGTATAGGAAATGGGGGAGTTAGCCTCCAAGTAATATTCGAGATGCTACAAGCTCAACAGGTTGCTATCGCTCAGTTTCAAAGTCAGCATAAAACTCCAAGGGTGGCTGAACCATAAATTACTCGACGAACTAAGCTGGTGCCAGAAAGATCGAACGGTAATGGCTCAGGGACTGACCCCATGATTATGAGGATGCTCGAGGAACTCATCAATAAAATCGAGTCGGGGGAAAAAAGATTGAGGATAATGACAAAAAGGTGGAGACGTATAATTCCTGTATTGATCAAATACCAGGGACACCCCCTGTCTTCAAAGGTTTAGATGCCAAGAAATTCATACAAAAGCCATTCCCTCCGAGTGTGTCTTTGAAACACATTCCCAAGAAGTTCCGTATACTAGATATACTTAAGTATAATGGGACAAGCGATCCTAATGAACCATCACCTCATACACATGCATGATTAAAGGAAACGAATAAAATGATGACGCGATTGAGTTGGTTTTGTTAAAAAAAAATTGGAGAAACCTTGTCAAAATGAGCAATAATTTGGTATCACAACTTCCCAACGAATTCCATTAATTCATTCGCTATGTTAGCAGATGTTTTCGTAAAAGCACACGCTGGGGCAATAAAGGTTGAAACAAGGAAAATAGACGTTTTTAAGATAAGACAAAGGGGTGACAAAATGCTAAGTGAGTTCGTATCCCAACTCAAATAGAGTGAATGGAATTACCACTGGTCTCAGATGATTGGGCCGTACAAGCTTTTACATAGGGGTTGAATGAGCGGAGTCCGATCACATTACGATAGTTGAAGCAAAATCTAATCGAGTATCCAACTGTAACTTGGCATATGTACATAATCATTACCAATCGAAGATTAGGTTCAAGGAAGACCAGCTAGGAGCTTCCTCGGGTTCAGTTAATCCAAATAGATTGGAAGTCAAGGGTCCGGGGGATACTGACAAGGAACCAAGATCAAACGGGGAACGATATCAATCATATGTCACAAACCAAAGAAATAACGGTTCGGAGCGCAATCCTCCTCAGAATGACCGAAAAAATGATCGAAGGCAAAATTGTCGGGGATTTATGAGTATGAATGGTTTTGATAAACACGCCAATCCCGTAGAATAACTTCGGTTATCAGAGTATAACTTGAGTATCGATGCATCCGAAATCGTATCGGCTATCGAAAAGATCAAAGACACCCATGTGGCACAGGCCTATACAAACCGATCATTCTCAAAAAAATCTAAACTTGATGTGTAAATATTGTCACACCTCCCTTTTTACTACCCCACCATAAGCATAAATATAAATACGCTCGTAAGGTATACCCCGACGCTCAAATATCCGAAACGGATAAAAATAACGTAAGGGAAGGAGTTTTTCCAATTAAAGGACAATCGGTTCGGGATTTTATTGAGATTAATCAGGAGTCGCCACTTGGGAATGATAATGGTGTCCCAAGTCACCGGTTAATCCCGAATCCGAGGAATTTTGACTCTTAAAAATGTCTGCGAAGCAAAGATTCGGATAAGGAACTCTGTTAACCCGGGAGAAGGTGTTAGGCATTCCCGGATTCCGTGGTTTTAGCACGGTCGCTCAATTGTCGTTCCCGACTCTTGTTTGACTAAATTACAGATTTTAAACAACATATAATGCTTTTTACATTAGGTATTATTTTAAAGAATTTGCGGCATCGTGAAAACACGCCTCGAGTCATACCGCAACCAGTACGCCTATGACTTTCGGTGTATTTCAGCTTTGCCGAGATTTGGATTTGAGTCGCACCAAGTGCACACTCGTTCAATGGAAAGTACATTAACATCGTGCCCTAAATAACGTCTATCGGCTTTTAACTTTTGGGAGAGGCTATGGAATTTGCTATTAGCCTCTCCGGTTCTATTATGTTATCTTATTACTAAATGGGGGCCCCGGTGTTTGTTATTCGGGCGAGGCTCATCCCAATTTTCATTAAAGGATTCAATACTAGTATTTGGCTATGTTTTCTACATTTGTTTTTTCCTTAATCGATTTCTAATATTTAAACATTCCGGGCCCGTAATTTTGTTATTCAATGGGGCCTGGATTTCCAGAATAAGGATTTGCTACATTAAAAACAGGTCCAGGTTCTTAAAGAACCAGACCTGATTCGGGCATTCTATCGCCAGCCCAGTTGGCATTATACAGAGATTCAGGCCCATAACACGCCTTGGGCCCAAACTAAATAAAATTGGAAACAATTGAAGCAACAGAACAAAGATACACATTTGAAATGGAAAGCACTTTTATTTATTCAGTGAAGGAAATCAATATCATACATTAGCTACAAATTAATTATTTATTACCATAAATCAGAACTTACGAACTACTTCTTCCTCTTACACTAGCGTTTTGAAGTTAATACCAGTTAATACCTAATTTGAGAAAGCGGCGGATTACATAATGGACTTAAAGAATGATTAAACTAATTAACTATGGATCTGAATTAACTGATTAACTACTTACGAATATTTACATTACCAGTTTCGTTATGTACTAGGCAGTTTTACATTACAAAGATGGTTCTAATTAAATTGTATCAATATCCGTAAATAAATAACTCAGAGACCTATTTATAATTATGCTACTGATTTCAATATGGCTTGTTTTATCACCAGATTATTAACCTAAAACATGATTAAAGCACTATCTAATCTAACATTTCCTATTTTTAAGCTTATCTATGTGTAAATGACATTTGATATGTGATTAAGACTTATGAATCTATTGTGAGTAAGTATCCAACCGATTTTTTGAAATTATTATTAACTAACTCATGTTTTAAGATCTATTACCTCATTAAGCTATGTGATACACTATTGCTACTATACTACTAGTTATTACAATGTTTTTGTTTTTCGTTTTTCAGCTACTACACAATACTTCAATAGATAAATTACAAATCTAAACTAACAACACTAAACATAAACTATAGGACAACAAATAATCGGATCCAGATCTTCATTTTTTATTTCAACAATTCACCATTACAGCTTCAAGTGAAAGAGATATGTACCTGGTTTTGAAAGGAATGGGAAATGGAAAATCAACAGGGCGGTGAAAATACAGCAACAACAACAGTAACAACCATCAGTAGCTTCAACACCTCAATCCCGAAAATCCCAGCAATACGGAGAAAAACAAAAACTAGTAAAAAATAGAAGAAAAAAATATTTTCCAGATTTTCTCTTTGTTTTGACTTTCTAGCTTTGAACTCTTTTCACTTCTCAAAAGAAACTCTCAAAAATTGCATTTTTTTTCGTGTATACTTCTGTATCCAGAGTGTATATCGAGTGTATACTACAGCAGGGAATTTTTTTTATTTTTTCTTCTCTTCCGATTTTTCCTCTCTTTTTTCCCCCTCTTTTTTCATAAATCTTCTCTTCTATTTATAGGCAAGAATTTCGAAAATTTTCAGATTTTTTATTAAAAAGAAAATATTTTTTTAATTTAAAGAAAACTCACTAATCCATGTTTTCCTCTCCTTGTTTTCTTCCTTGATTTCCTTGCCCCCCACTACTTTATGTCATGTAATTATGATTATTTTTTGCTAAAAAAATCTGAAATTTTCTTCTTGGGCCAAGGGTTTTGGGTTGGGTAAGGTTTCTTAGGATTGGGCTTGTAACTTAATTTGCAAGATGGTCCAATCCAAATTTTTTCCATTTTGTTCTTCTCCATTATTCAACTTCCTAATTAATAAAGCCCAAAATACTAAGATTAATTTATAAAAACTAAAATTATCTTGAAATACTAATCTCATAATAATAATTGTCACCTAATTTTAAATGGTAATTAAAATACAATCACACAATTTGGACATTAAAGGCTAAAATGCAAAAGATGCATATTTTTGTGATTTTCATTTTTGTAAGATAAAATTAATTACTCCTAATTGTAGAATTAAATCCTAAATGCAAATGCGATATATATATATATATATATATATATATATATATATATATATATATATATATATATATATATATATATATATATTGTCATTATTTTTTTAAAAATGACACTAAATTCACAACAATTGCAAACAACACAAAACTCTTTTATTTTGAATTTTTGGGAGTAATTCTCATATAGGGCAAAAATCACGTGCTCACAGCTGCCCCTCTTTGCGCGTAAACACGAAGAGTTTCTGTGCAAAGACAAGTGAGCGGATATGAGCGATTTTTGCCCGTTTGAGCACTCCGTGAGAAGCATTTTTTTTTTAAAATTTTGACCGAACCTTTGCTTCAAGAGGTTTCCTACATATCCCTGGCTAAAAGGGAATCAGGTCAATGTAGTTCGGAAAATTTTGGTAGTTGGGACTACCAATGAAACTGCGATTTTTTGTTGTTACTGTTGCTGCTGTTGCGGTTACTGCTTGTTGACCTCCTTATTACACCGGGGGAATGTAAAATGAAGAAGTTATTCTAAGCTATGATTCTACAATTACAATTATTCCTATCCTAGCTTTTGTTTGCTTCTCCTTGTCTCTTTTTTCTTTGATTTTTTGAGATGTTGACTCTCCCTTTTTTGTTGATTTTCTTTCTTGTTTTCCTCTTCTTTTTTTTTTTTGATTTTCAATGGTACTTCTTGCCCTCGAGCTGAACCTGCTCAAAACAAAACAACAAACTACTTTTTTTTCTTTTTATGCCCCAGTGTGGACTTTTAGCTATATAAACCATGATGTGCAGAAATGTATTCCCGTATTTGAAGGTGGGCACTTAACAGAAATTAAACGTGCAATGCGATGCAGAAAAGTATTCCCGTATTTGAAGGTGGGCACCTAACAGAAATTAAATGTGCAATGCGATGCAGAAAAATATTCCCGTATTCGAAGGTGGGCACCTAACAGAAATTAAACGTGCAATGCGATGCAGAAAAGTATTCCCGTATTCGAAGGTGGGCACCTAACAGAAATTAAACGTGCAATGCGATGCAGAAAAGTATTCCCGTATTCGAAGGTGGGCACCTAACAGAATTTAAACGTGCAATGCGATGCAGAAAAGTATTCCCGTATTCGTAGGTGGGCACCTAACAGAATTTAAACGTGCAATGCGATGCAGAAAAGTATTCCCGTATTCGAAGGTGGGCACCTAACAGAAATTAAACGTGCAATGCGAATGCAGAAAATATTCCCGTATTAGAAGGTGGGCGCCTAACAGAATTTAAACGTGCAATGCGAATGCAGAAAATATTCCCGTATTTGAAGGTGGGCGCCTAACAGAATTTAAACGTGCAATGCGAATGCAGAAAATATTCCCGTATTTGAAGGTGGGCGCCTAACAGAAATTAAACGTGCAATGCGATGCAGAAAATATTCCCGTATTTGAAGGTGGGCGCCTAACAGAATTTAAACGTGCAATGCGAAATGCAGAAAATATTCCCGTATTTGAAGGTGGGCGCCTAACAGAAATTAAACGTGCAATGCGATGCAGAAAAATATTCCCGTATTTGAAGGTGGGCACCTAACAGAAATTAAACGTGCAATGCGATGCAGAAAATATTCCCGTATTAGAAGGTGGGCACCTAACAGAATTTAAACGTGCAATGCGATGCAGAAAATATTCCCGTATTAGAAGGTGGGCGCCTAACAGAATTTAAACGTGCAATGCGATGCAGAAAATATTCCCGTATTAGAAGGTGGGCGCCTAACAGAATTTAAACGTGCAATGCGATGCAGAAAAGTATTCCCGTATTTGAAGGTGGGCGCCTAACAGAATTTAAACGTGCAATGCGATGCAGAAAATATTCCCGTATTAGAAGGTGGGCACCTAACAGTAATTAAACATGCAATGCGAATGCAGAAAAGTATTCTCGTATTAGAAGGTGGGCACCTAACAGAAATTAAACGTGCAATGCGAATGCAGAAAATATTCCTGTATTAGAAGGTGGGCACCTAACAGAAATTAAACGTGCAATGCAAATGCAGAAAATATTCCCGTATTTGAAGGTGGGCACCTAACAGAATTTAAACATGCAATGCGAATGCAGAAAAGTATTCCCTCAGCCTGAGGACTGGGGAGTGGATTTTAAAAGATGTTACCTTCCTCTTTTTGGTATTTTTTTTTACCAACTTATCTCTTGCCTGTGAATTTCTCCACTTATTCGGCGGACTTTCTCTTTTTGGTATTTTAAATTTTCCACATTGGTCACATTCACTTTAAAGTGATTAGTGACAGTTTGTTCCTGCATGAAACAAAATTTATTAGATATAAACTGCTGGCAACTGGCATCTGCCGTCCCCACTTCTTATTGCTTCCTTTGTTTTTGCTTTTTCATGTTGCATGGCTTTTGACTTCTCGTCCCTTGCAGACTCTTTTTGTATTTTTCTCATTTCTCCATTTTTGTTTTGTTTTCTTTTTTTTTTGGCCATGTTTGCCAAGCTTCTTTATTCCTTTCCCCAATCTTCTATCCTTTCTGATCCAGTATTGTTTCAACTTCCGTTATCAGGAGCTGGTAGTTAGCTCTCAAAAGGGTAAACAATGAAATGCGGAAAAAATGAAAGAAAGGTAAGGGTATTTTGGAGAGATGACAGAACTTATCTGGGTATTTGCTGGCTGATTCCGCTGACCATGCCATGTATTTAAACTCTGACCCAGTTCGTTCCAATCATTATTCAGACTCTGAATTGCCTTTAACCCAAACCGATACTCTCTTTGGTTGCTTTTTTCTCTTTTCTGATAGTCCCCATGATCGCCTTACGGTGCCTCGAAAGGTTTTCACCAATAAGACTCTCTCATTTATTCTCTCAACCTCACAATCGTCTCACAGTGCCGATTAAGGTTTTCACCGATGAGACTCTCTCATTTTATTTCTCTCAACCTCACAATCGTCTCACAGTGCCGGCTAAGGTTTTCACCGATGAGACTCTCTCATTTTTTTATATTTTCTTTTTTCATTTTTTTCCTTTTGTATTTTGTTTTCTGTACCACGGGTATTATCCGACGCTTCGCTCCTCCTTCGTTGTATTTGTTATCATTTCAAAATTGATCAGAAGGTCTTTCTTTGGACTGTAACGTGGCTTTTGGGTGGGTTAAGAAAGAAAGATATAAAGGCTCAAAATTTCAACGAGGGTTAAAAATATTTACCACTCTCGGAATTATTAAACATAACTTATGCCCTAGTTTCAATATGTGGGGAATTTTTGGATTTTTTTCTTTATTGTGACTGAACCTCAGAGAGGCTGCCTACGTACCCTTTCGGGATCAAGTCAGACGTAGTTCATCCAACTTTACAAGTTAGATGGATTTCTTTTTTGACTTTTTCCCGATTTTTGTCTTTTTCTCTTTCTCTTTTTTTTTCATCATTTTTCATTTTTTTTTTCTGTCATTTCATTTTTTTTTTTTTTTTTTGTCATTTCATTTTTCATTCTAGCAATTTTGATCTTATTGCACTAGAGCGATTCCGAGAGAGGGATATGAAAGAATTCATTCATTAAGGCTCAAAGGGGTTAACAATGGATAAAGTGTTTGGATAGAGAATAAAATGCCTTCGTCATTTCAATTCCAAAATCACAACAAAATACAAAACATATAATTGAAAAGGAATCATACGTAGTATCTTTTGACCGCATCTGAATTGATAGCAGTCTCTACGCACCTTCCTTCAACATCTGTTAAATATAATGCTCCATTAAACAACAACCGCGATACTACAAATGGTCCCTGCCAATTTGGCGCAAATTTGCCCTTTGCCTCGGCCCAATACGGTAAGATACGCATCGCAACCAAAATGAGCCTATGCCTATTGGAAGGTGTTGGCTCTATCGGACCAATAACATCTATGCCCCTGTTTCAAAGCAAAGAAAAATATGTTAGTTTAAATGCGGTGGTTGGTTGTGGCCTTGAACTTTGATGGCGACTGCTTTCCACTCGAGTGCCTTGCTTGTTCACCGACTATCCATTTTTACTTCTTCTTTGTTCAAAATCCACCTCTCTTTAGGTATATATATTGTTCCTTTCTTGACGGATCCCACAAACTTCGATCTCGATTCCTTTGATGACTCCACTTGACAGCCTTGGGTCTTTCCCTTGTCAGAAGATATACCCCTTCTCTGTTCGAACCCCGTACTTCCATTTGCTATATTTTCCCTGAGTTGGCACCTTGCCGACCCTTGTGTCTTGCATGATCCTCATTGCACATTTTGCTCTTGTGGGCTTAAATCACTGGCCTTGTCATTCCCTGACCTACGACAATTGTCGTGTTGGCTAAATCCCATCTTGTGCAATTGGAAAGCTTGGTGGCAAATTTTGGAATCATTTCTATACTTGTTATGACCTGACTGACTCGATAAGAGGGAGGGTAAAACAAAGTGTGAAGAATAAAGAGAAAGGAAAATACAATTCCTAACAAGAAACCTACAGACGAATGACCTAACGGATTTTGAATACCGACTCTATCGACCTTGACATGCGCTTTTGGCCTTCTCCGTATAGCAAAGTTGATGTTCAACTCTTGTTGCAAAGTTCTACTGTGAAACCGGTCTTCAATACTTCATTTCTTTGATCTGATCCTTAGTCGACTTGCAGCGCCCGTAGGGTTTTCGCCAACAAGCCTCTCTCATTTGATCTTTCTTTCTCTCAACTCACCGTCGCCTTACAGTGCCCGTGCGGGTTTTCACCGATAAGACTCTCTCATTTTGACTTCTCTCATCTTGGAGTCTCGTGGTGGTTTGAGTTCTTTATTCTCCTTTGTTCGGACTGGAGTATTGCCCCTGATGTGATTGACCTCGGCATTTCTTGAAGATTGATCGGAAGGTCTTCCTTTGGACTGTAATGTAGGCTTTTGGTTGGGATAAAGGCTCAAAATATTTCATCGTAGGATAAAATTACAACTTTCGGAATCTTTATTCTTTCAACAACCATAACTTCTGCCCCAGTTTCCTTCTTGGGGGATTTTTTTTTCGGATTTTTCATTTATTGTGACTGAACCTCAGTGAGGCTGCCTACGTACCCTTTCGGGATCAAGTCAGACGTAGTTCAGACTATGTCCGTATTCATTGTTGCATCTTGACTTCTCCCGATTTCTTTTTTTTCTTTTTCTTTTTCTTTTCTTTTTCTTTTTTTTTTCTTTTTTTTTCTTTTCTTTTGTTTCTCCATTTGATTTCCCCGCTCAATTCTCAATTTTTGTCGTTGATTCCGAAAGAGGGATATGAAAGAAAATATAATAAGGCTCGAAGGGATAACAATGGATAAAGTGTTTAGATAGGCGAAAAAAGTGCCTTCGTCATTCCAATCTTCGAGACCTACCAAGTACAAACTACACATTTAAACACCTTTCGATCGATTCACATATTTGCCTTCGGTATTTGACGATTCTCAGTGCCATTGGGCAACAATCTCGATACCACGAATGGTTCCTTATCTTTGGGGTATTTTTGCCTTTGGCTTTGAATTGATGATGCATTTCCAAGGCATTTCTTTATGTTACGCTTTCCCCAATGTTCACTTGATTCCGGCTTCACAGTATTCCAATATGTTTTTATTTCTTCCGAGTATCATTACATCTTCAACATTGTTTCATTGACTTTTAAAAACCAGGCTTAGAATTATGTGCATGTCATGTTGCTAAAGTCAGTATGAGAAGAAATGCAAAGTGATCAGAAATGGAATGACTAGGAATGATGGGAAACAAAGAGTTGTACTAAACTGATGGATTGAAACAACAAGATGAACAACAAAACGAGCAGACTAGACTAGAATTACAAACCTAGACAGCACTAAACAAATTTATTACTAAACAAAGCAAAGTGGAAAGATAGAAGGGTTTTGACTCTCAAGACAACGTCCGGATTACAACCCTGAAATAACCCGGGCAAAAGAGATGACACCAAAATATACCACCAAAACTCCAAGAGACGGAGCGCCTTCCCAATTGACAAGCATGGCATCCTAGCCACTTTTTGCGTTTTTTCAGCCGTTGCTCTAATCTCTGCAATCTTTGGGCCATTTCTTCATGTACCTTCTTTCGGGTAAGCTTCTCAATGTTTGTAGGAAGATCAAACGAGTATGAGTGGTACTCGAGAGAGTGGTACTGTTCTTGCTGTATAGCAGATTGTGACTCATGAGAAGGCTGTCCTTGGCCATTGACCCATGCTTGACGCATTTTGGTCATTTGTTGTTTCAATGTTCTGTTTTCCTCAATCACAGTAGGCCCTTGTTGAACTTTTTGACCCTGAGTCTCTTCAACACTCGTAACAGCTTCGATGTCGGTTATCATTTTCCTTGTATCTTGTTTACCACAACCAACCACCTCAACTTCCTGGACTAACAAAGTGAAACCATCATGTTAGCGTTAAGGTATTTCGCTTATCGATTTCTTTTTTTTTTTTTTTTTTTTTTTTTTTTTTTTTTTTTTTTTTTTTTTTTTTTTTTTTTTTTTTCTTTTTGGTTATGGAAATGGTCGAATCCTATGTGGATTGCCTACGTATCATGACCCCGCATGAATCAGACCGAGCGTAGTTCTGGCAAATTAATGCAAGAAATAAAGAGATGTTTATTTGATTTTTTTTTTTGTATTTTTTGAAGAAAAATTGTAAAAGTCGACTCCAACTACAAACTTGAAAAACTTTCACATTTTGTACCGGAGATTTCTACAAGAATAAGAATATTTTTGGTGTCAATTATGACTATTTCTACAAAATTGGCCACATAATGACTTATTTGATAAAATGACTATTTTTGCAAAATTTATTTAAGAAAGATAAACTTGAATTTTTTTATCCTGTGGCTCATGGGGCATCGTTCGGCATCACCATAAACCAACACAAGACTATTTTTCATAAATTGGCCATGTAATGGCTTATTTAGACAGAGTGGCTCTTTTTGCAAAATTTTATTTAAGAAGATGCAATTTTAAAATTTATCCTGGGGCCTATAGGGCATCGTTCAACACCGACACAGGCCAACACAAGACTGAGGAAGTTAAAAATACAAAAATGTGGCTATTTCAGCAAAAACCCGGCAATGTAATGGCTTAGTGGATATTTTTTTGAAAAGTTGAGCGATGACTCAAACTTAATTTTTGCGGATACATCCTTTCGACATTTCCGTGAGGGAATATTTCAAGGATGTGTCCAAAATTATTTACAAACGACTCGAAGTGGCTATTCTTGCAAAAACAGCCTTCCAACGTCCTTTTGAGGGACATTCGACTTATTTTAAGCAAGAATAACATCACCCAACTTATTTATAACAAAATAAACAAAATTTGACATTTTTTTTATTATTTTTGCAAAAGGGGTGTGAACCCCGACTTGATTTTGCGGCTATGGCCTTGCGCCATCACGACCGGATTTGGGGTCGTGACACTATGCATGCAAATTATTAGAAATGATTCAAAGTGGCCATTTTGCAAAAACAACCTTCCGGCGTCCTTTCGGAACATTCGGCTATTTTCAAAAACGGCATCACTTTGATTTTATTGACAAAAACACACACATTTTTTTGATTTTTTGAAAGGGGTGGTTGGACCCGATGAGGGTTGCCTACGTATCCCACCTAACGGCGAGAATCAAACCTGCGTAGTTCGGTCAGATTATTTGACCAATTATTTCAACAAAAACTGTTCCACCTCTTTTTTTCAAATTTTCAAATTTTCGGATACCTATTTCCTATAAATCTTATTTTCCCCTCTCTCTCTTTTTTTTTCCTTTTTCAACAATTTTTCTATCCTCTGGATTTCCGCCGGTCCGCATAACGATCAAGGACAATAAAAATACAACACATAACATGCTCGGTCTTTTCCAATACCGGGTCACCTGTCCTAGACGGACCCAACCCCCGTGTTGAGTCCCCTAAGTCAAATATGATGCAAATAATCGTCCTAGACCTATGTTCAAAATCTTACGGTTTCATAGAGTGCTAGACCGTGTACCCGAGCGGACAACTCGAATCGAGGAGGGGCTACGTACCGGTGACCCGCGGAGTCAATCGGCTTTGTAACTTATCCGGCCTCTGTTTTTTCTTAATTTAAGGTGACTTTAACAGAAAGGGGAGTCTCAACCAGTAAGCACATCCCCGGGGGTGAAGAGAAAAAGGTTTTCGGCACAATTTTATATACAATCCACATAATATCAAAGCGATAAAGCACATAGCATGTTGTTCAAATCATATAATGAAGTCAAACAATAACGCGAACGGCAATTCTAAGGAGCTCGAGTTCTTAAACCCTGAAACCGAAGTTCGGGGTTGGGTTCCCCAGCAGAGTCGCCAGAGCTGTCACACCTCCCTTTTTTACCGCACATACTTAAGCATAAATATAAATACGCTCGTAAGGTATACCCCGACGCTCAAATATCCGAAACGGATAAAAATAACGTAAGGGAAGGAGTTTTTCCAATTAAAGGACAATCGGTTCGGGATTTTATTGAGATTAATCAGAGTCGCCACTTGGGAATGATAATGGTGTCCCAAGTCACCGGTTAATCCCGAATCCGAGGAATTTTGAGTCTAAAAATGTCTGCGAATCAGAGATCCGGATAAGGAACTCCGTTAACCCGGGAGAAGGTGTTAGGCATTCCTGGATTCCGTGGTTTTAGCACGGTCGCTCAATTGTCGTTCCCGACTTTTGCTTGACTTAATCATAGATTTTAACAACATACAGTGCTTTTTACTTAGATATTATTTTAAAGAATTTGCGGCATCGCGAAAACACGCCTCGAGTCATACCGCAACCAGTACGCCTATGACTTTCGGTGTATTTCGACTTTGCCGAGATTTGGATTTGAGTCGCACCAAGTGCACACTCGTTCAATGGAAAGTACATTAACATCGTGCCCTAAATAACGTCTATCGGCTTTTAACTTTTGGGAGAGGCTATGGAATTTGCTATTAGCCTCTCCGGTTCTATTATGTTATCTTATTACTAAATGGGGGCCCCGGTGTTTGTTATTCGGGCGAGGCTCATCCCAATTTTCATTAAAGGATTCAATACTAGTATTTGGCTATGTTTTCTACATTTGTTTTTTCCTTAATCGATTTCTAATATTTAAACATTCCAGGCCCGTAATTTTGTTATTCAATGGGGACTGGATTTCCAGAGAATAAGGATTTACTACATTAAAAACAAGTCCAGGTTCTTAAAGAACCAGACCTGATTCGGGCATTCTATCGCCATCCCAGTTGGCATTATACAGAGATTCAGGCCCATAACACGCCTTGGGCCCAAACTAAATAAAATTAGAAACAATTGAAGCAACAGAACAAAGATACACATTTGAAATGGAAAGCACTTTTATTTATTCAATGAAGGAAATCAATATCATACATTAGCTACAAATTAATTATTTATTACCATAAATCAGAACTTACGAACTACTTCTTCCTCTTACACTAGCGTTTTGAAGTTAATACCAGTTAATACCTAATTTGAGAAAGCGACGGATTACATAATGGACTTAAAGAATGATTAAACTAATTAACTATGGATCCGAATTAACCGATTAACTACTCACGAATATATACATTACCAGTTTCGTTATGTACTAGGCAGTTTTACATTACAAAGATGGTTCTAATTAAATTGTATCAATATCCGTAAATAAATAACTCAGAGACCTATTTATAATTATGCTACTGATTTCAATATGGCTTGTTTTATCACCAGATTATTAACCTAAAACATGATTAAAGCACTATCTAATCTAACATTTCCTATTTTTAAGCTTATCTATGTGTAAATGACATTTGATATGTGATTAAGACTTATGAATCTATTGTGAGTAAGTATCCAACCGATTTTTTGAAATTATTATTAACTAACTCATGTTTTAAGATCTATTACCTAATTAAGCTATGTGATACACTATTGCTACTATACTACTAGTTATTACAATGTTTTTGTTTTTCGTTTTTCAGCTACTACACAATACTTCAATAGATAAATTACAAATCTAAACTAACAACACTAAACATAAACTATAGGACAACAAATAATCGGATCCAGATCTTCATTTTTTATTTCAACAATTCACCATTACAGCTTCAAGTGAAAGAGATATGTACCTGGTTTTGAAAGGAATGGGAAAATGGAAAATCAACAGGGCGGTGAAAATACAGCAACAACAACAGTAACAACCATCAGTAGCTTCAACACCTCAATCCCGAAAATCCCAGCAATACGGAGAAAAACAAAAACTAGTAAAAAATAGAAGAAAAAAATATTTTCCAGATTTTCTCTTTGTTTTGACTTTCTAGCTTTGAACTCTTTTCACTTCTCAAAAGAAACTCTCAAAAATTGCATTTTTTTTCGTGTATACTTCTGTATCCAGAGTGTATATCGAGTGTATACTACAGCAGGGAATTTTTTTTATTTTTTCTTCTCTTCCGATTTTTCCTCTCTTTTTTCCCCCTCTTTTTTCATAAATCTTCTCTTCTATTTATAGGCAAGAATTTCGAAAATTTTCAGATTTTTTATTAAAAAGAAAATATTTTTTTAATTTAAAGAAAACTCACTAATCCATGTGTTTCCTCTCCTTGTTTTCTTCCTTGATTTCCTTGCCCCCACTACTTTATGTCATGTAATTATGATTATTTTTTGCTAAAAAAATCTGAAATTTTCTTCTTGGGCCAAGGGGTTTTGGGTTGGGTAAGGTTTCTTAGGATTGGGCTTGTAACTTAATTTGCAAGATGGCCCAATCCAAATTTTTTCCATTTTGTTCTTCTCCATTATTCAACTTCCTAATTAATAAAGCCCAAAATACTAAGATTAATTTATAAAAACTAAAATTATCTTGAAATACTAATCTCATAATAATAATTGTCACCTAATTTTAAATGGTAATTAAAATACAATCACACAATTTGGACATTAAAGGCTAAAATGCAAAAGATGCATATTTTTGTGATTTTCATTTTTGTAAGATAAAATTAATTACTCCTAATTGTAGAATTAAATCCTAAATGCAAATGCGATATATATATATATATATATATATATATATATATATATATATATATATATATATATATATATATATATATATATATATATATATATATATATATATATATATATATATATATATATATATGTCATTATTTTTTTAAAAATGACACTAAATTCACAACAATTGCAAACAACACAAAACTCTTTTATTTTGAATTTTTGGGAGTAATTCTCATATAGGGCAAAAATCACGTGCTCACAAATATCATGGTACGCATGGCCATAGGACCAAAGGCTGTAGATAGCTGAGGGAGGATGTAGCTTGACTGTTCGACGAAGGTTATCTCTAAGAGTTTCTTAGTTATCGATCTAAAAACCACTTCATAGAAAGAGACGACAATAGAAAGAATTAGCAGGAAGAGACACAACATGTAATTCATATAATCATTGACGGGGTCAATATTCCATAAGGGCCTATTTAAGAGAGTGTTCTGTTGGTGTTCTCAATCTCAGTACGACCTTGCTCGGTTAACAAGGGGATCAAAATGAGCGAGTTCTCGTTGCATACTCAAGTCTAACTTCGATCATCGTCTCTCGTCCGCGCAAGATGGACTTCCTAACACCTTCAGGGGCTATGAAGAGAGTCCAGTTCCAGGCCCTATGTTCAAACGTACCAAGGTATCGATTACTAGAGAAAAATAAACTCAGAGTTATGTTCTTGAGGGAATCCTATCATTAAATAACGAGGAATCGGAAGGCATTTCCCAGTCGCATAATGACGCCCTGGTAATTTCTATTTTGTTAAATAAAATTCAAGTTAAACATATTCTAGTGGATCTAGGTAGCTCAACAAATATAATGAGATCGAGGGTCGTAGAGTAGCTCGGCATGCATGGTCAAATTGTGCCTGCATCTCCGGTCCTAAATGACTTCAACATGGCAAGCGAAGCAATGAAGAGGGAGATAATCTTACTAGTGAACGTGTCCAGGACCATTCAAGATATAGAGTCTATGTCATTGAAGGTGGCATGAGGTATAATGCACTACTTGGGAGGCCATGGATCCACAACATGAGGGTAGTACCATCGACCCTTCATCAGATGATGAAATTCCTAATAGTGAATGGTGTGAAAATAGATTATGAGGAACAACACGCTACAAATGAAATGTTTGCAGTCAATGAGGTGACACTAATACTAGCGCCTTCGATCTCGGAAGAATCGGGCACCAAACATAAGCACGCGGCAAAATAGCAATCACCATCCTCGGCCTTGACCGAATCGGAGAAACATGTAATCGAGGAAGAAGAAGAGGATTTTCTTACTCCTCAAAATTTCGTTGTTCCCGAAGAATCAAATTCAACCAAGTCAACGGTCGAAGAGCTGGAATAGTTCATATTGATCAATTACACACATGAGAGAAAGGTGTACCCTCGGAACGAGTTTAACTGCCAAACTCAGGAAAAATCTCATTCAACTTCTTATCATAACACATATTGTTTTTCTTGGGCCAATTTAGACATGACTCCCACATGAAATAACAACACATTGGTTAAGTCTTGACCCTAGGTTCAAGCCAGTAAACAAAAAAAAGGCCCTGATCCTAGGTGAAGCATGCATTTATAAAGGATGAGGCAACTAAACTTCTTAAAATAGGGCCTATTCGGGTTGTAAAATACCCCGAATGGTTAGCCAACTTAGTTGTAGTCCCTAAAAAGGGGAAAAAACTTAGAATGTGCTTAGATTATAAGGATTTAAACAAGACGTGCCATAAATACTCCTTTCCATTGCCTAAACATGATCACATGATTGATGCCACGGCTGGCCACAAGATCCTTACCTTTCTCGATGCCTACTCCGGATACAACTAAATTTAGAGGAACCAGGAGGACCAAGAGAAGACCTCATTTATCACTAAGTTCGTAATATACTGTTACAATGCAATTCCCTTTGGGCTATATAAAAAACTTGAGCTACAAACCAATGCCTAGTTAACAAAATGTTCGAGGAACTGATAGTAAATCAATGGAGGTTTACATGATATGTTTGTTGCGCCGCCTTTTTCCTCTAGGAGTTTGGGTTTTGACATTTTTTAGGACAACTCATTTCCTTTTGGGAATTGGGTATGAAATTTGAAGAGTTACCACCTAATGGATTTAAGGTGCGTTAGGGCACCTAAAGCAAATAACTCATAAACCAGTTTGCATTACTAGAGATTGGGTAAGGGCTCGAAATAATCTTGAGGAGAAGGTTATAGTCACCTCTCGAGGTCCACCTCCACAACGGTGGATCCCGACCAAACTCAATTAAAGAAAATTAGTCATATAAGAAAATAAAGCAAAATAGATATTACATTTAAAACAAGGAATAAATTGGTCCTAGGTTTTTTAGCCTATAGGATCACTTCTGTGCAACACTTGGTAATCGTCCCTAAGTTGGAGTGTTAAATATAGCATTAGCGCATATGTCATCATATCCTTTACTATTCAATTACCCTCCTCTTAATTATTGTTACCTAAGCGTACTATTCGTATCCACTACGTGCCTTATGCGTGCATTACCCGTCCCTTACCTGTGGCCCTGGAGGTGTTTTGGACCTTTATTTAAGGAAGTTCTAGACTCACCTATGTTATTTTAAAAAGGATAAAACTAAGAGACAAACAAAAAGACAAGTAGGACTACCACATAAAGATGCAACTAATGGCTCATATTTACCTTCACAAATAAACAAACATTTGCACGCCTCAAACAAATAGTTTCAAAAATGATTTAAAGTCCTATAGCAGGATATCTAGTTGAGAAAAAATATGCCGCAGTTTCATTAAGGCGGGGCGGTAAGTACCTAATCAGTTTGCCTACTGATTTTATTGCTTCTTAAATTTGGGCATGTTTCAAGCAGCAGGAAAATAACAATTTTAAACTCAGAATCCAATTAACCTACAAGATTGCCTTAGTTATAGCCGGACATAATTTTATAAATAGGGTATCTAAGCTGTAAGCAGTTACTGGTTTTAGCAGGCTGATTTTATCTTTTAGACCCTACATGCATGATATCTAAGTATAGAAGAATTGATCTTAATACCTTATACTAATGATCTAAAATGCAGAAATGATTCTGAAAATTTCTATTGACATGGTATCTGAATGCAGAGAATTTCCTATAAAAAAGGTCTATATGCAGAATTAGTTCTAAAATTTACTATAGACAAGGTATCTATATGCAGAAATGATTCAAAATATATATGAGTGATTCTTACAATCCAGAACTGATTTTGAAACTTTGAGGGCATGATTTAAATTCAAAAATTAATTTGACAGCCTTATAAGCATGGTGTCTAAATGTAGTAGTGTGAATCTTGAAAGGTTATTCAGAATTATTTTGGTCCTATAGTCATAACATCTAAAAATAGGTCAGGACATATTAACAAATTAAATCCTATAGGCATGTTATCTACTGCACACATTAACAGAATGCATTTAAACAAATACCTATAGGCATGATATCTAGCATATATTAATGAAAATATTTGAAAAAAGCGGACATCTAAAGCATGTTTTCTACCCCATTATCATGCAAACATTAAACTAGGCCCAATTTTTTCCAATTCATTATTACCCTATTGTTATTACAAAATTATTATTACAGACCATAAGCAAATGAATAAATTACAAAATATATAACTATAGGAGGCCTGCAACATGCCCAATATATCCGGATAACCTAGGCCTTCAAACCATAACATCTCCAAAGCTCAAAGATACACACTAAACATTGGCAAAGTACCAAGAACCTAAATCTCTAGTGTGTTAGAGTTGCTAAGGGCTTCGAGAACCCAGGGAAGTGCACGCACTAGAGAACAAATGTTCAGAAGCAGTTCATAAAGGATTGGAAACCAGCCCTAATGTGCCAGAGTTCAGAGGAGTCTCATGCACCCTAATCAGTGCTTATATTGGGGGTGGAAGGAACCTATTTAACTAAGAGTAGGAGTTGAAAATAATGTATGAAACTTAAGAGTAGGAGTTGAAAATAATGTATGAAAATATAAGATATTTTTGTTCTAGAGAAATAGACGGGATTTCAGAAGTTCATAGAAGCAGATTACCAGATTACAAGAACCACAAGCAGCACACATTATCAAACAGAGTTGAGCCCTGAACTCCAGCAATAAAATAACAGACATGACAGAGTAACAATTAATTTGAACAAGGTTTCACATAGCCTTAATCCATTAGCTATTACTAGGTGAACATACTGGCATATATTAATCAGAGAATAGCATGCTGGGATCAGACAATCATACAGAAAGGTAACAAAAAATTGAGAGCATAAAAATCATGAATTAATCGAGAGTTTATTAAAAGGTGAACACTTAAAACAGGAGATAACTCATGCTAGTTGAGAAACAAATAGACATAGGTCTAACAAATATTCTGAAAACAGGAAGCACATAGGTCTAATTTCATGGAAGTATGCATGGTGATTAAGAGTAATAAATATGAAGCAAATAGGTCTAATTACAGCATATTGAATGATGGAAGAAGTGGTGACATGCCAGTTAAGAAATAGCAAACAGGAAGTTGAAAAGTATGCAGAATCTAATAGTCTAGCCTTGGCTTTTGATCGCTACCGACTCAACACTTCACTAATGTAGGAAGAGAGGGTCACAACGGCTTTTACCCAAATAGTGGATCGGGATCGAATTTCCACAGGGATCTTGGAGTGGATTTGTATTGTCTGTCTAGCCTAGAGTTGCATATGTGCTCCTAATTATACTTCTAATATTTTTGGGGTTGTGTATTTATCACTACTGTTATAAACTAATGATTAAGGCTAAGCTAAGAAGAATATTGCTAAGTTGTATTTAATATAGAGAAAGGCACTAAGGTTGCGACACTACCTAGGTTGCTAGTCAACAAGTAGAAGTTACTAAGGGGAGTGGGCTTATGCTATAACCGTCGCACATTTGTACCCATTCTCACACCTCTCGATAGAGAGAATATTTTTTTCTAATTGGCTCTCTCGAGACCAATTGGGTAGGCCAATTAGAGTGAGCAACTAGGGTTCAAGTAGGGTAATTACTCTCTCGAGGTTTAACCCGTTGATTGGGACCGCCATTTCTCATGGGTCCATCCCAATTCCTTATTGGGTCAATTTTAGGGTCATAGACTCTCTTTCTCAAGAAGCGTTAGACGCACTAAGCTTGAATCTGCGTTTGCAACTACAAATTCGAAATTGAAACACAAAAATAACGCAAATAACAAACACCAAATCTCAATCTAAACCTAGATGGCAATACACACCAATTAACCATACTAGGGTTGAGCCACAACCCTAGCTAATGGGTTTAGCTAAACATAATTAAAGAAGAAACAGAAGAAATAAATGAGGAATTAAACATATTAATTAATAACTAAGAAGAATCTATAATAATAAATAGCAAAAGTGCCAAGAATGGCTAAACTAGGCATTCTCACGAGCTCAACAGCTTCAGAAAAACAAAACTTACCCTAAAAATAGTAAAATGTTCTATTTATAGTAGCTAGAAAAATTGGACAAAAATATCCCTGCGGGGTCAGCACAACTGTGCTGGCTCTTGATCTCATAATTTTTAACTCTCTATAGTTGAGGACTGCTGACCGAACAAAAGTACAACACGTCCGCAGTGGAAGTTGGCGCGCCCACACCTAAAGTAGCACGGAGCGTACTGATTGACTTGGCTCAAGAATTACCTCTCTAAATCAGTGATTTGTGACTTAGGGGAGCGATCGGAATTGAATTTGGATGTCCGGTGTAGAAATAGGCTTGAATTGGCTAAGGTTGAATTTTGGCGAAATTCGAACGGTAGGTGAGATTTTGATCCGGGAGTCGGAATGGAATTTCGACAATTTCTGTAGCTTCGTTATGTGATTTTGGATATGTCTGAAAAATTTCAGGTCATTCGGACGTCGTATGGTCGGGTTTTTTATTGAATGTTGGTTTCGAAAGTTCTAGATGAAACTTAGGCTTGAATCCGCTATAATTCGATGATTTCTGTGTTTAAGGGCGTGTTTTTATGATTGGAACAAGTTTGTATCGTATTTTGGAGGAGGTTGGTGGTTTTCGTTGGGGTCCCGGGGGCCTCGGGATGAATCCGGGGTCCAAACGGACCATTTTGTGCCAAAAGGCACTGCTGATCTACTGCAATAAAAGTGCAGAGAATTTTCCCTTCGCGACAGCGAAGTTGTATATGCGATCGCGTAAGAGGAGGATGTTGAGCTCTGCGATTGCGAGGTTGAGTCTGCGATTGCGTATGGTAAAGTTGGGAAGCTCTATGATCGCGAGGTTGAGTCGGCGATCGCGTAGGGTAAAGTTGGGAAGCTCTACGATCGCGAGGTTATGTCTGCGATTGCGTAGGGTCGAGGTCGGAAGCTGTGCGATCGCGTAGGGTGTGTCGCGATCGCGTAGCGGTAAAATTGGTCGCCAGATTTTTGAGCATTGCAATCGCGTGCCAAGGGTCGCGATCGCATAGAGCATTTTTGGAGCCTGGAAAGTTTGTACATCGCGATCGCGAGCCAGTGGCTGCCATCGCATAGAGATAACTGGCAGTCAATATATTAAAATATCAAAACAGTCTATTCTCGAACCATATACCCATAACCTCTATTTTTGAGTTCTAAGAGAGCATATTGACGGGAATTGAAGGGAATTTCACCGGGTAATCATCGGAGGTAAGTTTTATGGCCTAATTACGTTATTTTATCATGGAATCTTCGAGTATTTCACTGTTAATGGGAGATTAATGGGGGATTTTAGCCCTAAGCCTGGGTTATGAAAAATTATTGATTTGAATGGGCAAACGGAGTCCGATTTTGATAAATTTTATATGCATGGACTCGTGTTGAGACGAGGATTTTGAATACATGACTTTCACAATTTTTCGAGAAGCGTACTGAAAGTCATATTTTGGCAACTTTGTAGTTTTTGGTGTAATTTGAATTGTTTTGACTGGGTAATATCCCATTGGCCTATTTTGATGTATTTCTATTGAATTTGACCAGATTCTACACCTGTGGAGGTCGAATCTCGTGGCAAGGGCATCGCAGACTAGTCGTCGAGCTGAGTCAAGGTGAGTAATAGGTGTGGGTGATGACCAGCAGGTTCGAAACCCCGGTATACCACTTTGTGATGCTGTATTGAGGCGAGACACGTACTCTCCTGTGAGTGCGGGGTCGAATGTGATTGGGGACTATGGCTTAGTCCGACATGTTGTTACTATACTATGTTTTTGGCTACTATTGAGATGGTGAGCCTCCTACTTGGATGGTTGTGTATATTTTTGGGCTGTGAGCCAGTTAGTGGGGTCCTGCGAGGATCGTTATTATTGTTTCTGTGATATTGGCATGCTATTTTACTACCAGTCCTGAGCTATTACTGTCATAATGGTTTTTCCAAACTTTGGAATTCCTGATATACCATTTTCTACTGAAAAATGAAGAAAGAGTTTTCAAATACTACTTTTGAGCCTGTGAGGTTACATTGCATATTAGCTGACTGGTAGTAGATTGAGCCATGCGCCACAGCGTATCATGATATTGTGCTTGGGCTGTAGGAGCGCCTCCGGAGTCTGAACCCCCACAGTGAGCACGGGTACCCAAATGGATCGGGCTACGCACTGTAACGGTCATATTCATGCATTGCATTGCATTTAGCTACACCTGTTAGCTATTATTTTGTTAGTTGTTATGTTGTTAGCTGGTATTGCTGGTACAGATACTGTTCATGTTGATACTGTTGCAGGGTATTTATTTTATAGCTTTACGTAGTGCTATATTAGGTATTCTTACCTTCGCTGTCTTACCCTTGCGTATTACCACTGAGTCTGGAAGTACTCACTTTACTCCCTGCACCTTGTGTGCAGATCCAGGTACGTTGCAGAAGACCAGATCCCGTAGCTGCTTGGAGTTATTTTCTGGATAGTCAAGGTAGCTGCCGCGTCCATAGGACCTGACTCTCTCTCCAGCTTATCTTTATTCCTGTTTTTATCTATTCCCTCACTTGAGCACAGTTGTAGACACTATTACACTTTATATACTCTGTAGAGGCTCATGACTCGTGACTCCTGGTCTTTGGGAGGTTTTGTTGGTTTGGGATGTGTAATCCCCGTATTTGGATAATTTCATTATTATCGTTCTATCTTTATTTATGCCTAAAATGGCTAAATGTGAGCTGACGGCTCCGTGATTTCTGTTGATTGTTCGAGCTGGCCTAGCAGTGTGCTGGGCGCCATCATGACCTGGTTTGGGGTCGTGACAATGGAACCTCTTTATGGACGATGCCTCCAATGTGAAAGGGTCCTGGCTTGGCATCGTTTTAAAGCCACCTATCCATCAAGTCTCAAATCTTAACTGAATTCATATTCGATTTTACACCGACCCTCATACCCATAGTAGAGAAAGAACTTATGCTAAAATTCGATACATCATCGTGGGTATGGACCCTCTTAACGGACGATGCCATGAATGTGAAAGGGTCTAGGCTTGGCATCATTTTGAAGCCGCCTACATGTAACATTATTTGAAGATCTATTAAAACTTATAGGTTGACTAATAATGAGACCGAGTATGAGACCATGATTGCAGGTCTCGAGCTAGCTAAATGCTTGAGGGTAGAAGTCTCTAAAGCTAAGTGCGATTCTTCGTTGGTGGTGAACTAAGTAAACAAAAGCTTCGAAGTTCGAGAGGATAGGATGCAAAGATATTTGGACAAGATAAAGGTAACCTTGCAATGCCTCAAGGAGTGGACTCTAGACCATGTGCCTCGAGAATAAAATAGTGAGGATAATGCACTTGCTAACTTAGGGTCATCAGTTGAAGAAGATGATATTATCCTAGGGACCGTCATCCGATTATCGAGATCTGTGGTTAAGGAAGGTCATGTCAAGATAAATTCTACAAGTTTGACTTGCGATTAGAGGAATAAGTATATCGAATATTTGATAAATGGAAAGCTCCCATCGGATCATAACGAGTCGAGGGTTCTACGAACCAAGGCTTCTAGGTTCACATTGGATGAAGATGGAACATCATACAGGAGGACGTTCGACAGACCATTGGCGCTATTTTTAGGGCTGGGGGACACCAATTATGTTCTACGATAAATACATGAAGGCATTTGTAGAAACCACTTTGGTGCTGATTCTTTGAATCACAAAATTATTAGAGTAGGGTATTACTAGGATAGCCTTGAGAAAAACACTAAGGAGTTTGTTAGGAAATGTGATAAAAGTCAAAAGTTCACACCGATGATTCATCAACCCGGAGAGCAACTTCACTCAGTCCTGTCCCCAAGACCTTTCATGAAATGGGGAATGGACATCGTCGGCCCTCTACCAATGGCCCCAGGTAAAGCTAGATGCATTTTTTATGACTGACTACTTTTCTAAATGGGTGGAAGAATAGGCTTTCGAGAAGGTCAGAGAAAAAGAAGTTATTGACTTCATTTGGGACCATATCGTGTGTCGATTCGGGATACCTGCTGAAATCGTATGCAACAACGGCAAGCAATTCATTAGCAGCAAGGTAACAGAGTTCCTCAAAGCACACAAAATAAAAAGGATTTTATCAATACCATATTATCCGAGTGGAAGCGGACATGCCGAACCGACAAACAAGACTATTATTGAAAAATTGAAAAAAATGTTGAACGATGCTAAAGGGAAATGGAGAGAAGTTCTACCCGAGGTTCTTTGGGTATATCGAATGACATCGAAGTCTAGAATGGGGGCAACCCCATTCTCCTTAGTATATGGCTCCAAGACCTTGATTCCAGTCGAGGTCAGGGAACCCAGCGCTAGATTTCGACATGCATCAGAGGAATCAAACATGAGGCTATCAATACTAACCTCGAGCTATTAGATGAAAAAGAGAAGCTACAGTTGTTCGGATGACCGTGTAGAAGCAAAGAATCAAAAGATATTATAATAGAATGACCAACCTTCGACACTTCAAAATTGGGGACTTAGTTCTATGAAAAGTCACCCTCAATACTCGAGACCCGAATGAAGGGAAACTAGACCTAAATTGGGAAGGACTGTACCGAGTCATCGGAGTTATCGGTAAAGGATCTTACAAACTTGGCACTATGACCTTCTCCTTTTCTCTGTTTGTGTTTAAGAGTAACTCGTTCCAGATGTTTGATCGAAGACATCGAGAGCACCCTTCTACAAGAAGAGCTTAGGTTTTAAAGCATGCGTTGCACTTTTTTCCCTTAGATTAGGTTTTATGTCAAATGGGCTTTCCCGGCAAGGTTTATAACAAGGCAATAACTATGTGCTACATATGGAGAATTCAATAGTATCCAAGGCTTCTTCTCAATCAACCTCGAATACTGGGGGGCATCACCCTCATAGGTTATCTTTTCGAGAAAAATACTTTACGCCAAAGAGGGACTCTATAGGAAAAACCTTGTAATGGGCCAAACGGTAAGATGAACTATGTCCATATAGAATAGTTGAGCCTTGATAGCAAAATATGTACGCATATATGAATTATTAAAGCATCATTCTTTCTATATCAAACACTTTGTATTCCAAAAAAATTTGCTACTATATGTGCTCCATACTTGTGATTCTACAAGAAATGTCTCAAGGGCCAAAACGTAAATACACCTTGAATAATCGGGGACTGTCATCGACTGTCAACACATTCGAGTTGTCTAAACTCGAATTTATAGGACCTCAAAGAGGCATCGTTCGGTGCAAAGGCCAAGCCCATCACACACGGGGACTAACATTTCGGATAAGTTTGAAAGTTTATCGGGACACACCTAAAGTCTACAGCCATATTAAAAGTTCCGGCCCAAAATAACACGGCTTTGAGACGTCCGAGTTCCGCAATAATAATAGGCCTTAGAATTCTCAAAAACCCAGTTAAATAAAGGCTACCCTCGACAAATAATCAAAGGTTTTTGATAAAATCAACCGTAAAAAAACCTCAAGAGATATCAAATTATTCAAATGCGAACTTGTGCTAAGGCACTAAAAAGAAAGGGTTCTGATCGACACCGAACCCGCAAAAAAACCCAATGGGTAAAAAAATGCATGCCAAGGCATAAACAAATTTTTACTAAGTCTTCAAAGCCAAAAGGGGAAATAATAGTCATCTCTTAGAGGCCATAATGGCCCGATCTAAAAGATCCTAACGGCCGATACACTTAGGGTTTGAGACTTTGTTCTCACTCGATCCTAACCCCTAAGGTTCTATTATCACAAGCCTAAATAAATAAAAGCTTGATTATGGTTCGGTACTCACCATTATCTGGCACGATCTCGTAAGGTTCTATGCCCCAAAGTTCAATCTTATTCGTACTCGACCACGGCAATTTCGAGGAAAGCATCTGAGATAAAATCTCAAACACATAGTTCAAAGAATGAAGTCATTACAAGAATTTTATACGGTAGGAAACATTGAAAAAAAGTTCAAGGAAATTCTTATTTTATATACTTGGAAATAGATATATACAAGAGATCGATAAAGGTCTTAAAAAAAAGAAAAATACAAAAAGAGAAAGGAAAATCATATCAATGCCCAAGGCTGGCCTTCCCCTCAGGAGCAGCTCCATCTTCGGGCTCAACTTAATTATCGGACCCCCTTGGCTACCTTCGTCATTGTCATTGTCATCATAGGAGATGAGAAACTTGGCATCAGCTTCAAGCATTTTTGTTTGGCCGATCTCCTCGGTGAGGACGAAACCTCAAGCATGGATCTCTTTGAGGGTATCCCTCCGGGATTGGCACTTGGCCAAATCATTGCTCCGTTTATCCGGGTCGGAGGCTTCCCTTAGCTCCATTTGAGTAGTCTCAGTATCCCTTAAGTACACAGTAATAGTTTTGTGAGATGTGGCCTTTGTCTTCTCGACCTCAGCCCTGACTTCAGCAACTTCAGCTCCGGCAGCGGCAAGTTTGGCCTCGAGCTCACTAATCTTTTTTTCTCTTTAGCACCTCGAAGTTAGGTCTCAGCCAAAGCCAACTTGACTAAGGCAGCCTCTTTCTAAATAGCAAGTTGCTCAATACTTTTTTTCCACCGGTTGCAGTCAGCCTTAACCTGATCGACCTGCCCTCGAAGCTGCTCGATCATCTCGAATTTTCACTACAACCGAGACACTGAGGTGTTAGCCCCCACATTTGGGTCAGTAGACCATACTTTTGCAAAATGATGGTTACCTGCTTGTCTAGATCGGTTTCATTTTGACGAGCTTTGACCAAATATCCTTGAAGGTCCTTGATCTCCTCCTCTTTTTTGCTTCAAAGTAACCTCAGGGCCTTCCCTTCATTCGAGGACTTCTTGAGCTTGGCCTTACATTTGCTCAGCTCGGCCCTAAATATGGTAATAACCTACACAGAAAAAGAGATATTAGTTAGTGTAAGGGGATAAGAAGAAATTGCAGCGATAGGATTTAATGCTTACCCTAGAGAAAAGTTGGTAAGCCTCTTCAAGAAGGGAAGATGCGTCTTGAGGTTGGCAGCATCATTGTAAACACGTGATTTTTGACCCTCCCGAGATTTTTTATATTTTTAGCATAAAATATTTAGTTTAGGCATAATATAGCTATTTTAGCTAATTTTGACTCTTTTACTTTATTTCTACCTTAAGATAAAAAATAACAAAAAATATAGTTTTATTAATGTTTCGTAATCATTTTTAAATTGGAAAAAATACAAAAATAGTACTTTATATTTTACCTTTTTATTAAAAAAAACGAAAATTACAAAAATAATTTTTATTAATATTTTGTAGTCATTTTAAACTTAAAAAAAAAAATATAAAAAAAATAGTTCTTTATATCTTTATTTTTATATAAAAAACAAGAATTATAAAACAAAAAATAATATAATTAGTATTTTGTGGTAACTTTAATCTTGAAAAAATATAAAAAAATAACTTTGTTTTAATTATTAGTCTTATATTTATTTTGCTTACGTAGTGATTAATTAATAACACCGTGTTCTCATTCTCGGTTCCGGGCGAAGAATAATATTCGGGTTCAAACTACCCGGTTTTATAATTTTCGGACATAGCCCATAATAATCCGAGCCCACCGCACGTGGGGGACACACATGGGGGACACGGACGGAACACGAGGAAGACCCATCACTATTGGGTACCCAACCCCACTTGAGAGACCCATCATTTTGGTCTTGGAATACTTGAAATACAATAGGATATAGGGGACACACATGGGAGACAATTTAAAAAGAGGAGAAGGCATGAGATTTGGGGGGGGAGAGCTACTGACGGGAGCTACTCACGGGAAGCAGGAAGACAATTTAAAAGGGGAGAGTTCACGGTCAGGGGGGGGCTTATTTTAAGAGGAAAAAAAAAAAATCAAAAGAAAAGGGAGAAAACGTTAAAAGCACATGGAAGTCACTGTTGAATCATTTTTTTTGATTTGGGAGAAGAAGACTTCTGCTTCTTCATTTTTTTGAATGAAGAAAAAAATATACAATATATAATACACATACACATGCATAGAGGGAGACGGTTGAAGCTTGGAGATTTTTAGTAAGGAAGCCTTCTGCTTCTTCTTGATCTCGACAGAGAAAAACGACCCCTTCTGTTTACCACCTCTCTTCATCTCCTTCGTTGTCCAGCCTCACGACCACCTGACCCTCCGCCAGCCCATCACCATTGTCGTTCACCACCCAAACGACAAACAACAACCATCCAAAAACCCTACAGCTTCCCCAACGACCACCCACGTCATCATTCCAGCCACTTTCATGCATAAACGACCACCCATAACCAGAAAACCCTAGAGCTGCTTCATCTAGAGAACCAACAGGCCCACTTTATCTTCGTCAACCCAACAACTCCAGCAACGTTTCCTTCCACTCTCACTGATACGCAACAGCAACCAAGAATTCAGAGCTCAACCTCTTGTGCCTAAGCTCAACTTGCCGACGAGCTCCAAGGCTGAAGATTTGAGTCTTTTAAGGAGCTCGTTTGTTAAAATTATCCGAAGCTCTAGTCGTTTGTTGCTCATTCCGAGGTTGGAGATTTCCGGCGAGGTTTTCCGTTTGAGATTATATTCGGCGAGTCAAGGTTCGTTAAGGTTGCCATTTTCATGAGTTGAGATATTTAGCATGTGGTTAGAACAATGTCTTAAGTGTTCATGGTTTGATTTTTCTTTTTATTTGTTAAATGAAAATAGATATAAGTTAAAATATTTACAGAAGTTAATAATTAGCCCAGTAGATAAGTTAAACAAGACTTCTTTTGTTTTTAGGCTTGCGCATCACTGTTGAAATCCACCAACGCAACTATTATGCTTCTTTGAAAAATTATTTTCCTTTATGATTAGACTAAGTCCACACTTTGGTTTTGAAGTTAATGTGACACTTCAATTAACTAATTTTTGGGATTAAAAATGATTTTCCATGGATTAAATTTTATTTTATTTGGTTGATTTGGTTTGAAGCCTTTCTGACTCGTTGATGAAGATATATGTTCATTCTATTTCTTGCTAAGTCAAACAAATATTAACAACATTCATGAGTCGCGATTATTAAAATAGTGCATTCAATGATTAACATTAGTTAAGAACGTATTTTTATTGGAGCAAGTTTGGGCAGAACTCCGTGATTTATTCATGGTTTGTTCACTCATTTGTCTAGAATTCAATAATCTCAAATTAGCTTCTTAGGAAAATAATTCGTAAAAATGCGTGAGTTACTTTTAGGCACGTTATTTAATAATTTTACATCCTTAAACTCGGGTGCACATTTATGTGACCTAACTCCCAATCTTAACGAAGTTGGAATGTGTTAAAGGCCATAGGCGTACTGGTACGGTGTGGCACGAAATGCATTTTCACGATGTTGCAATTCATTAAAAATGATAAAGCGGAATATTAATAAAAACACATAATTAAAATATATATAAAAATCAGATAAAAATAAATTCGGCAGTGGAGCGACCGTGCTAAAACCACGGAACTCGGGAATGCCTAACACCTTCTCCCGGGTTAACAGAATTCCTTATCCGGATTTCTAGTTTCGCAGACTAAAATATAGAGTCATAAATTTCCTCGGTTCGGGATTAAACCGGTGACTTGGGACACCATAAATCTCCCAAGTGGCGACTCTGAATCTCTTAATAAACGAATCCCGTTTCGATTGTCCTTTAATTGGAAAAACTTCTTCGCGCCCTCGCCGGCGCGTAAAAAGGAGGTGTGACAGCTCTGGCGACTCTGCTGGGGATGATGACCTCTGAACTTCGGTTCAGGGTCTAAGAATTCGAGCTCAGTTAAATTGTTGTTTTGTTTATATCTGATTTTACTACATGTTTAATTAACGTGCTACATGTCTACCGCTTTGATACTAGTTGCACTGTATATACAAACTGTTATATGTTTACCGCTTTGATATTACGTGAACTGTATATAAAACTGTGCCGCAAACCCTTCACTTCTCACCCCCGGGGATGTGCTCACTGGTTGAGACTCCTTATTCTGTTAGTGTCATAACCCGAAATAATAAAGAGGCTCGGAAAGTTTCTAAGCCGGTTGGCCTTTTGGTTCCCGGAAAGGAGCTCCTTCCTCAGTCCGAGTTGTCCGCTTGGGTACACAGTCTAGAACACATACCCAGGTTTTGAACTTAGAATAACGTGACTTCATGCCGGATCCCTAGTAGGAAACGCTTATTTGCATCACGTTACATTTGACTTAGGGGACTCAACACAGGGGTTGGGTCCGTCTAGGACAGGTGACCCAGTAATCAAAGACCGAGCATATTATATATGGCATTTATTTATCATGTATTATTATGATGATTGGTTAAATTCCTGAAAAAAAATAGAATTTTGGAATAGAAAAATATCAAAAATATTGACGAAATGCTGTCGAAAAATTTGAAAATTTGAAAAATAGAAAGAGCAATTTTGTTGAAATAATTGGTCATAAAATAATCTGACCGAACTACGCAGGTTTGATTCTCACCACTAGGTGAGATACGTAGGCAACCCTCATCGGGTTCAACCACCCTTTTAAAAATCAAAAAATGTGCGTTTAATTTTGTCAATAAAATCAAAGTGATGCCGTTTTTGCCAATAGCCGAATGTTCCGAAAGGACGCCGGAAGGCTGTTTTTGCAAAAATAGCCACTTTGAATCTTTATAAACAATTTTTGGGCACAACCTTGAAATATTCCCTCGCGAAAATGTTGAAAGGTCGTAGCCGCAAAAATCAAGTTGGGGTTACCACCCTTTTTCAAAAAAATCAAAAATGTTGAATTTTAGTTTTCAATAAATCGAAGTGATGCTGTTTTATAAAATAGCCGAATGTTCCGAAAGGACACCGGAAGGCTGTTTTTGCAAAAATAGCCACTTTGAATCATTTTTAATAATTTGCGGGCACAACCTTGAAATATTCCTTGTGGAAATGTTGCAAGGCCATAGCCGCAAATCAAGTCCGGGTTCATACCCCTTTTGCAAAAATAACCAAAAAATGTCAAATTTTTGATTTTGTTATAAATAAGTCGGGTGATGCTATCTTTGCTTAAAATAAGCCGAATGTCCCTCAAAAAGACACCGGAAGGCTTTTTGCAAGAATAGCCACTTTGAGTCATTTGTAAATAATTTTGGACACAGCCTGAAAATATTCCCTCGCGGAAATGTCGAAAGGTTGTATCCGCAAAAAAATCAAGTTTTGAGTCATCACTCAACTTTACAAAAATAATCCAATAAGCCATTACATGGCTGGTCCTTGCATAAATAGCCACTTTTGGCATTTGAACTTCTTCAGTCTTGTATTGGCCTGTGTCGGTGCTGAATGATGCCCCATAGGCCCCAGGATTAAATTTTGAATTTATATCTTCTTAAATAAAATTTTGCAAAAGGAGCCACTTTGTCTAAATAAGCCATTACATGGCCAATTTATGAAAAATAGTCTTGTGTTGGTTTATGGTGATGCTGAACGATGCCCCATGAGCCACAAGATGAAAAAAAAAAAAAAAAAAAAATTTCAAGTTTATCTTTCTTAAATAAATTTTGCAAAAATAGTCATTTTGTCAAATAAGCCATTATGTGGCCAATTTTGTAGAAATAGTCATAATCTGACACCAAAAAAAATATATTCTTTTTCTTGTAGAAATCTCCTACACAAGTTTGTAGTTGGAGTCGGCTTCTATAATTTTCCTTCAAAGAAAAAAAAAGAGAAATCAAAAAAAAAAAAAAAAAAAAAAAAAAAATCAAATAAACATTTCTTTATTTCTTGCATTAATTTGCAAGAACTACGCTCGGTCTGATTCATGCGGGGTCGTGATACGTAGGCAATCCACATAGGATTCGACCATTTCCATAACCAAAAAAAAAAAAAAAAAAAAAAAAAAAAAAAAAAAAAAAAAAAAAAAAAAGCGGGACACCTTAATGCTGACATGCTGGCTTTGTTTTGTTGTGTCCATTTCCAGAAAGGTGGTTGGTTGTGGTTCTGAAATAACTCTTCCCCGTAAGACGAAGTCGGAGGACAATGGCAGATAATCTCAAGACTGAGTGGGTTGGTACAGGTACCCGACAACAGCTGGTTGAACGGAACCACGGGTTAGTAGAGGAGGTCAAGATATTGAGACAACACATGGCTGATATGTATCGGGCGTGGATGGATGGAAAAGCACCACCTCCGCCACCACCTAGCTTCCTGGACTCTGTCCTTACCCGTACCATGAACCCGATGCCGGATGATCTCCCGCACTCTCCATATATACCCGCCTATCACAACTTCTCCAGCCATTCGAGTAACTCAATTACTCGTCCCCCAACTATGTTTTCACAACGCTACTCCCGTCCCCAACACCACTACTCTCCCCGGGACAACCAAAATCGTACTTCACCTTCCGGGTACCCAGCTCCACAAAAGGCTTACCAACCCCCACGAACATACCGGAAACCCCCCGGGTCAGGTTTCAAGCCAAATAAGGCGTTTAGGGAGGAAAGGTTGCTGAAGCGAGAAAAGGCGCTCACCCCTATCGGAGAGTCCTATGCAAGTCTGTTTGAAAAGTTAAAACATGTCGGCCTGATTACGCCGCTCCCCGAATACACTCCCGATCCACGTGCGAGAAGCTTCGATCCTACTGCACGATGTGCATACCATTCCAATGTCAGAGGGCACGATATTGAGAGTTGCCGTACCTTGAAAAAGGAAATAGAAAGAATGATTCAAAAAGGGTGGTTGATTGTGGTCAATGATGATGACATGGGGCACACAAATCCTCGGGGGGGTGTATTGACTGGAGCTAAAAATGTTGGAGCAGATGGCAGCCTTGGCAATATTGAGGCGGAACTTAGTGGCTAAAATGTTGTGCTTGGTAATTGGGAAGATACTCCATCTTTTGGTCAGCTAGATGGAGCTTTGGTGGTTCGTTTTGTCGTCATTTTTGTTGTCCGAGTTATTTTCAGGGTTTTCTTGTGGTCAAACCCTTTTGTCCTAGCAGTTTGCTTTGGTCTTGCCCAGTTTTGTTTCAGGGCTGTACTCTAGTCTGTTTTGCTTGTTTTGTCATTGAAACATTTCGTCATTAATTTAATGAAGCTTTCGGCCTTTTGTTACTTCCGGTCATTTTATTTGTTTAGTTCTTTTACCCTTTAGATTTGTCTTGTGCTCAGACGCCGAATCTAGTGACATGACGTGCGCGCATAGTTCTGGCCTGATCTTAAAAGTTAATCACAAAACCATTGGGAGGTGATCGAGATATTTAAATTAAGTAAGAACGGTTTGAGATTATTCGAAACCCGAGTCATGAGAAACTGGGGCAAGTAAAAGAAAACCGTTAAAGGCAAGCTGCCAAAATTGACATGGGGTCGTTCACAATAATGAAAATGAGAGTGTTGCCCAACAGTGCTTTAAAGATATGATGAATATTAATTGTGTTGTTTACACTTGGCATGTTTTGAAGATTGGAATGACGAAGGCATTTTGTTCTGCTATCCAAACACTTTATCCATCGTCAACCCTTCGAGCCTTATTTTGATTTCTTTCATACCCCTCCTTCGGAATCGGTACCAAAATTAGAAACACAAATGGGGAAGATAAAGAAAGAAAAAGAGAAAAAGAAAACAACGAAAACAACCAAAAAGAAAGGAAAAAAGAAAATGTATGAAAAAAAAAAAGAAACTTGAAAAAAAAGGAATTGGGAACTACGTTTGACCTGATTCCTCAAAGAGGATACGTAGGCGCTTCACAGAGCTCGGTCATAGTGTAAATAAAGAAATAAAAATCCCCAAGCTAGAAACCGGGGCAACAAAAGTTGTGTTTATAAAGGAAGATGTAGACTCCGAAGGTTGTAATTTTGAACCCATTTTGTTTTGTTTCGAGCCTTTAATACCATTTCTTTCTAGCCTTATCCAAATCCACATTACGGTCCAAAGAAAGACCTTTGGACCAATCTTTAAAAGAGGCCAAGTCAGGCAAATGAGAGAAGTCTTATCAGAACATAACACTCCTGATTCCCATCGGAAAAGACTCGGATCTGCAGCAGAAGAAATATGAGAGAATCTTAGCAGTAGCACCACCAATCCCCAGCGAAAAAGTAACACAAATGAGAGAGTCTTAGCGGTGAAAACCTTCACAGGCACCATAAGGCGATGAAAGCTGAGAGAAAACCAAAATGAGAGAGGCTTGGTAGTGATAACCCCTCGGGCACTACAAGTCGAACGAAGGTTGGAAATGAGATAGGAAAGCCCCAGGAGAAGATTACAAAAGGGGGTTTAACGACGGAGGGTAGGCTATATGTGCATGTCATGTCCATTAGAGTTGGTATCCACGTTTGATAGGGTTATTTTATAATTTTTCTTTTTAGAGAGTCACCCTCGTTTTTGTCTTTTATTCTGTTTCCTTTTATCTTTCTCCTTTCATAAAAATTCCCCAATAGAGTCTGTTTGTAAGAAATGACTTCAAAATTCTCCATCAGCTTTCCAATTATGCAAGACGGAATTTGATTGGTACACCCAAGTGGTATCGGTGAGGAGGGATTAAGCGCAAAGCCAGTGTCCAGAAGGATATTCCCCAGCAATAGGAAATCGACAAAGGGGTGGATCGGTGTGAAAAAGGATATCTCAATGAAGGTTAATGACCTCGAGGCCAAGGCCAATGAGACTCAAAGGTCGGGAAATGCCCATTCCTTAGATATGCCGCCAAAGAAGGTGAAATATCCCCAGCAGAAAGGTATTTTCAGTGACAAGGGTGAACAAAGAAAATGGTTCACCAGTAAAACATGCAAGGTCTTCACGAAGGGTCACTATCATAGGAATTCGGGTGGTCAGTGGAAAACCACGTGGAAAGGTTCGCGAATAAAGAGTCGTCAAGGAAGGCGGGGAAACAAGAAAGGAGAAAGCTATCCCCAGCATGAATATCATCAAATGATAATATCCCCGGCAGGGTCTGACAATGAAACGCAGAGCAGGGAAAGAAGAGAAGAACCATCCCCAGCAGGAGCACCACAACTAGCCACCACATTTTAAAACTAACCAATTTTTCTTTGATTTGAAACAGGAAAAAGAGGGGTTGTTGGCAGAAAAGCATGCCACGAAGAAGATTCTCAAACTGGGGCAGAAAATTTTCTCCCGTTACGAAAATTTTCTCGAAACCAAATACCCGATTGGGGAAAGAAGCCAGATAACGCAAGGAAATGATCTTTGAACCCAATTATCCCCAGCAGCTTTGAAAGAAAGAAAACTACAAGTTGTGATAAAGGAAATTATGCCCCCAGCAGGCAGGACAAAACGAGGAAGCTTACGTTCAGAAAGGCAAAAGGCCGGTACCACCCCCAGCAGTTCTTAGAAAAATGAAACACTGATTTCGAGATTGCCCCGACAGCATTATATCCTACAAGTTTTCAAGGGAGCGAAGCACGAGCCCCGAAGGAATTTTGGAAAGAGGAAGAAGGAAAAGGGATCCCCAGACAGGGTAATCCCCAGCTGATGACATTTCAATCCCCAGCAATTTCGTGAGATAGGTTTTGAAGGAAGTAGAAAAGGAGGAAATAGAGAAGATTCCCCCAGCAGCATTATCCCCAGCAGGTAAGTAAACAATTCCAAAGATATCCCCAGCAGTCAAGGGAGAAATAACATGACCTAGGAGGAAAGCAATTTCGAAACAAGGTAATTTAGAAGAAAGGATGGGATGTAGTTAGTGAGTTGATGTTGAAGTCAGAGAGCCCGCCTGAAGAATAGGAGTGGCGAGTTAGTTTTGAAGTTATAGTTGAAGTCGGGGAGCCCGCCTGAAGAATGGAGTGGCGAGTTAGTTTTGAAGTTATAGTTGAAGCTAGGGAGACCGCCTAAAGAATGGATTGGCGATTTATTTTGAAGTGCAGTTGAAGTCAGGGAGCCCGCCTGAAGAATGGAGTGGCGATTTATTTTGAAGTGGTAGTTGAAGCTCGCTGAAATGTCCTCCAGAACTGAGAAGTGAACTGGGTACCTCTGTCTGATATGATAGAAGTCAGGGAGCCCGCCTGAAGAATGGAGTGGCGATTTAGTTTTGAAGTTATAGTTGAAGTCAGGGAGCCCGCCTGAAGAATGGAGTGGCGATTTAGTTTTTGAAGTTATAGTTGAAGTCAGGGAGCCCGCCTGGAAAATGGAGTGGCGATTTAGTTTTGAGTTGTAGTTGAAGTCAGGGAGCCCGCTTGAAGAATGGAGTGGCGATTTAGTTGGAGTTGTAGTTGAAGTCAGGGAGCCCGCCTGAAGAATGGAGTGGCGATTTAGTTTTTGAAGTTATAGTTAAAAGATAATTTAATAGGAAGTGAAAAACAACAATTAGATGTTTTAGATGAAAGCAACAAGAAGAAGGAAGCAACAATTGGAAGATTTCAAGTAAGGCATCAATTTAGACCTAGTCTGAGGAATTATCTCCTAGCGTCAAAATCCTAGTCGGAGGAATTATCTCCTAGCGTCAAAATCTCAGTCTGATGAATCTTTCTCCTGAGATCACAGCAATTTAGACCTAGTCCGAGGAATTATCTCCTAGCGTCGAAATCTTAGTCCGATGAATCTTTCTCCTAAGATATCAAAATCTCAGTCTGATGAATCTTTCTCCTGAGATCACAACAATTTAGACCTAGTCCGAGGAATTATCTCCTAGCGTCGAAATCTTAGTCCGATGAATCTTTCTCCTAAGATATCAAAATCTCAGTCTGATGAATCTTTCTCCTGAGATCACAACAATTTAGACCTAGTCTGAGGAATTATCTCCTAGCGTCAAAATCTTAGTCTGATGAATATTTCTCCTAAGACATCAAAATCTTAGTCTGATGAATCTTTCTCCTAAGATCGCAACAATTTAGACCTAGTCGGAGGAATTATCTCCTAGCGTCAAAATCTTAGTCTGATGAATCTTTCTCCTGAGATCACAATAATTTAGACCTAGTCTGAGGAATTATCTCCTAGCGTCAAAATCATAGTCTGATGAGTCTTTCTCCTAAGATATCAAAATCTTAGTCAGATGAATTTTTCTCCTGAGATGGTAATCATTCGATCTATACATTTCAAGTTTTGGTAATCAGGAGCCCGCCTGAAGAGAGGAATGACGATTTATTTTCAAAGATGTTGTCAAAGTCAGAAGCCTGCCGGAAAAGCAGAACGACGTCTCAGTTTCTGAGATTTGATAAGGATAGTGAATAATCGAAAAGTGGTAGAGTGTAACGGAAATCCCCAGCATGAATCAGAAGGAAGGCGACAAGGATCAGAAAAGATAGATTCAGACTTCGAAGGAGAATAGCTCGAAGATCACAAGTCAGGGAATTCACTTTGGAGTGTAATGCAAGTTAGCAACAAAAGAAGCTGGCGACCAGAATGCGAGTTAACAGTCCGAGATGATCAACAGAAGTTAGTCATAATGAAAAAGGCAAGGAGTTAATCCAAGTGCAAAAGTTGAGGAAAGATGTGGAGTGCTCAAGACATGGCCGAGGTCACGAGCACTGCATACCTGGTCTTGATCCGAAAAGCAGCACCTGCAACTAGCAAGTATCAAGGTTCAAATTTAGAGTCTGCATGAAGCACCAACCAATACTCAAGATCAAGCTTCAGAAGACTTATAGATAGGAATCTTGTAACTAGTAGCTGATATGCTTAGTTAGTCTTTCTCATGTTTTGATTCTTGATGTAATAGCAGGACCACGGACCGGAACCTCGACGGAACGGAACCTCGGCGAAACGGCACCTCGACCGGCTCTCCACCTCGGTTACTCGATATCCTTACTCACTTCGAACTACCCGTGACCTGATTCCTTTATAGCCAAGGATATGTAGGCAGCTCAGATACAAGGGCTCGGCCACATCCTCTTCTTTTAGTTTAGTCCCTCCGAATAAGGATCGGGTCAAAAAACACTTGTCTAGTCGTTCTTTGTCTGAAAACTCTTTGTGTTTTCAGTCAAAGAGGGGCAGCTGTAAACACGTGATTTTTGACCCTCCCGAGATTTTTTATATTTTTAGCATAAAATATTTAGTTTAGGCATAATATAGCTATTTTAGCTAATTTTGACTCTTTTACTTTATTTCTACCTTAAGATAAAAAATAACAAAAAATATAGTTTTATTAATGTTTCGTAATCATTTTTAAATTGGAAAAAATACAAAAATAGTACTTTATATTTTACCTTTTTATTAAAAAAAACGAAAATTACAAAAATAATTTTTATTAATATTTTGTAGTCATTTTAAACTTAAAAAAAAAAATATAAAAAAAAATAGTTCTTTATATCTTTATTTTTATATAAAAAACAAGAATTATAAAACAAAAAATAATATAATTAGTATTTTGTGGTAACTTTAATCTTGAAAAAATATAAAAAAATAACTTTGTTTTAATTATTAGTCTTATATTTATTTTGCTTACGTAGTGATTAATTAATAACACCGTGTTCTCATTCTCGGTTTCCGGGCGAAGAATAATATTCGGGTTCAAACTACCCGGTTTTATAATTTTCGGACATAGCCCATAATAATCCGAGCCCACCGCACGTGGGGGACACACATGGGGGACACGGACGGAACACGAGGAAGACCCATCACTATTGGGTACCCAACCCCACTTGAGAGACCCATCATTTTGGTCTTGGAATACTTGAAATACAATAGGATATAGGGGACACACATGGGAGACAATTTAAAAAGAGGAGAAGGCATGAGATTACACGTGAAGGAGCACTTGGGGAATTAAAAAAAAAGAAAAGAAGTAAGACAATTTAAAAGGGGAGAGTTCACGGTCAGGGGGGGGCTTATTTTAAGAGGAAAAAAAAAATCAAAAGAAAAGGGAGAAAACGTTAAAAGCACATGGAAGTCACTGTTGAATCATTTTTTTTGATTTGGGAGAAGAAGACTTCTGCTTCTTCATTTTTTTGAATGAAGAAAAAAATATACAATATATAATACACATACACATGCATAGAGGGAGACGGTTGAAGCTTGGAGATTTTTAGTAAGGAAGCCTTCTGCTTCTTCTTGATCTCGACAGAGAAAAACGACCCCTTCTGTTTACCACCTCTCTTCATCTCCTTCGTTGTCCAGCCTCACGACCACCTGACCCTCCGCCAGCCCATCACCATTGTCGTTCACCACCCAAACGACAAACAACAACCATCCAAAAACCCTACAGCTTCCCCAACGACCACCCACGTCATCATTCCAGCCACTTTCATGCATAAACGACCACCCATAACCAGAAAACCCTAGAGCTGCTTCATCTAGAGAACCAACAGGCCCACTTTATCTTCGTCAACCCAACAACTCCAGCAACGTTTCCTTCCACTCTCACTGATACGCAACAGCAACCAAGAATTCAGAGCTCAACCTCTTGTGCCTAAGCTCAACTTGCCGACGAGCTCCAAGGCTGAAGATTTGAGTCTTTTAAGGAGCTCGTTTGTTAAAATTATCCGAAGCTCTAGTCGTTTGTTGCTCATTCCGAGGTTGGAGATTTCCGGCGAGGTTTTCCGTTTGAGATTATATTCGGCGAGTCAAGGTTCGTTAAGGTTGCCATTTTCATGAGTTGAGATATTTAGCATGTGGTTAGAACAATGTCTTAAGTGTTCATGGTTTGATTTTTCTTTTTATTTGTTAAATGAAAATAGATATAAGTTAAAATATTTACAGAAGTTAATAATTAGCCCAGTAGATAAGTTAAACAAGACTTCTTTTGTTTTTAGGCTTGCGCATCACTGTTGAAATCCACCAACGCAACTATTATGCTTCTTTGAAAAATTATTTTCCTTTATGATTAGACTAAGTCCACACTTTGGTTTTGAAGTTAATGTGACACTTCAATTAACTAATTTTTGGGATTAAAAATGATTTTCCATGGATTAAATTTTATTTTATTTGGTTGATTTGGTTTGAAGCCTTTCTGACTCGTTGATGAAGATATATGTTCATTCTATTTCTTGCTAAGTCAAACAAATATTAACAACATTCATGAGTCGCGATTATTAAAATAGTGCATTCAATGATTAACATTAGTTAAGAACGTATTTTTATTGGAGCAAGTTTGGGCAGAACTCCGTGATTTATTCATGGTTTGTTCACTCATTTGTCTAGAATTCAATAATCTCAAATTAGCTTCTTAGGAAAATAATTCGTAAAAATGCGTGAGTTACTTTTAGGCACGTTATTTAATAATTTTACATCCTTAAACTCGGGTGCACATTTATGTGACCTAACTCCCAATCTTAACGAAGTTGGAATGTGTTAAAGGCCATAGGCGTACTGGTACGGTGTGGCACGAAATGCATTTTCACGATGTTGCAATTCATTAAAAATGATAAAGCGGAATATTAATAAAAACACATAATTAAAATATATATAAAAATCAGATAAAAATAAATTCGGCAGTGGAGCGACCGTGCTAAAACCACGGAACTCGGGAATGCCTAACACCTTCTCCCGGGTTAACAGAATTCCTTATCCGGATTTCTAGTTTCGCAGACTAAAATATAGAGTCATAAATTTCCTCGGTTCGGGATTAAACCGGTGACTTGGGACACCATAAATCTCCCAAGTGGCGACTCTGAATCTCTTAATAAACGAATCCCGTTTCGATTGTCCTTTAATTGGAAAAACTTCTTCGCGCCCTCGCCGGCGCGTAAAAAGGAGGTGTGACAATCATCGACCCCAGTAAATCAATCCTGGAAAGGATCTTCTTCACCGATAACCTCACTCGGTCAGGCGTTTGTAGAGCTTGAGATTCCCTTGTTGCCTCCTCAGAATAAGTTGGCAGAGGAGGAGAGTGCCCTATTGTCATGGCCCTGAGTATGTCGCTCGGGGCGATCTATTCAAATCCAGGTATCTCGGTACTTGTCCCTTTTGGTATGCTTGTTAGAGGCGGAGGAATGATCTCGATCTCAAGTGATTCAAGAGTTTTTCCAACACCTTTCTTCGGAGCCTCCTCACCACCAGGCAGGGTCTCTGGTTTAGAGGGCTTGACGGCTTCAACTGGCTTATTGACTCAGGTCATCAACACTGATTCTTCGCCCTCGTCTTCCTCTTTATCATTCAGTTGATGGACTGAGTCTATGTCCACGTGAATGAGTTTCCTTCTTAACCTTTGAGTAGGAGCCCTTCTGTCTTGGGGGTCTTCGAGTTTCGAAGATCTTTTTTTTTTGTTATCTTTCTCCCATTTGGAATCGGGGACTCGGTCTCTTCTTCGAGCAGTGTTGGCCTCATTTCAGAGGCATCTCCAATACCTACATGAATAAAGATATGTGACATTTCCAGTAAAGGGGAAAGCATCAAAGACTTGGGAGAAGGACTTACCATGGTGTTTGGCCTCCCATTTTCCCCTCGACAAGTCATGCCATTTGCGCTCGTCATAGGAGAAGGTCGCAGCTAATTATCGGACCCAGTCTTCAAGGCTAGGGATCGCATGGGGTATTGATAACTAGGAATTTTGCATGATTTTGAACCCCGCTTCACCTTAGCTTCGTGCATGAAAATGTGTTTAAATGGCTTCGAATTGCTTACAAGTGCGTTAATTTGCAGGTTTGTGCAAATAGAGGATGAATACATCAAAGCAGCTCAAAAAGGAGTGAAACCGGCAAAGTGCTAACAAAAGAGATGAAGGACTTCAAGGAAACCTGTGCGGACCGCACTGTTTTGGTGTGCGGCCGCACAGGATAGTCCAGAGACACAAGAGGATCAAGCAAGAGCTGCGCGGACCGCACTGATTTGGTGTGCGGCCGCACAGTTGAATTCCAGAGAGACCTCAAATGCAGATAAAACCCACGCGGCCGCATGACAAAAGTATGCGGTCCGCGTTGCTGTGCTCACGCGGCCGCCAAACATATCAGTGCGGTCCGCATGTATCAAGGATCAGAAACCACACAAGCAGAGGATTTGCACAGTGCGGCCGCATGACAAAAGTATGCGGTCCGCATCACTATTCTCACGCGGCCGCGTGCCAAATGTACGCGGTCTGCGTACTTGTTCCAGAGGAGACCGTCAACAGCCCAGATACCCTACGCGGCCGCACGACAAAAGTGTGCGGTCCGCATAAGCCTTGCAGGGGCATTTTTGTCCGGAAATTACTGGGTAGTATAAGTAGCTTCGTTTTCTTTTTTTAGAGAAGATAGACAATAGAGGGTAGCGGCAGATCTCGTGAGGAACCATTTTACGCCTATTTTAGGCTATTTTGTACAAGTTTAATCTTGATGCTCTTTTCCTATTAGTTATTATGGCATTTTTAGCTTTAATCTCTTCTTCTTCTTCTTCATTTTTCATGTCTAGCTAAACCCCATAGCTAGGGTAGTAGCCCAACCCTAGTGTGGGTAATTGATGGGTTAAGTGATTAAATGCATGGATGATTATGGGTAATTGGTTTTGGGTTGAATGAATGTATTTAATTTGGATTTTGTGGTTGCAAACATGAAGTTTACATTAGTAAGTTGGGTCTCTACTTGAGAAAGAGGGGCTAAAACCTCTCATTCAATCCCAACAAGAACTTAGGATGGACCCATGAGAATGGTAGTCCTAAGTAACGGGTAATAATCTCGAGAGAGTAATTACCCTACTTGAGCCTAGAGTTGCTTGGGCAAATTGGCCTACCCAATTGGTCTCGAGAGAGCCAATAGGGCAAAATTGTTCTCTCTATCGAGAGGTGTGAGAATGAGAGTAAAGAGCGACGGCTATCCTAATATCCCATGTATCATCCCCGCATTGAAAATCCATATCCGTTAGTTATCTCACCTAGGCGAGAGCTACTTCCCTAGTCCCTTTTATTCCATAAAAAAAATCATACTTCAAAATATTCGTTAGCATAATTTCATGATTTAATAGTAGAAAACAAAATAGTAGACACTTTGAAAATACAAAAGATGTTAGAAGCTAATCTAGAAGTCAAGAGTCAACTCTAGTACAGCACTATTATCACTCCAAAATTCTAACTCCCTGTGGAAATTGACCCCGTCACTATACGGGTAAGAGTTTGATTGCCCACTCATACCTTCGGGTTGAGTTTGACACGATCAGGTATCCAAGCAACCGCTGCAAAAAAGTGAAGGCATCACACAATGCGAAGATAGAATATAAGAGGATACTGAAAAAAGGACTTCACTTACGATCAGGGTTCCATTTATCTGGGAACGACATTTTTCCCTCGGGGATGACGTCCGAGGTCTTCACATGTACAAACCGGCTCATCCAGTCCCGGTCCTTATCATAATCATTTCTAGCGAAGAAGTCCTTGCTCGATCAGCATTGGAGCTTGATCTGATACAATTGGCTGAGTTGGTTGAGGGTGAACTATATCCCCTCGGCCTTGATGGAGAAATAGTGAAGCATAATCACTATACACTAGAAAGAAGGATAGATTTGGCCGAGGGTGACATGATACCTCTTGCAGAAGTCGATTACAACTGGATCGAGGGGACCCAATGTGAAGAGGTAAGTGTAAACACTTAAGAATCCCTCCACATGGGTAGTAATATTTTCCTAGGGGGCAAGAATCTGTACCACGACCTTGTTCCCCTAGCCACATTCCTTCTTCATTGCCTTGAGGTGCTTTTCTACTATCAGGTCGATATACCTTGATACATGCTCGCATCGACCTGGAATTGCAGGGGGATTTTCAACTTTGAAGTCTTTCTTTATGATGTAGGGGCCGGGAATGATCTCGTGAAGGGCCAGTGCTTTATCATCAGCCGGCCGAGAAGAGGAGGAGGAGAAAGCTTTCTCCTTTTGAAGAACTATTTTGAAAGTATTTGCCATTGATTTGAGTTAGAAGGAGTGGAAATAGGCGGAGTTTGGTATTTTCTAACACTAAAAAAAATAGGAGTAATGGGTAATGAGAGAGGAGATGAAGAGAGGGAGATATAAAAGAAGTTTGGGATGGTTTGAAGATTGAAGTAAAGTTTTTTCCTGAAATAAAACCTTGTATTTATAGTCAAGCGGCGACAAGCCGACGACTCAATGGCGCTAATGGCCGACCAGTACTAGTGAAGCATTTAATGTTTTGAGGAAGCGAACCGATGGGACTTTCGGTCACTTCGAGCGCCTACATCCACTACTAAAAAAACCAGGGTTTAGCGACGGACAAAATCTGTAGCTAAACTGAAAAATCCGTTGCTAATCTCATTTAGCGACGGATTAGCAACGAATTATCAAAAGATTCTGCTAGCAACGAGCATTTTAGCGACAGATTAGCGACGACGTTCGTAGCTAATTCCCGTTTTTTTTGTAGTGATCATGGGAATGATGTCATCAGTAAGGACTCCGAAAAATTGAGGCTCAAGTCATTTCTTATCATTTTATTTTAAGAAACACGGGAACTATCTGTATACGGTCAAAAGCATGTGCTCCTGATTTTGTAGGCTCGAGGTGTCACGTCGGGACAAGTTCAATATGAACCGAGCTCGAGCCTGAATGCAGAATATGAAGATCAAAGATCAAAGTGCTCTATGAATACCGGGGCCGAGTATGATCAACCTCGAGATAATACTATTATGGTTTTATAACAGAAAGAGCGAGATTCCCGCGGTAGCCCTAAAATTATGGCATAAAATTCAGAACGAATTTGTACTTGGCAGTTAGAAAGCTATATAGTAAGATTCCTTACTACAATTGGATTTGTACCTTATTTAGGATTCCCCTTTATAAAGGGGAATCCAATCATTTGTAACACACAATCATTCATTTGGCAAAAGAATATACACTCTTACTTTCTTGATCGTTACTAATCAGAATTGTCTCTTAACTTTATTGTCCTTACTTTATTGTTCTTATTGACCTACCCCGAGGTCATCGTAACTCGAGGTCAAGACTTGCTTAAGCACTGGTTTGATTCAACTTACTTCTTTAATTTATAAGCTTAGTTTCCTTGGTTAGTAGTTAGTATTGGCCTAAGTTGAGTATCTTTAAGACCACAAAACAAGCTTAATTGTTACTCGAATTTTAGGTAAACAATTGTATCGAAGAAGGAAGCTACAGTATTAATACATTGTTTTAACCTAAACTAACTAATCCACATATTACATAATTACTCTCTACATTATAATTACTTAACTACCCGTCTGTGTATATCCTCAATGTTATTCAACAAAACGTGACTAACAAGGCTTATCTATGGTGTGAAGTGTGAACGGACAAAACGGAAAAGAGAAAATAAAATAGCATTATTAATCAACTATATATTTGAGTCATTTTCTATTGCGGGATTATTATTGTAGTAACGTAAAGACGGGGAAAAGAGAAATTTGACCTGAAATTTCAACTCCAAGTAAACGTCTATCTTGTTTTGAAAGAAGAAAAAGAAGAAGAATACACAATCATATAATTCTCTGTTTAACTCGCGTTGCCTTGTTTCATACGTTCAGACTCAATATATATAGTATCTCTTTTAACATTTTTCTTTTTGGGTTTAACAATTTTACTACTAACAACATGGAAAAAGGGTTTAATTTTGCTAAGTGCATTTTCCATTCGGACAACTTATTGATAAAGTTTTAAGAAAAGCTTTCTAATATAACATGTATTTAGCTTGTTATTGCAATATTGAGAATATTTTAAGGACAATAGTAGAGTATTGTAAAAGAAGTATTTTTTGTTCCATCTCATGTCACACTATTTCACCATAAACAAACAATAACTACTCAGTATAGTCCCACGGGTGGAGTCTGGGGAGGGTAATATGTATGCAGGCCTTACCCCTACCCGATAGGGCAGAGAGGTTGTTTCCAATCGACCCTCGACACAGGAACAAGAAAAGAAAAATAAATAAAAACAACAAAGCATTAGTGACTCCAGCATAAATCACATAAATAGTTGTGTAAACATAGACCATAAATAACCTGGCATATATAAGGACAAGATAAACAAAACAACAATAAGAACAAATGGCATTAGTAACTCCAACAGAAATCACAGAAATACTTTCGAAACCATAAGTCATAAGTAGAATGGCATGAAATACAATACACCAAGCCTATATGGGAAATCTTCCCCCCCCCCCAACTCCAGCCCTACCCTGGGGAAGAAGAGCGTGAAATACTAGAAGCCTCTATCCCCTGATACTAGACCTCCAGGCTTTCCTATCAAGGGACATGTCCTCGGAAATCCGCATTATAGCCATGTCCTGCCTAACCACATCTCCCCAATACCTCTTGGACCTCCTTCTGCTTCGACTCACGCCAACCACCGACAGCCGAGCGCAACTCCTCACCGGGGCATCGAGGCTTCTCCTCCGCATATGCCCGAACCACCTGAGTCTCGCTTCTCGCGGCTTCTCATCCATTGGGGCCACCCCCACCTTTTCCCGAATAACTTCATTCCTTGCCTTATCCAACCTGGTGAGCCCGCACATCTACCTGAGCATCCTCATCTCCGCGACCTTTATTCTCTGAACATTAGAGTTCTTCACCGGCCAGCACTCCGCCCCGTACAACGTGGCTGGTCTAACCGTAGCTCTATAAAACTTCCCCTTGAGTTCCTCTGGCACTTTCTTATCACACAAGACTCCCGACGCAAGCCTCCATTTTGACCACCCGACCCCTATACGGTGAGTGACATCCCCGTCGATCTCTCTGTCCCCCTGAATCACCGAGCAAAGATATTTGAAATTGTCCTTCTTGGCGATGACTCTGGGAACCAAGCTTCACGTCCCTACCAACTTCTTCTTCGTGTGGCTCGGCGCTAAACTTGCACTCCAGATATTCTGTCTTAGACCTGCTTTGTTTGAAACCCTTAGACTCGAGAGTTTGTCTCCAAACTTCCAACCTCTCATTAACATCGACCCTCGTCTCGTCTATTAAGAATATGTCGTCAGTGATTAGCATACACCATGGCACATCCCCTTTTAATATACCTGTTGCAAAAAAACTGATGCATTTTTATATTTAAAAATAATTTTATTTTAAATTTGATTCTTCTCTTTGTAACATGTTTTTAGAGCCATAGAAACTCACAAATAATTCTCTGCCAACCCAACTATTTTAGGAATTTTTTTTTTTTTGGTTTTCTATCACGTATTCACTTTGACACCCAACTAATTTGAAAATTTACCTTGAGGTAAATTTTCACCAAAATCATAGATGGTAATGAAATTGTCTCGTCCAAGTTAATGGCACATATTATCCGCTATAAGACCATAAAGATTTATTTTTTTGGGCTATGCCACCTCGAACCTCAAAAACGCACATGATGTTATATCAACAAAAATAACCAAGTATAATCCCACTTAGTGAGGTTTGGGGAGGGTAGTATGTACGCAGATCTTACCCCTACCCTGGGGTACAGAGGCTGTTTTCAAATAAACCCCCGACATCCTTCCCTCTAATAACTTCCCACCTTGCTCTTAGGGAGACTCGAATTCCTCCCACATGATATTATTATTTAACCAAAATATTGAACTTCGATTAAAGCTATAAAATAATAGAGAAATCGGGTTACTGATAATCAAGAGACCGAAAAAAAATGTAGTAGGCTATCAATAATCAGAATAGACAGTAAAAAAGGTTGTATTCCAGTGACTGTTGTGTGTTACAATGGGTATAACTTCCTCCTTTTATATCCTACTCTAGATGGAGGGATAAAATGTAAGTTGTAATGGGCAATAAATAGCACTAAGTAAGTCGTTACACAATCATTTTCATTAAATGTCAATTCTTCAACGTATTGGGCATTTAATGACTACAGCTAGACTTCTTTCTGCCTTCACATCCATGCTTTAAATGCTTTTTTTTTGCTCGTTACCGTTGGATGTCTTGAACATATACGAAGCTTGTGTCTATTTGTTGTTGATGTCCTTCATCTCCGTAGTTACATTCTCACCTGTTCTAAATAGGTACGGGACTTCTTAATCGAATTGTACCTCGTGCCTAATTTACTTCTTCGTATCTCCTCCTCAAAATAATAATTTTTTTTGTTTGATATTCCACGTGTCTTGCCACGTCATAAAAAGTTTTTTTCCAATACAGATAGTCCCCCCACTTTCTATTTATTTATCGTTTAAATATATGGGAAGTGGATTCTTACAAGATGGAATTTTTGTCATCATAAATGATGTGTCAGTGTTGGCGCTTCAATTATCTCCTCCATTTAATGCTCTTCACATATGTCGCCTTCTGATTCGACCCTGCAGCTCTACACCCTTTTTTCTAGGCTTTCTTAACCTTTCTTTTCGAGAAGTGAAAGTTCTCCTTAATATAGTTTTCCATTTATACCTCTTTAGTTTTACTAGTTGCCTCTTTACCATACTTTGAATCTTCAACTTTCTTCTGCATCCAGTAATCCCTTTTTCCTTTCTTCCAAGAACCAATTTTAACCGGCAATGGCATCTTCAAAACCTAACCCCAGAAAGGTCCCGAACCTTGCTCAATTTCCTAATGCCCCTCCTTCGCTTAGGCTCAGCAAAGACAAAGAGGGAAGACTTCACTCTTTAAGTCATCGCGCGAGGGGTCATCTGGTAATACCCCTTCTTCCCCAAACCCGAATGTCACAAGTTCTTCTTCTAAAGTATCTCACTCTAAAGGTAAAGAGCTTTTTGACCCTTCTTCAGAACCTTCAATTGAGGACATTGTTCCCAGTGACTTATCCTTCTTGAGTGATCAAACGTCACTCTTGAAGCAAGTAGAAAAGTTGGATAAACTTGATGCTTATGTTTCTCTTATAACCGAACTCACAATCCCAACCATTAGGAAGGAGTGTATTGGAGAGAAAATCTTCGAGTGTCCATTCCTACTATTCAGCAAAGGATATCTTCTTCTAGGAATGGATATTCATTTGTCTACACCTATACTTTTGTTTTAGGGTTCGGGAACAAAGGAATGCAACCCGGCGTAGCTATGGCTATACGAGTTGCTGCCAACGCTGCTCTTGATCTGGACAAGACCAAAGCTTTGATAGCAGCAAAGAGAAAGTTTTTGGCAGCTGATGCTAGCACGGGGGTAGAGGAGAGGCCAAAAATAAGAAGACGTTGAAATAATATTGAGGGTGCTCCCGCTCGTACCTCTTCAGCTGAGACTGCCTTGGTTGAGGAAGAAGTCGCTCCAGTAGACTTTAGTGAGCCTACACCCCGTCTTTTTATTGAAGGTAGTGAGTTCGGCCCTGCTTTAAATGAAATTTTTTTATCTTCCTCACTTCCCATTTCTCCCAATTCGTTTTCTTCTTCTTTACCCGTAAGTGTTTTTGACCTTACATTGGGTTCCTCTTTATCACTTTTGGCGGGTATTTCTGCTCCCATATCTATTCAAACTCCCAAGCCTGTTCCTATTCAAGCTCACGTACCTTCTACCATTATTCCTTCTTCTTCCACTCCTTCCTCCATTCCCCCATCTTCCTCTTTAGTACACTCGAAAACCGGCCTGAGTAGCAACGATATGATTATGAGAAAGGTCACACTTGAAGTACCTGCTACTCATAGCCTATTAAGGAAGACTGGTGATACTAATGTGTGGTTGGAGCCTTTGATAGGGGATTTGGAGAAAAGAAAGATGGAAGACCACAGCGCTTATCTCTGATGAACGACGTAGTTCATTCGACTTTGAAGGTAATTTCTTTTTGAATATTAATTTCCCCTTCCTCGTAGGTATTTATTTTTGTACCTTTATATTTGCAGGCTAACTTAATCAGCACGGAGCTTATGGGGAGGATCTCTTCCTTGGAGAGAAAGGCTCGTGAATCTTCTAAAGGTTCTGAAGAGATTCAATTTGAAGCTCAGAGTTGGAAGAAGCAATATGAAAGTGCTTTGATGGATGTGGAGGAACTTCGAGACGAGAAAGCCCGTTTGGAGAAATCGTGCTTTATCAATCGATTAGGATTGTCCCATGCCGCCTTGAGTCAGTTAAGAAGGCCAAAAATATCTTGAATGACTCGTTGTTAAAGGCGAATAAAGAGATCAAAGGGCTCAAAGAACTCATGAAGAGGAAGGAAGATTATGCCAAGGAGTTAGAGCAAAGCTTGAGGCAAGCCCGGGTCGATTTGAAGACTTCCTCGGACAAGATCCACGCCTTAGAAGATTCCAACATTACTATCAAGACGTCTCTTGACTCCCAACTAATTGAGCAAGAAGCAATGAGAAATTCTCTTGCTACGCGAGAGAAGGATTATGAGACTCTGGAGAAGGAATATAGCTCTCTTGCATAGAATTTCAACTATAAAGTCAACTGGGCTTTTCGTACATCACGCCGGGATGTATTATTGGAGGTTACTCAAGAGGGTTTTAATTTACAATCTGAAATAGCCAAGATTGTATATGTGATTGAGAAACGTAACCAACCTGAAGGCACTCCCGAGCAGCCTATCAGTATTCCTTCTCCCGTATGTGGGACTTCTGAGGCAGTGACTCCAGTGGATGGCGAAGCTATTACTGAAGATACCGGAGTCTTTGAAAATGAAGCTATCCCTACTCCTGCTACATCCTTTGACACTCCTTCCTTTCCAGTGATCAACTAATGGAAATGTTTTTTTGTTTTGTTATGTTTTCCTTTGGTGGTTTAATCCTTGTAAAAGGATTTTTTGTAATAAAGTCCCCAGTTCCTAAAATGGGGTGAACTTATTTAAATATAATTATAATTTGAATGATCAAATTTGTTGTGCCGTTTTAGGGGTTTACTTAATACCTCCTTTTGTTCGTGCCTATCTGTGTATTTAGGAATTTATAGAATAATTTTTGCATTTTTATCCTTTTAGAAAATGCTTTATGATTCTACTTGTGGACTTGTCAACACGAGGATTATAAAAGAGGGTAGTTTTATATATTAGCACTTAATGAAGAAGACGTCTCAACTTCATAAAATGGTGATATACTATGGAAGAGATAGGAAACACATGTTTTTCTTTTTCTCTATATGAAATAACGTTTCCAAGCTTTTTATTCATGAACTTGGGGTAAAGTTTTTGAATGATACATGTGTTATAGTACGTCTATGACTTCCTCGCAACTGTTTTTTGTGCAACGGATTTTTTATAAAAAAATACACAAGGTTTTCCTTTAGAACCTGTTTTAGCATGTAACCATAGTCCTATCTTTATGTATTCATAAAGGATTTGGAGAGTATTTACAATATTGCGACTTTGCAAAATAGTGTAACTGAATCTTAGTTAGTTGGAGAAGCCTGTTCTAAAAGGTATTGTGTGCGGTAAGCCCACCATCCAAGGCGTTACCCACGTACAAGTATTTTAAGGTTATCCTGGTTGACCAAGCCCATGCTTCCATCCGTAATGATCCAAGGATTAACTGGATCTGCAACCCAGTGCATAAGCAGAGAGGACTTCGTGGTCTTATTTCAGCTGGTAAGAAATACAGGGATCTCTGTTGCTGCCATTAATTTGCTTGGTAGTTTCGAGCCATTGTTGTTTCCTAGTTTTGCCTTTAGAGTTGTAATCATACAAGTCCTGCTTACTTTGAATTCCCGTATCTCTTTTACAGTCCCGCGTCTGCTATATTGCACGAAGCTATATGTACCGCATAGTCCCCAAGTGTTCAAGCGCGATAGGAATGAGGTCTTGAGCATTTGGTTGTTACTCGTAAGCTAACCCTTTCCCTGAAACAAAAAGTGCACGAGACTCGAAGATACGGTTTTTAGATGTAAACTGCCTACACGTATTCATTTCCATCAGATCTGTGTAACCTTAGGCTCAGAATTTATGAGTATTCTATTTTGCCATGCAGATTGTATCTCATCATTTGGTACGGGTTAGGATTTGTGCCTAGCATCTAAAACCGTTAGTAAAATCATAAAAGAGACATATTAATTCTATATGAAGGTACCTGAACGTATTTACTTTCTTAAAAGTAGTATTTTTTCAGGTGTACAGCATTCCAATATGAAGGAAGAATTTCACCGTCCATGGTTTCTAACTCATACGCTCCTTTGCCTGCTATGCTACGGATTTTGTACGGTCCTTCCTATCTTGGACTTAACTTCCCCGAATTAGCAGCCTTCGTGGATTGAAACACCTTTTTTAGCACGAAGTCCCCAGTTTTAAAGAACCTGAGACGTGCTTTTCGATTATAGTACCGTTCAATCATTTGTTTTTGGGCTGCCATCCTTATTAATTCTGCCTCTCTTCTTCCTTCTACCAGATCCAAGTTAACTCGTAACTCCTCATTGTTTGCATCTTCCCTTGCTTGATCGTACCTTATACTTGGTTCCCCTATTTCAACGGGAATCAAGGCTTCTGCGCCATATACCATGGAGAATAGGGTTTCGCCCGTACTTGTTTTTGTAGTTGTCCGATAAGCCCACAATACAGCTGGAAGCACTTCAGGTCAATTACCTTTTGAATCTTGCAACCTCTTTTTCAAATTATTGATGATATCTTGTTCGTGGATTCTGCTTGCCCATTACCAACTGGATGATATGGAGTCGGTGTTATTCTCTTGATTTGCCAGCTTTGAAAGAACTCTGTAATTTGTGCTCCTATGAATTGCGGACTGCTGTCGCACACGATTTCCTTTGGAACCCCAAAGCGTCATATTATATTTCTCCAGATAAAGTCTTTGACTTCTTTCTCTCGTACCTGTTTGAATGCTCCTGCTTCTACCCATTTGGTGAAATAGTCAGTAAGCATGAGTATAAATTTCACCTGACCTTTTGCTTGTGGTAGTGGACCCATAATATCCATCCCCCACTTCATGAAGGTCCATGGAGCTATGATTGGATGTAACAGCTCAGTTGGCCTATGCATGTTGTTCCCGTACCTTTGGCATTTATCACATTTAGATATGAAGTCGTTTGCTTCTTCTTCCATTTTGGGCTAATAGTACCCGACCCGTATCAATGTTTTTACCAACGATCGGCCTCTCGCATGATTTCCCCAGTGTCCTTCATGTATTTCCCTCATTATATACTCCGTTTGCGAGGGACCAAGACACCTTGCTAGAGGACATCCGAACATCTTTCGATAAAGATTTCCTTGGTGTAAACAGTAACGGCCAGCTTTCTTTCGTAAATCATGAGCCTTTGTTTTATCATTAGGTACGGTTCCATACTGTAAAAAGCAATAATTTCATTTTTCCAATCCCATGTCAGATGATTAAAATTTACCTCGTTCTCATCAAGCTCGAGAATGGAATGAATTAAATGTATAATTGAAGCGTCTGCGTCGTTTGCTATATCTTCTCAAGATATTCCCGCATTATGGTTTCTCTGGCTACAAAAGTTCCCAGCACTTGATTTACTACTAGTTGTGAATCACTTTTGATTATGACTTGCTTGATGCCAAGTTCGAGTGCCAACTCTAAACCTGTAATCACAGCTTCATACCCTGCTTCATTGTTAGTGACAGAAGGACATTTTATAGCTTGCCTAATTTTTTCTCCTTTTCGTGGGATTAAAAAAATTCCTAAACCTACCCCTTTTACATTAGATGAGCCATCAGCAAATAAAGTCCAAATCCCTGGGTTTGCACCGTTAAAAACCTGTAATTCTTTTTCTGCCTCTAGGTGCATCCCCTGACTAAAATCAACTACGAAATCTGCGAGTACTTGGGATTTGATAGCAGTTCTAGGTTGGTAAATTATTTCATATTCACTTAATTCTATAGCCCATTTTGCTAATCTACCTGACAATTCATGTTTATGCAAAATATTTCTTAGGGGAAAATTCGTAACTACAACGATAGGGTGACATTGGAAATAAGGTCTTAGCTTCCTAGATGCCATAATTAGTGCTAATGCTAGCTTTTCCAACTGTGGATACCTGGTTTCCGCATCTAATAAAGTTTTACTTACGTAATAAATAGGAGATTGCTTACCTTGGTCTTCACGAACTAGAACAACACTTATCGCTACTTCTGAGACTGCCAGATAGATAAGCAACTTCTCACCTTCTCTTGGTTTTGCCAATAAGGGCGGATTTGACAAGTAGGTTTTCAAATCCTTAAGAGCTTGTTGACAATCTTCGTTCCACTCGAAATGATCTTGTTTCTTCAGCGCCGAGAAGAATCTAAAGCAATTTTCAGAAGATTTAGAAATAAATCTCCCTAGAGCTGCGATTCTTCCAGTCAACCTTTGAACCTCCTTTTATTTGTAAGGATATCGGGTATTTCTTCGATTTCTTTAATCTGTGAAGGGTTTACCTCAATGTCACGGTTAGAAACAAGAAAACTCAAAAATTTACTTGAGGCTACTCCAAATGCACATTTCTCTGGGTTAAGTTTCATATTGTACTTACGCAAAATTTCAAACGTGAAAAATAAATGAGAGATGTGATCATCAGAGTGTTGAGTTTTAACAAGCATATCTTCTATATATACTTCCATGGTTTTCCCTAAATGTTCTTGAAACATTTTGGTGACTAACATTTGATAGGTTGCACC
>JASVEL010014019.1:0-269472 GCA_032618575.1 Nicotiana noctiflora
ATTTTGCATGCAGCAATGCTAGTTCGTCTCAGACCGACAAATTATCATAAATATTCCCCATTGCAATTAGCTTTGGGTCGTGAACCTAATATATCCCATTTAAGAATTTTTGGATGCGCAGTATATGTGCCTGTAGCACCGCCATATCGCACCAAAATGGGTCCGCAAAGAATGTTAGGAATATATGTTGGGTTTGAATCGCCCTCCATTATTCGCTACTTCGAGCCATTAACGGGAGATTTATTTACTGCACGATTTGCAGACTGTCGATTCGATGAGACACTTTTCCCAAAATTAGGGGGAGAAGTTGGTGAAACCAAACGGCAAATTTTGTGGAAAAATCCATTATTATCTCATCTTGATCCACGTGCCTCTATTTGTGAAAAGAGGTACAAAAGATTATTCATTTGCAGAGAATAGCAAATCAAATGCCCGATGCATTTACGGATATGAAAAGGATAACGAAATCACATATCCCTGCGGAGAATGTTCCAATCCGTATTGATGTCCCTATTGGGCAATCTTCCAGTGTCATAACTAATTAGTCAAAAGCACGCATGAAACGTGGCAGACCATTAGGTTCCAAAGATCGAAATCCTAGAAAAAGGAAAATAAATGATCAAAATGACACTATGAAAGAATCTCGTGAAGAAATCCACGACTTAATAAATTCTGAGATTCATGAGGAATCCATTGAGCCTGAGACTCAAGAAAATAAGGAACTATCAATAAATCTAATCGATATTGAGACAAATTTGAATCGATTAAATATAGTGGTGGATTATGTCTTTGCATATAATGTTGCATCCAACATTATGCAAGAAAGTGAGGATCTTGAACCTCAATCTGTTGGTGAATGTCGACAAAGACTTGATTGGCCAAAATGGCAAGAAGCAATCCAATGAGAATTGAATTCACTTGCAAAACGTGAAGCTTTTAGGCCCGTAGTCCAAACACCTAATGGTGTTAAGCCTGTTGGCTATAAATGGGTCTTTGTACGCAAGAAAAATGAAAAAAATGAGGTACAAAGATATAATGCACGCCTTGTTGCACAAGGATTTTCACAAAGGCCCGGTGTCGATTATGAAGAGACATATTCACCTGTTATGGATGCTATAACATTCTGTTATCTCATTAGTTTTGCTGTCCATGAAAAATTTGACATGTATTTAATGGATGTGGTTACCGCCTACCTTTACGGCTCACTTGATAATGAGATATACATGAAAATTCCCGAGGGCTTCAAAATGCCTAATAGTTCAAAATCCCGGGAAATGTTTTCAATCAAATTGCAAAGATCTTTGTATGGTCTAAAGTAATCAGGACGAATGTGGTATAATCGTCTTAGTGAGTATTTATTAAAGGAAGGATATATAAATGATGCCATTTGCCCATGTGTTTTCATAAAGAAAACAACATCGGAATTGGTTGTACTTGCCGTATATGTTGATGACATAAACCTTATTGGAACTCCTATAGAACTCCAAAAGGTAATTGATTATTTAAAGAAGGAATTCGAGATGAAAGATCTCGGAAAGACAAAATTATGTCTTGGTTTGCAAATTGAACATTTGACAAACAAAATTTTTGTTCATCAATCTACCTACATAGAAAAGGTACTTAAACGGTTTGACATGGATGGAGCACATCCATTAAGTACTCCGATGGTTGTTCGATCACTTGATGTGAACAAGGATCCATTCCGACCTCAAGAAGAGAATGAAGAGCTACTTGGTTTTGAAGTACCATATCTTAGTAAATTTGGTGCACTAATGTATCTTGCTAATACTACAAGGCCCGACATAACTTTTTCAGTTAATGTCTTAGAAAGATATAACTCTACTCCCACAAGGAGACATTGGAATGGAATCAAACACATATTGAGGTATCTAAAAGGGACTACCGATATGGACTTATTTTATGGCAACAATTGCAGTCCCGATCTTGTTGGTTATGCTAATGTTGGGTATTTATCCGACCCACACAAGGCTCGATCTCAAACAGGCTATGTGTTTACCAGTGGAGACACTGCCATATCGTGGCGATCGACCAAGCAATCAATTGTGGCTACTTCATCTAATCATGCTGAGATAATTGCTATTCATGAAACAAGTCGAGAGTGTGTGTGATTGAGGTATATAATACATCTTATTCGAGATAAATGTGGTGTGAAATGTGATAAGTTACCCACTATTTTGTATGAAGACAATGCAGCATGCATAGCTCAATTAAAGGGATGATTCATAAAAGGAGATAGGACAAAGCACATTTCACCAACAGAATGGTGATATTAATGTGCAACAGATTCGTTCAAGTGATAATACGGCTGATTTGTTCACAAAATCTCTACCGACGTCAACCTTTAAGAAGCTAGTGTACAAGATCGGGATGCGAAGGCTTAAGGATGTGAATTGATGCTCTCATCAGGGGGAGTTAATGCGCGTTGCACTCTTTTTCCCTTACAAGGTTTGTCCCACTGGGTTTTCCTTGCGAGGTTTTTAACGAGGCAACCAAAAGGCGTATTATTAGATATGTGTACTCTTTTTCCTTTTCTAGATTTTTTTCCCATTGGGTTTTATTTTAGTTAAGGTTTTAATGAGGCACATTACTTATTGAGTAGACATTCAAGGGGGAGTATTATGAATCGAATTCTATTTAGAGTGAATGTCTATCTTGTGGAGAGTTTTACTTTGTGACTAAGTCATTTTTCTCCTATAAATAGAGGGGTCTTACCCCATTGTAAATCATCCCAAAATTCAATAAGAATTAATATTGTTCTTGTTCTTCTATTATTTTATAACACTTTGTATTATTTTTTCTCTTATTCTTTTAGATTTTTCTCCACCCCATCTCTTTCTCTCTCAAAACTAGTCTTTCTCCATGGTTATCTCCTCTGTCCGCCTCTTTCTCCATGTTTGAATGTCTAAAATTGTGAGTTATCTAGATTGATGAGCATCCGTACAAGGAGATTGTATTGGTGGTGGTCTATGTCCCAAGCACTGGTGATCGATTGTTTGACTATACAACAGGAGATTTCGAAATTTTATAAAAAAAAAAAAAATCAAGACCTAGGCAAAGCTCCACCAGTAAATTAGTGATATTCACTTAAGATTCACGTTTTGATAATAAATATCTTAACTCTAAACAGATCAAATTGATCGGTCATCCAAAAGTTGCAAGTTGTGTGTAGTATTAAATATTATGTTAATTGATTCACTTTTCGTTTTAAAAATAGTGAAATCCATTATTTCACGCCGTAAATACGGTCAAATACAATTGAATATAATAATCTATCCAGATGTAATCACATATTTCACTCCATGAATACAGTCGAATACACTCGAATACTACAGCTGATTAGTTGGATTTTCGTGATTCACGCCTATTTTTGTTAATGTATTCAGGAATACTATAGGTTAAATATATCAAATACATCTTACAACCACACAAACGGTATCTATAATATGTAATATAGCAAATGATATCTATAAATAATTAATTAGTACTAAAAGACACTGTTTTATAAAAATTTCTCTTAAAGATTAGAAATGGATAAGTTACCACTTATTTGGGATATTTTTATAAAGTTTCCAAAAACAAATGGGCTTTGACCTGTTTAATAGCATTGACTGCCCCAGCACCAGGCCATAAATGTCGATTTGTCGGTTTCTTTTTCTTCTTCAGCCTGTTTTTTGTTTTTTTTTTTTTTTCCTTTCAATATTCTTTTTAACAAATAAATTTATAGGTACATATGGTGAAGTGTTGGAGCAAACTAATACATTTAGTTGGCTTTCTTTATTTTCTGTATACATAGTGAAATTTTTTAGCCAAAACAAAAAAGTAAGAAAAAATTTGCTCCTAATGTTGGCAATCGTAATGATTAATTGTCAACGATGGACAATCATTAGGCATTATTATTATTATTAAAGAGACACCATTATGTCAATTACGAGATATCATGATACGTTCCATTGTAGTTTTTCACTTTTAATTTTCCATGATTATGTTCTCAATTCATGTGCTACTCCATGAACTCGATGGTCATGCGAAGGTACGTTAAACTGTTTACTTAAACATAACACGAAAGCATGTCCCAGAATGGGAATATATAAAAGTTCTGTTTACTTCGATAACAAAGTAAATTAAAGTAGACGCATTTTTTTTTACAGTGATTGTAAAATACGTAACATAAATGATTTAAATCGGGGGCAGGAAATAGGAAAAATAGCGTTGTAGAAAATCATACACTCCACTATATATCATTGGTGGATCTAGCTCTTGTGGGGGCTTAACATTAACACGTGACATGCGAATGACATGATTCTCGAGGAGTTACACGACGGCCATGTGATAATGCATCAAATATATGCAAGGGTGGATGACTCAGTAGGTCCTTGTATGGACTGATTGTGTTCCCCACAGGGAGAGCCTTGTGTTGTGGTTTTCGTAGTTGCAAGAATTTCTTTTTTTCGAGAAAAGGTCCCCTCCTTCAGTATCATGATTGGCTTTCTAACAGCTCCATCTGCCCATCTGAGAACGACTACCAAAGCGTTGTCGCACCTCTACTATTTTCAGCGTAACGAGGCAGCTGTGAGGGAAGGATCTCTATCATTGGTTCATCAGAAGCCATCAAGCACGAAAGCAGCAAGGAGACCAAACTGTACTTGCAAGTTTCCCCGCAAAAAGCTCTCCACGCCTACTCTTAGAAAGAACACTATTTTTCTTTAGTTAGGTAGTTCTCCCGACCGTAAGACCCTTTATGAGTAAGGTTAATCGAAGGCGTTTTTTTTGTATAAAAGTAGTAAAGTAGTCAAAATAGCACGGTATAGTCAGTTTTCGGATCGGTCATTCAAAATTGTCAGCGTTTATCAAGTCAATGAAAATATGCATTATTTTGCTGCAATAGAGACTGGTCCAGCATAATATACTGGAGTTCGGTGCACCTGTGTTTGAACTCCAGCGTATTATGTTGGACAGGTATACTTTGCTGGGGTCCAGCATAATGTACTAGAGTTCGGTGCACCTGTGTATGAACTCCAGTATATTATGCTGGACCGGTATACTTGCTGGTATTCCAGTATATTATGATGGAGTTCTAGTGTACTTATGCTGGAACTCCATCATATTATGCTGGAGTTCCAGCATACTTGGAACTCCAGTATAATATGTTGGAGTTCAACTATACTTATGCTGGAACTCCAGCATATATAATATACTAGCATATTTTCTGGGTCTTGAATAGCATTTTCACTCAGATTATCTTTACATAAAAAGTGGCAAAATTTCGATTACTTTTAAAATTGGCTATTTTTGAACGACTAGTACATAAATCTGACTATTATTGAATTTCTCCCAGTAAAGTACTATCAATTATATTGTATGTAGGGTTGCTTATCGGGCGGATTGGGCGGTTATTTATTCTTAATGGTTTGGCTTATCAGTTATCGGCTTTTAAATATAATAATCCGCTAGTCACCCGATAAGATATCAGACGAATTGATATCAATTATATTGTATGTAGGGTTGCTTATCGGGCGGATTGGGCGGTTATTTATTCTTAATGGTTTGGCTTATCAGTTATCGGCTTTTAAATATAATAATCCGCTAGTCACCCGATAAGATATCAGACGAATTGATAGCAGTTTAGCTCTTATCGGACGGTTATCGGCCTAATTCAATCTATATTGCACATGACGCTTTTTAAGTTCATAGCAGACTTACTTCCTTAGGACTTCGAAGCTAGAAAAGGAAAGACACTACTCATTATATCAGTAAGAACAAACTTTTGAAGCATATGTCATTTTGATGGATTGGAGAGCAGTGGTAATACAGAAATTTGTCATTACAAGACAAATAGAGGAACACGAAAAGTTTTAAATTTCTGCAGCATTGTCCAACAGAAAACATACTCCTACTTTTTTCTTTTAGTTCTTTCTTTTCCTCTCTATTCATTATTAGCTTTGCCTTTTGTTCAGCGTGGAAACCAAAGATAGTACAAACAACAGAATCATTAGCAAATATTGTCAATGGTGCAATGGAAAAAATGCATGAAATTTACAAACAGTAGAAGGCACTTGTTTTTATTTCATCCTCTTATTTCCGACGTATTTTCTTTGCCTTAAACTCCATAATCATCATGTATCCATCTTCGTGGACAATTCTCACAAACCATTTTAGTCTCCCTGTTAACAAAATGACATATCCCATGTCACACCTTCTTTTGGCGTACCCACTCCGGGGTAAAGGTACAAGGGAATTTTTCCATTTTAAATGATAATATTCGAAATGTGATTATTTTATTTATTTCAGAGTCGCCACTTGAAATAAATTAAGGTGTCCCAAGTCACCGATTTATTTAAATCCCGAATCGAGGAAATTTCGTCTTTCCAAATGAAGTCTGCGAACCAGAAATTCTAAGTAAGGAATTCTGTTGACCCGAGGGAAGGTGTTAGGCACCCCCGAATCCCGTGGTTCTAGCACGGTCGCTTAAACTATTATATTTGGCTAAGAATATGATTTTAATACATGTTATAACGTATGTGCTCTTAATAACTTTAAACCGCTTTTATTATTGTTCTTAGATAGAATTGCAACGTCGTGAAAATGCATCTCGAACCACGTCGCAATCAATGCACCCGAGATTGTTAATATCTTCGACTCCGTTGAGATTTAGATTTTGGTCACATAAATGTGCACACGAGTTTAAGAATGTAAATTAATTAAAACAGCGCCTAAAGAGTCTAATGCGTTCTTATCTTTAGGGAAAGTCGTAAAGTTCGCTAGACGGCTCATCCCGTATTCTAAGTATTTTTTATTAAGTAATTAATGAGAGGCCCCGCGATTGTACATTTGATTTGGCGAAGATCATGTCATTTTTATCAATTAAAGGCCAATTTAAAGTAACTACGATTTCTATTTATTGTTTGTCTCTAAAAGGCCAATTAACTTACAATTATAAATTCGGGCCTCGAATTTAAACAAAAGAGATGCCCTTTTAGTTTGCATCCGCTACCTAATTCGAAACTCCATTTTATATTTGTGAATTAATTTCCTCTTCCTATGCAATTTGAAGGCAACTTATCTATCACATAATTTTTAAGAAATTAATCTAATCTCCTAATATTAACAAATTATAGTCTAAAAACATGTATCTTGCGTGACTACTCACTATTCATTATTTTTACATTTTAATTAACAAGAAAAACAAAATACCTAAAGCTGAAAATTAATTGCACTTTTAAAGATAAATCAACGCACTTTGAGAGAAAACTTAACTCGACAAAACTAAATCCAACTTCCGTGACCCGTTTCAATTATTTTTTACAATAATTAAGTTGCCCATAACACTATTCAAACTTAAAATTCCAGCAAACAATATAATATAACAAAAGCCTAACAATGCTTAAGAAAATAAATTTATACTTGCACCTAAATTTGCGCACCGCTTTAACACATAAGAGTAATTCAAAGTGAAATCAAATCTACAATTAATCGTTGGAGACTATTTTCAACATATGAATAAACTACTACAACTTTCTAACAATATAAAGTTCTGTGTTTCGAAACTAGCGGTTAATCGAAACAGTCATGCTTCCCATATTGTGAATTAATACTATAAATTCCTTTGTAGTTTAAAACAATCCTAATTTAAATTATAACAATTTCAATTTAAACATGCTAAAAAAAAACTAAGTAGACATTGAAAAAAAGAACTAATATACATTTTAACTAAGATTTCCGGGATAGCATTTCATTTTGGAACCCGATCTCTTGGTTCAAACAATTACATCAGTTGCGTTTCGAATGCATACCTAGATTTTGAGGACAAAAATAGAGGAGGAAGGATTAGTAAACAGCTCACAGCAAAGCAACGGCAACAAACTATCAGCGGAGTAGTAGCAGATTCAAAACCCAGGAATAGTTCAAACCAGCGGAAGATTTAAGAAAATCAAGACAGCGACTCCAAAACCAAACGAATAGAACTTAAACAACTTCAAAAGAAATCTTCAAGCGCCTCGAACACTCAAATGTGAAGCAAAACAGAGAAGAACTTAAACTGCTTCTAATTCTAAAACCAGTGTAACAATGTTACCAGGACGGGGTTGCTCGCTCAAGAACAGTATATGTTTGGATCTTAAAAGGAAGGAGGCTTATGAAAGTTCAGTTCAACTTGTGGACTAAAGAGGTACAGATTCAAAAACCAAAACCCAAAGGTAAGGGAGCAATGTTTCTTTTAAGTTCTTACTAAATTTCAATGTAAGAAAACTGTTTGATTTTCTTGACTGCCCAAAAATTCTCTCTTTTCATTTGGCAGAATGTTTATTTTATACTACTCTCCTCTTTCAATCAGCTCTCTTTCCTCCGAATTATTAGGTCCTAATGAGTAGTCAAACCCTCTTTTTAAAAGAAAAGTAGTCTTCCACTATTAGTTGTCTACCCATTAAAGAATGTTTCCTCTTTTGACTAACCCACTAGTATTTTACTAATTACCTAGTTGCCCCCGTAATCATTAAAGATTCAAATTTTAAATTAACCCCCATGATTATCCCCTGAAATTACTATTATTCCAATCCTACCCCCAAACCTTCAATCTGTACCAAAATTAACAGCTATAACCAACAGGTTCCTAAAAGCACCAAATCACTACAACTATAACCAAATTCAACAATTAAATACCATGAACAAAACTCCTAGTCAATAACATTCAATAACAACATTTAAAAATCACTTCAAAGTACAACATTTAAAAATCACTTCAACAAAGTTAGATTCATATCGGAATAAACTTAACAGAACAATAAGTAGATTCAACTTACTAAAATTAATCATCAATTGAACTTTAAATTAAAATCCAACGGCAATACAACCAAGATGAAGGAATCGACAAAGTTGCACATGCACCGTGGTGGTACCTTAAAGCAACCGTGTACGGTATTCTCCCCGAAGCATCTCTGTGAAGTTGATCTGCTCCCCACGCTAATAATTCGCGGATGCAATCAAGAGGACCACCTCTTGCAGCCAAATGAAGTGGAGTGCTACCGGGAAATCCTTAGCTTCCAGTTGAAGCACAAACCAAAGCGCCACTATCCAGTAAAAATGTGAACACACTCAGGCCGTCTTTAACGGGCTGCTAAGTGCAAAGGAGTTGCTCATTTTCCATCTCTAACATTCACAAACCGGGCATATACCAAGATGCTGCAACATGAGACGTACGAGCCAAGAAAAGAATTGCTTTAAGGGATTCAGAGTGACCATAGTAAGCAACATAGTGCAAACATGTTCTTCCATTAAGTGAATCAAACTTCAAAATATTTGCTACCGCTTCAATAAGCTTTCGCACATGAGAGATCTTCACGTGCATTGCTGCTAACATCAATAGAGTCTGCTTATAACAATTTAACAAATTCGAATTGACAGATTGGTTTAACAGCATATTAAAAACCTCGATCTGACCATTGGCAGCAGCAATATGCAAAGCTGATTGTCGATCATACACATCAGAATGATGAATGAGCGATGGGTTTTTCTCGAAAAGAGCTTTTAGGGTGTGTTTGGTACGAAGGAAAACATTTTCTGGAAAATGTTTTCCAATTTTCCCATGTTTGGTTGGCTTAAATGTTTTGGAAAACATTTTCCTTATCAATTCATTTTCCTCCTATTGGAGGAAAATATTTTCCTTATTAAAAGAAGGGAAAACATTTTCCAAAGCTCCTTCTCAACCATTCTCACCCTCACCAACCCACCCCACCCCCTCTCCAAAAAACAGTTTTTTTTTTTAGAAAAATTTCAGTTTTTCCGTTACCATCCACCCTACTACCCCTCCACCCCACCATGCAAAAAAATTTCTTTTACCTTAATTTTTTTTCTATAATTTTAAATTTCTGTTTTCTTATTTTTCTGCACCACCCACCCCAACCCCCTACCCCCTCCCCCGCACAAAAAAAATTACTTTTTTTTTGTAATTTAAATTTTTATTATTTTTTCGATTTACTGCCCCCTTGCTCCCACCCCCCTCCCCCCCTAAAAAATTTTAAAATATATTTTTCAGTTTTAAATTTTATTATTTATCATTTAAAGGCTCAATATTTTACAAGTTCCAAAATTATGAGTTCGGAAGTTTACGAGTTTAGAAATTATAAATTTACCGATTCGAAAATACACGATTTTTGCGTTAAAAAGTAAAGCATCACATTAGTTCCTTTAGATTGTGTCAATTTTTAGAGACTTCGGGAAGGGGAGGGGTGGGAGAGGTGGGAGGGGGAGGGTAGGAGGGTTGCGAAAAAAATATTTTTCTAAAAAAACTATATTTTACTCTCTAACCAAACATAGAAAATATTTTCCGGAAAATGTTTTCCACTTACCAACCAAACAAGAGAAAATAAGTGATAAAATCACTCATTTTCCATGAAAACATTTTCTAGGAAAACATTTTCCATGGAAAACATTTTCCTTCATACCAAACACACCCTTAATGTCTCCACATCACTACACTGTACAGCACTGAATAAGCCATGTTGATCACCTGATCCACAACTCAAACCCTGACCCATTTTTCCAAAAAAGAGAGAGCAACTTGATGGTTACTCTTTTGCACCACCGTCGGCGGTAGAGGAAATGGTGGTGGTTTGGTGGTCGTGAGAAGCGGCGGTCGTGGTCGGAGTTGGTGAGGCAAATGGAGATGGTAGCAGCTTGGGGCAGCGTTGGTGCGTGGGGGTTGTTTGGGTGTGTCGGCTGGGAGGGAATTTCCTAGGATTTTAGAGGATTAGGGTATTTTTGTGTTAGGGTGTGTTTTGGTAGTATAAGGAAAAATGAAGAGTTGTTTGGGTTATGGGGGTAGACCGGGTCGGAAAAAATGGGTACTGGGGCCGGTCTAGTGAAAAAATGGTATTTGGTTTGGGCCCTTCTTTTATTTAATTCAGACTTGGCCCAATTTATCCTCTTATCTTTTAATTTCCAAACAAAACTAAAATTCAAAAAACAAAATCCTAAATTAACTGATAGAACTAAATTAATCTTAAAAATATCATTTGACTCTTAATCATAATTAAACATCCATAATTAACTAAAAATAAAATCACACCATTTGACATTAGATGTTAATATGTAAAGTAACTTATTTTTCGCAATTTTCTCATTTTTGTACAATGAATTACTTAATTACTCCTATAAAAATCCAAATGTAAACACAACATATTATTATTATTTTGTATATTAATTTAACAAATAAACAACGCACAGAGAAATACAAACAAATATAAAAAATAATAAGCAACTCCACGAAAAATCACACACAACACTAAAATATTTTATTTTGGATTTTTATGAGTAATTCTCATATAGGGCAAAAATCACGTACTCACAGCTGTCCCTCTTTGTCCTGAAACACGAAGAGTTTTCGCGCAAATCTAAATGAGCGAATACGAACAATTTTTTCCCGTCCGAGTACTCCGTGTGAAGCGTTTTTGAAAGATCTTGACCGAGCCTTTGCTTCAGGGGGCCTCCTACATATCCTGGGCTAAACAGGAATCATGTCAATGTAGTTCGGGAAGTTTTGGTAGTTGGGACTACCATGAAGCTGCGATCTTGCTACTACTGTTGCTAACTGTTGCTGATGTTGTTACTTACTGCTTACTGACCTCCTTATTACACCAAAAGGGAAATTGAAGCGAAGCTAACTATGTCTATCAACTATGAGTTACAAGATTCCTATCTATAATCTTTTTGAAACTTGATCTTGAGTCTTAGCTGATTTTGCCAGAGATTTCGATCTGAATCTTGAAGCTCTCAGGCTGTAAGTATCTATTTCTTTCTGTAGCTTTTGAGCAGAAAAGGGATAGGCGGGGCTTGCGACTTCCATCAGATTTCGGGCGGTTCGCCCTTTTATTTGCCCTGACATTCAAACTCGCTTCTTTTCTTCTATCCTGCTGGAAGGAAACTTGTTTCGTCGGTCCTCTTGCACCTTGCGCTTTCTAATCAACCTACCTTAAGACATCCAAGACAAACGAACAAAATTTTCTGCCCCAATTTGCACTAGGAAAATTTCGTGAGTTAGTTATGATATGTATCGAAGCAGTCACATCAAGATTGTGTGTCCTGGTGAATGGATTGAGGTTGTGTTGGGAAATGGCCGGGTTATACCGATATTCAACGAGTCATATCGTTAAGGTCATCGGGTTATGTCGAGACTTGAAAAGAAAGAGGCTCCTTGGGTTATGCCAGGGAGATCCGGGTTTTGCCGGTATTCGACGGGTTATGCCGTCGGGGTCATCGGGTTATGCCGAGACTTGGAGAGAAAAAGGCTCCTTGAGTTATGCCAGGGAGATCTGGGTTATGCCGGGATTCGACGGGTTATGCCGACGGGGTCATCGGGTAATGTCGAGACTTGGAAAGAAAAAGGCATCTTAGGTTATGCCAGGGAGATCCGGCTTATGCCAGTATTCAACGGGTTATGCCGTTGGGGTCATCGGGTTATGCCGAGACTTGGAAAGAAAAAGGGCTCCTTAGGTTATGCCAGGGAGATCCGGGTTATGCTGGGATTCGACGGGTTATGCCGTCGGGGTCATCGGTTTATGCCGAGACTTGGAAAGGAAAAGACTCCTTGGGTTATGCTAGAGAGATCCGGGTTATGCCGGGATTCGATAGATTATGCCGTCAGGGTCATCGAGTTATGCCGAGACTCGGAAAGAAAGGGCTCCTTGGGTTATGCCAGAGAGATCCGGGTTATACTGGGATTCGACAAGTTATGTCGTCAGGGTCATCAAGTTATGCCGAGACTTGGAAAGAAAAAAGCTCTTTGGGTTATGCTAGGGAGATCCGAGTTATATCGGGATTCGAGGGTTATGCCGTCGGAGTCACGGGTTATGCTGAGACTTGGAAAGAAAAAAGCTCCTTGGGTTATGCCAGGGAGATCCGGGTTATGCCAGGATTCGACGGGTTATGCCATCGGGGTTATCGGATTATGCTGAGACTTGGAAAGAAAAAGGGTTCCTTGAGTTATGCTAGGGAGATCCAGGTTATGTCAGGATTCGACGGGTTATGCCGTCGGGGTCATCGGGTTATGCCGAGACTTGGAAAGGAAAAGGCTTCTTGGGTTATGCCAGGGAGATTCGGGTTATGCCGGGATTCAACAAGTTATGACGTCGGGGTCATCGGGTTATGCCGAGACTCGAAAAGAAAAAGGCTCATTGGGTTATGCTAGGGAGATCCGGGTTATGTCGGGATTCGACGGGTTATGCCGTCAGGGGCATCGGTTTATGCCGAGACTTGGAAAGAAAAAGGCTCCTTGGGTTATGCCAGGGAGATCCAGGTTATGCAGGGATTCGACGGGTTATGCCGTCGGGGTCTTTGGGTCATACTGAGACATGGAAAGTAAAAGGCTCATTGGGTTATTCCAGGGAGATCCGGATTATGTCGGGATTCGATGGGTTATGCCGTCGGGTTCATCGGGTTATGCCGAGACTCGGAAAGAAAAAGGCTCATTAGGTTATGCTAGGGAGATCCGGGTTAACGGGATTCGACGGGTTATGCCGTTGGCGTCATTGGGTCATACCGAGACTTGGAAATAAAAAGTCTCCTTGTGTTATGCCATGGAGATCCAGGTTATGCCGGGATTCGACGGGTTATGCCGAGACTTGGAAAGAAAAAGGGCTCTTTGGGTTATGCCAGGGAGATCCGGGTTATGCCGGGATTCGATGGGTTATGCGATCGGGGTCATCGGTTTATGCCAAGACTTGGAAAGAAAAAGGCTCCTTAGGTTATGCTAGGGAGATCCAGGTTATGCCGGGATTCGACGGGTTATGCCGAGACTTGGAACGGAAAAGGGCTCCTTGCTACCCTGATTTGTTTTTCGTTTTTAGGATTCTCATTTTCACTTATTTCTTCTTTCTTTTCTCCTCCTCTTTTTCTTCTCTTATTTTACTCATTTCAATTAGCAAAATGCATGAAAGAATTTCGGGAAACTTTCCCTTTGGCCGCTTTTCTGCTACAAAGTTGTTTCGACGCTTGCGCATTTCATTCCCTTTTTGGGTCGCACCCACTTCTTGCATGGTTGATTTGAATAGAACATGTCTTCAACAAAGAAACTTTATTAGTTTAAAACGGTGATTGGTTTTGTAGCCTTTATCATCCCAACTACTTGATCCTGGCCTCTTTTCCGTTGAGAACCTGCCACTTGTTAACCTTGAGGGCAAACCTTTTTTCAAAACAACCGGTTTGAGCTCTCTAAACTTCGTTATGACTCGCCCGTATGGGATCTGACCTTTTCACTGTATTCACCTCTTGAGACCTTTGCCTTTGATTTTATTTCTTTTCCAAACCTTTTTGCTTTGAAGTATCAACCATTATGGTCAGTCGGGATTGGATTGACGCACTTGCTGTGGCTGGGCCTTTCCTTTAAATTTAACCAGGCGGAGCCTTGCGAAACCAGTCCTGCCACTTTTCTTTGCAGTGATTCTAGAATAAGAATTAAACTGAAAGAGATTCAAAGAAGAAATATATAATGACAAACGGATTAGTCTAAAGAGAAACGTCCCTTCCAGGGAAAAAGAATGACTTATCTTGGGTGTACATGCTGGCTTCAAATGAACATGACATGCTTCTTGGACTGGACGCCTGACCCACAAACTTTCCAGCTCCGCGTGAACCCCTTTGATCCGCATTTCAAAACCAGGGAACCTTGTCAGGACTCTTTTGATGAGATGTCTTCTTTTTGGCCAGTAGCGCTCTTTGCGGGTTTTCGCCAATCGACCTCTCTCATTTCTCTTCTCACCGTCGCTCGATAGTGCTCTTTGCGAGTTTTCACTAAGTGGACTCTCTTATTTTTAGTTTCTCTATTCGCCATCGGCTTATGGTGCCCGAAGGTTTTTGCCGATAAGACTTTATCATTATGTTTCTCTCAATTCAGGCTGTGTCAGATTCCATCAATGATGTTTTTCACATCCTTGCCTTTGCAAATTGATATGAAGGACTTGAACAAGGTCTTTGGGTAAAAAGAAAATTGAGTAGAATTGTAACTTGGAACCATTTTGACGGATCCAAATCGAACTGTCATATCATCTGCCCCAGTTTCAAGTTTTGGGAAATTGGGATTTTTGTTTTGGTGTGATTGAACCTCAGGGAGATGTTGCCTATGTATCCTTTCGGAATCAAGTCAGAACGTAGTTCAGGTGTTCTTTGGGTATAATGATTTTTTTTTGTTGGTTCTTAGGATTCTAACGAGGGTAGCCAAAGAAAGGTAACCGGCTTAAAGTGGTTTGTAAAATGGTGGATACTATTTGGGTAGTGGGAACAAAAGCCTTCATCATCTCAATTGTGGAAAAATATCATCGAAGTAAGACATAGTACCTTTTGACTGCGTTTGCATTTACCGCCGTTTCAGGATCATTTCCTCCGATATCACCTAGATATATTGCTCCTCTCGGTAACATTTTCCTGATGATGTATGGGCCTTTCCAATTAGGAGCGAATTTTCCTTTCGCTTCCTGGTGATGGGGAAGAATGCGCCTCAACACCAATTATCCGACCTCAAAATTCCTGGGTCGTACTTTCTTGTTATAAGCCCGAGCCATTATTTGCTGGTATAACTGCCCATGACAGACTGCAACCATTCTTTTTTCATCAATTAAAGTCAGTTGCTCCAAACGAGTCTTAACCCACTCGCTATCTTCAATCTCTACTTCGACAATGATTCGGAGCGGAGGAATTTCCACCTCCGCCGGTATCACAACTTCAGTTCCATAAACCAACAAGTATGGGGTGGCTCCCATCGACGTGCATACTGTAGCGTGATATCCCGGTAAGGAGAAAGGCAATTGTTCATGCCACTGCCTGGAACTTTGGATTGTTTTTCTCAAAATCTTCTTGATGTTCTTGTTTGCCGCTTCAACGGCGCCGTTGGCTTTGGGCAATAAGGAGTGGAGTTCCTATGCATTATTTTGAATTGTTCGCATACATATCCCATCAAATGACTATTCATGTTTGCCGCATTATCTGTGATGATAGTTGCAGGAATACCAAAATGACAGATAAGATTTGAGTGTACAAAGTCCAATACAGCTTTCTTAGTGACTGCTTTGAGAGCCGAACCATTTTGTGAAATAATCGATGGCAACCAATATGAATCTGTGCCCATTAGATGCCTTTGGCTCAATTGGACCAATGATGTCCATGCCCCAAGCGACAAAAAAGCCAAGGTGCTGACATAGGATGTAGCTCTGTCGGAGGTGCATGAATCAGATCTCTGTGCACTTAGCATTGATGGCATTTACGGACAAAGATGAAACAATCCCTTTCCATGGTTATCCAATAATAACCAGCTCGTAAGATTTTCATGGCCAAAACATACCCATTCATATGAGGCCCGTACACTCCTGCATGTACTTCTTGAATGATCCTCCCGGCTTCTTCGGTGTCCACACATCGCAACAGATTGAGATCCGGGGTTCTTTTGTACAAAACTTCACCACTCAGAAAGAAAACACTTGCGCGTTGCCGAACGGTTCTCTTCTGATCTCCCAAAGAATGTTTAGGGTACTCTTGTGTTTTCAGGAACCTCTTGATATCGTAGTACCATGGACGGATATTTGGTCCTACCTTGATTACATTACAATAACCGTGCCTTTCCTTGATTTGGATTTCCAAAAGATAGATGTGGGCGTTGCCTGGATAAGGTAGCATCGTAGCTAGAGTGGCGAGTGTGTCAGCTAGTTCGTTGTGACATCGTGGGATGTACCTAAACTTTATTGATGCGAATCACTTGCCAAGATCATCCATATGTTGTCGGTAAGGGAGGAGCTTGACGTCTCGGGTCTCCCATTCACCTTGGGCTTGTTTGATAATCAGATCTGAATCTCCCACGATCAGTAAATCTTCAACATTCTGATCAATCACCAAATTTATGCCCCATGATGCAGGCCTCATATTCAGATGTATTGTTTGTGCAAAAGAAACAGAGCCTGGCTGTAGCTGGGTAGTGCTGACCGGTGGGAGAGATCAAAATCGCCCTAATTCCTACACATTTAGCATTTACTGCTCCATGAAGAACATTTTCCAAGCATGGGTGTCCTCAGGGTCTGTTTCTATTGTGTTTACCTCCTTATCTGGAAAGTAGGTATTCAATGGTTGATATTCTTCATCAATCGGGTTTTCGGCCAAGTGATCTACCAACGCATGGGCATCCATTATCGTGCTAGTGACATAGATAATGTCGAACTCAATAAGCATGATTTTCCATTTTTCCAACTTTTCGGTGGGCATCGGTTTCTGGAATATGTACTTCAAATGATCCAGTCTAGTAATAAGGTGAGTGGTATGAGCTTGGATGTAGTGTCTCAATTTCTGAGCGACCCATGTCAGAGCACAGCACGTTCTTTCCAGCAAAGTGTACTTGACTTCATAACTAGTGAACTTCTTGCTCAAATAGTAGATCGTCTGCTCTTTCTTCCCTGTTGCATCATGCTGCCCGAGGACATAGCCGAAGGAGTTTTCCAAGACTGTCAAATACAAAAATAGAGGTCTCCCTTGCTCCGGCGGGACTAAGACTGTAGGATTCGACAAATATTCTTTGATTTTGTCAAAAGCCTCTTGACACTCGGCCGTCCACTTGATTGCAGTATCTTTCCTTAGCAACTTTAATATGGGCTCACACGTTGAAGTCAATTGGGCGATGAACCTGCTGATGTAGTTTAGCCGTCCCAAAAGACTCATTACGTCTTTCTTCGTTCTTGGAGGAGGTAAGTCCTGGATGCCTTTTATCTTTGTTGGGTCCAACTCAATACCTCTCCTACTGACTATGAAGCCCAGGAGTTTACCTGATGGGACTCCGAAGGCGCATTTGGCCGGATTCAGCTACAAATTGTACTTTCGGAACCTTTCGAAGAATTTCCTCAAGTCTCGGACATGATCTTCCTGAGTTCTGGACTTGACAATCACATCATCCACGTACACCTCTATTTCCTGATGCATCATGTCGTGGAAGATAGAAGTCATGCTTATGTATGTCTCTCCAGCGTTCTTCAAACCGAATGGCATGACTCGGTAGCAGTTGCCCCAAGGTATGGTGAAAGCAATCTTCTCAGTGTCCTCTTCATCCATCAACACTTGATGATATCTCGCATAACAATCCACAAAGGATTGTATTTCATTCTTGGCACAGTTGTCAACGAGGATGTGGATATTTGGTAAAGGGATGTTATCTTTGGGACTTGCCCTATTCAGATATCGGTAGTCCACGCACACTAGAGTTTTCCCATCCTTCTTTGGCACAAGAACAACATTAGCCAACCATGTGGTATACTGTACCACTCGAACTACCCCCGTATTTAACTGCTTGGTGATTTCTTCTTTAATCTTATCACTGATATCAGTCTTGAATTTCCTCTGCTTTTGTTGCACTGGGGGACAGTCAGGGTAGGTTGGTAATTTATGCACCACTAAATCGACCCCTAATCTTGGCATGTCATCGCAAGACCAAGCAAACACATCTTTAACCTCAAAAAAGTGATGAATCATTGCATCTCGTGTTTTCTCATCCGTGTGAATGCTCATTTTGGTCTCTCGGACATCTTCGAAAGTTCCCAAATTAACGGGTTCTGTGTCATTCAAATTCGGCTTAGGTTTATTCTCAAAATTTTCCAATTCTCGATTTATTTCCCTAAAAGACTCTTCTTCATCATCTTCTAATTCTTGGTTCATTATTTCATATTTAGACAGCGTGTTTGGATTTGGGCATGAATTCCGTAAGCATGTCATGTTATTTAAAGTCGCATATTTAGATCTGAAAGAGAGAAAAAGAAAAATAACAAAAATCAGAAAGATTAAAGAAAAGTGAACGGTGAAATTTGATTTCATTTCTTGGAAGTCTGAAGACAACAGGGTTTACACTTTGAAATTTAAAGACCAAAAGCTAAAGAAAACATCCGAATCCTGGATAAGTCGAGATACAGAAAAAAAAGTGGCAGGACAAATCTACCGGGACTCCCTCCTGGTTGGAAATGGCGTAGCCTTCCAATTTTACAACTGGGCGTCTGGTCCCATGTAAAGTACCTCAGCAGTGCTAGTCCCTTCCCCTGGCTCGACCATGTGAGTCTCATGGAGCATTTTCCTCATGGCCCCACAAATATCTTCAATTGCTTTTGTCGTGAACACCTCATCATCTTCTTCGACATATTTGCATCGGGCAAAGGTCTTGTATAGATGTGGAAATGGTTGCGGCAGAACCCAACCTTCTTTATTTCTTTCCTCGGCCCATGTTTCGTCTTCTGAGGTAGGGTGGAAACCTATCCCGAAGAGTTTCTTAATGGAGGGTAGAGTGATGGGTTATGTTATTCCCTGCAGTGATTTCCTGAGTCCCTTTCCTTGTTTGAAACCTCGTCGAATTATTTCTTTGGCCACCATGATTGACGCATTAGAAAGGAAGGGTTGGGAACAAGGGTCTCCTTCTTTATGTTGATCGGCAACCACCACTTCAAAGGCCTGGTAGACTATGTGCTCGCTTCCTTCTCTTGCTTCGAGGCATGGGGTTGATGAGTCTCGGTAGATTGATTGTTCATCTTCTCCGTGGACCATAATCTCTTGGCCCTTATGCTCATACTTTACCGACTGGTGTAAGGTGGAGGGTACAGCTCCGGCTGCATGAATCCATGTCCTTCCTAGAAGAAAATTGTAAGATGTGTCCATGTCCGAAACTTGGAAAGTTACCTCGAAGTCTACCGGGCCCATAGTAAGGGTCAAATCGATCTCTCCGATCGTGTCCCTTTTTACACCATCGAAGGCTCGCACGTACACATTGTTGGGCCGAATTCTTTCGGCTCCAATTCCTATGCGGTGTAAAGTGGAAAGTGGGCATATGTCTACCCCCGAACCTCCGTCCACCATGACCCTTTTCATATAGTAACCTTCGCACTTGACGGTCAGGTGTAGGGCTTTGTTGTGCGCTGCTCCTTCTGGGGGTAGGTCCCTCTTACTGAACGAGATCTGGTTGACTGCGAAGAATCATTCGGCCATTCTTTCTAGCTGCTCTATAGAAGTGTCAGCCGGCACATGTGCTTCATTCAATATCCTCAGCAGGATCTTTTGATGTTCGGGTGAGCTCATGAGCAAGGACAGCATGGACACTTGATCCGGGTGCTTATGCAACTGATCAACCACCTCGAAATCTGGCATTTTTCATCTTTTGGAAAAATACCTCTGCTTCTTCAGCGCTCACATGTTTCTTGAGTGGGAAGCGCTTTCGTATAGCATTGTTCACTTCCCGTATGTCCCATTACTTCTCAGCAGAAGTATCTCCCGATGGTTTTCCCTTGACCTCTTTGCCTTTATAAGTGATCAATATCTGTTGATAATTACAAGGCATTGTGGATGGGTTCATTATCGGTCTCTACGGTGCGCGTCCGATGACTAACAGTTCATTCTGATGGGGTAGTCTAGCTGCTCCTCAAACCACATAGGTTCCTTTTGGTACGTACATTGGCATTACCCTTTTCAGCTCGAGCCCTTTTGGTTTCTCTGGGCGGCCTTGGGAGACATAGAAAATCTTACTTTTTGGGAGCACCCAAGTCTCCATTCTGGCTTCAAACTTCTTCCCAAACTCAACCTTGGAAGTCTCAATCTGCTTTTCCTCTTTCTCTCTACTCGGGGGTGACGTAGCCTTTCTCTCTGCGTTGACAATGGCGATTATGGTCTTCAAAGTAGGATCAAACTCTTTGTCCTCGCAGATCATTCCAATCAATAGCCCATTGTTGTGAGTAGGCAAGGGATTGTTTGTCACATTCGGGGCTTCCTCGTCTCTCACAACTATCTTCCCTTGTTCTATCAGGCTCTCTACTGCTCTTTTTAAAGTCCAACAATTATTGGTATCCTACCCTTCTGCCCCTGAATGATAGGCGCATTTTATACGTTGTTGGTATGATGGTGATTCCGGGTTCTGTTTGTTTTGGGGTATGGGTTGCAGTAAACCCATCTGGGCAAGCTTTGGGAACAATTCAGAGTATGGTTCGCCAATAGGTGTGAAAGTTGGTCTCCTAGGTGGTTCTCGAGGCTGGAAGTTATTTTGGGGGTGGTTGGGGATTATAGTGGTTTTGGTAAGGAGGGTGATTTCTGGGAGGTAGAGCTTGGTTTCTATTGGCATGTTGCTGCGGTCGTGCAAAAGACTGAGCATTCATGACCGCATACGGTTGAGGAATATAGGACATTTCCTGAGGAGGGTAATAATGTTGCGGGGGTCTTTCTGGGAAAGGAGACCTTGGGGTATACTATTGCCTTGAACTTGACGTCGCCATGGATGTTTCTTCTTTCTTTTTCCCTCTAGCTACTCCTCCGGATCCACCCTAAATGGCTTGGAAGGTAGCTCTGATAGCGGATTGGCTCAAAATTCGACCTGTTTTTAACCCATTTTCGACCATTTTGCCAATCTTGATGGCTTCAGCAAATGGTTTACCCATTGCGGTCATTATATTTTGGAAGTAGTAAGTTTTCTGAGATTGAAGGAAAACTGTGACCATTTCGATCTCATCCATTGGAGGTTTTACCCTGGATGCATGCTCGCGCCATTTAACTGTATATTCTCAGAAGCTTTCTGAGGGTTTCTTTTTCAAGTTTGACAAAGAATTCATGTCTGGTGCGATGTCGATATTATACTGAAACTGCCTCACAAAATATCTGGCAAGATCATCCCAAATGTGTCATCGAGATGTGTCCTCGTCCATATACCACTCTGAGTCTATGCCTATCAAGCTTTCTCCGAAGTACGTCATTAACAATTCTTCCTTACCACCAGCCCCACACAATTGGTTGTAGTACCTTTTGAGATGAGCGATGGGATCGCCATGTCCGTCATATTTCTCAAACTTTGGTGTTTTGAATCCTACGGGTAAGTGCACGTGAGGGAACATGAATAGATCAGTATAAGAGACACTTTTTTGCCCCGCTTAAGTCTTGCATATTTTTCAAGTTTTGCTCAAGGCTCCTCATTCTTCTTGCCATTTCATCTTGTTCAGGAGCTTTGGGATTTTGGTTTTGCCTAGCCATAATCACAAATGGGTTGCTGATGGTGAGTATTGGCAGCAAACCGAGTTGGTTCCAGCGAGAAGGATGGTGCTTGGAATGTGAATGAGGATGAATCAAAATTATGCGTGTGTATAGTGGGTTGTGCTGCTATTGGACAAGGTGGTGCGGTGGACACGTTTGCAGCCATATTTGTTGTTGACATCTAGGGATAAGGAATGGAGGGTGATCCAGCGGAGAGAGCTAAACTAGTGGGATACCCAAATGGGGTAGTTGGGTACTTTATAGGGACTTTGGAAGTTCCACTTGTCCTAGCGAACAGCTCCGGGAATCCGGGTATTACACTTGGAGACGCTTTTCCATTGTTCCAGTCGTCCAACATTTCCAACATGCGATGACGTAAGATCCTATTTTCTTCAGCAATGGCTGACTCTGAAGTTGGAATGGCCGAGTCTGAACTTTCTTCTGAAACGGGGACCATTGACAAAGGGATTTCCGAAGACATCTCTACACTTCCCTTTGACCATGTGAAGTAAGCGTAAGTACTTCCTCTTAACTTAGTAACGGGCAGCTGAACACTTCCTTTTGATCTCATAAAGTATGAATGGGAAGCCAGACTACCACAAAATCCAACCACTTTTCTAAAAACCTGGTATCAGTAGCAAACAAACGGTGAGTTTGAAACCAATAAAAAATAGGTAATCTCACGTTGGGGTGTGATGCACCTATGCAGTTAAGTGGGTTTATACATGTTTGTATCAGTTACATGCGTCATTTCGGTTTGGCTTTATCCCTATTTTTTTATTATTTTTTTTAGTGGTGGTCGAATCTTATGTGGATTGCCTACGTATCATGTCCCCACATGAATCATGCTGAGCATAGTTCGGGTATCGAAAAATAAAAGATATCTCATTCCTTTGCCAAAATATTCTCTTTACAAAGCTTAAAACACTTGTGAAAGTGAAAACTAGAGATTTTTGATGCATAAAGGAAAATACAAACTTTAAACAGACAAAAAACTCTAAAAGAAAATATAGACTCCACTAAGCATGCTCCAGAGCTTTTAACTTTTGGGTCCGTGAGGCGTTGTTCGGCCTTGCTGCAGATTTTGGCGTGAGATCCCTTTGCAAGCTTCTCAATTCTGCGATGATTTGGTGGACGTATCCTATAACCGAGGCAAAAGGGTAGCACGGAGCATTTGTTCGCATCTTAGGCATCTCATGGTGATGTAGTGCCCAATTTCTTCAATTCTACCCCTGATTCTATCGTTTTCTCTAAGCAGTTGCTCTATCTGTCGGTTTTTTGTCCCCAATATTCGAGCGTTGCCGGTGATTTGGTCCATGGGCTTATTTGCTTGTTTTTCCATTCGTTCCATCAAGTTATAGCAACGGTCTCTATCTGTGCTGGCATCTCGGGCTTGTATGAAAATCCGCTTCTTGAGAGTGATATTTGTTGCCCTTAGGTCAGTGATGATTTCCTCATAATCTCTTTTTATTTGTTGCAGATAAAGCTCGTTGGTGTGTTTCCCTTCTCCATCTGGTCTGAATTTTTGCTAGAGCGGCTTCCGCTTTCTCTAGGTCTTCTCGATGCTCGAGGGTTTTCCTTTCTAAGTCGTATACGAGCAATTCATCACCTCGACTCCTCCTTGATCTTTTTGCAGTTGATTTCGTTTCTTGGATTCGGGCTTGAAGTGCTCGCCTTTCTTGCGCCCAGACAGCCCTTTCCTAATCAAAGTCAGCCTGTTGTATGTCCATGGCGGCTTCTATAATCCCTTTGTCTTACTTGAGGGTGTTGATACAAGATTGGAACTCTTGCGCTGATTCACCTCTAGCCTCGCTGCCTTTGGATTCTATTTCCTTTTCCCAATCGACGACATATTTTACCGACCTCTCTGCTCTTTGTTCGGGCATTGACTGGTTGTGAAACCACTCAAGGTATGTGCGGCTTACTTTTCCTCGTTCCCGGTCGGCAACCATTTTATCGATGTCAGAGAGTCGACTACCGAACCACACCTTCTATGCATAAGATTCTCTCGGGAGTTCCTCTGTTGTGAATTCCCACATGAACAATCGCATATTTTCGGTCAAGGGCCTTTTCTGTTCTCTCCCTAACTGGCGCATGACGTGTAGCGGGGCGTATGGTTGGAAACCCCTGAAACCCATTAGTATGTAGAATGGGCGATACGTCGACATGTGCATGACCTTAGTAGAAGGGAACCAATAATAGTTCCAAGTGAGTTCGTCCACTTTCAAGGAGCTGAGCAATTCCTGCCAGGCCCTTAAATCGTTTGGAAGATTACAACATGTGGTCGTGCTTGGATGACAATGAGTCTAGTTCAGCCAATCTACGTTGAAGTTTATCACGACCGGGTGATGATAGAGATGCTCTATGAACCACATTTGCAGCAAGATGTTACAACCTTTGAATTAATTTTTGCCCTATTGACAGTAAGTTAATGCCAGAAAAATATCTCCTAAGATCATAGGAAGAATAGTGTGTTCTTCGCTACTTTGCAAGTATGAGACCACTGCTGATAAACGGATTTTGATACGCTCACCACGTTCGGAAAAAACCATGGTCCCTAGAAAAGCAATCATGAAGGCGTAGATTCTCAAATCTCCCCAGGCATCATAACTTAATTGGCTGACAAATTCTGTGGTTGAGAATTTTTCAAATCCTTTTTTGTCACCAAACTTGTCGTAAAGATACTCCAACGGAACCCATCCTTCATTTAAGCAACCCATTGGAACTCGACGGAGACTTAATTTCTTCAGAAAATTATTTACACCAATTTTTCTAGGAGCAGCAAGTTTCTTTTTTAAAGATATTTCCCGAATCCTGTTAGTCCGCCTAACTCTTCTAAGGTGGTCATCATTTCGCAATCTCGGAATCTGAAAATATTATTTGCGGAGTCCCAGAAACTTAACAAAGCCCTAATCAGACCTTTGTCCGGCTTAATTCCCATAATATCCGTAAGAAACTTGAGGTGCTTGTAGACTTGATTTCTTTCCCAAGCAGAAAAACTAGCTCACCAATCACAGAGATGGCCCGGGGTTTTATCTTGACTCATAAACATGGGAGACATCTCGTCTCTTTCCCTTTTCTGACCGATTCTTTGCGAGGGAGCCATGCTCATCCTAGAAAAGATAAAAAATAAAACTTAAGATTTTCTAATCCTAAAAAAAAAATATTTTATTTTTTTATTTTTCATTTATAAAAAACTAATCTCGTCAACACGGCTTTTCAACATTTAAAGAAGATTTAAAGGCTGTGTAACAAGATACTTGTGTGACGACTAGGTACTGTTTTTGCGAAACCAGTCCTTCGGCGCCCCCTTCGGGGCGTTTGGCTGTTTTCCCAAAATGGTGTTACCTTGACTAAGGACAATCTCCTAATTTTAACATATTTTTTATTATTTTTTGAAAAAAGCAGAATTAGTTGAGCCCGATATGGGTTGCCTACGTATCCCACGTCCGGTGAGAATCAAAATTGCGTAGTTCGAACTAAACGAACTATATCATTTTAAACAAAAAAGAAACTCTTTTCCATCTTCATTTTATTTTTAAAAAAAATTACCAGAGGTTTGGTATTATTTGGGAATTTTCGAAACATGTGTTTAAAACCCTTGACCCTATACACTGGTATTTTCCCTTTCTTCAAAACCAATCCCCTTTTTTTAATAAGCCGGTCAACATGCAGGTCCGAAACAAATATATGCACAGACGTGATGCATCAAGTTGGTTTTTTGTTTCAGGTACACCTGTCCTAGACATACCCAACCCCTATGTTGAGCCTCCTAAGTCAATATGCACATGATGCAAACAAACGTTCCTACTAGGGATCCGGCATGAGGTTTTGTTATTCTAGGTTAACATCCTATTGGAAAAAGTATCTAGACTGGCTTTACTCGAGCGGACAACTCGAGCCGAGGAGGGTCAGTACACCGGTAGCATGGCTTTCTGGCTTAATTGACAGTACTCCCCGCCTAAGCATGTGTGACTAAATCCTCCATCGGATGCCAAGCACCTTAGCTATCTTAAGAAAGATGGGCTATGTCCAGCAAATGCCCAATATTAAATTTCAAAGAGACTCAGAGGAAAAAGTGAGTATCAGCACAATTTATATAAGATTCACAAAATATCAAAGCGGTAGAAGCAACATTTAGCACATTAAGACAAACATATAATAAAATGAGATGATAAGTAAGCCAAATACAACAATTATTCAAAGCTTGAATTCGTAAACCCTGAACTAGTGGTTCTAGGTTTGTTTCCCCAGCAGAGTCGGCAGAGCTGTCACACCTCTTTTTGGCGTACCCACCCCGGGGGTAAAGGTACAAGGGAGTTTTTCCATTTTAAGTGACAATATTCGAAACGGGATTATTTTATTTATTTCAGAGTCGCCACTTGGAATAAATTAAGGTGTCCCAAGTCGCTGATTTATTTAAATCCCGAATCGAGGAAATATCGGCTTTCCAAATGAAGTTTGCAAACCAGAAATTCTAAGTAAAGAATTCTGTTGACCCGAGAGAAGGTGTTAGGCACCCCCGGATCCCGTGGTTCTAGCACAGTCGCTTAAACTATTATATTTGGCTGAGAATATGATTTTAATACATGTTATAACTTATGTGCTCTTAATAACTTTAAACCTCTTTTATTATTGTTCTTAGATAGAATTGCAACATCGTGAAAATGCATCTCGAACCACGTCACAATCAATGCACCCGAGATTGTTAATACCTTCGACTCCATTGAGATTTAGATTTAGGTCACATAAATGTGCACCCGAGTTTAAGAATGTAAATTAATTAAAATGGTGCCTAAAGAGTCTAACGCGTTATTATGTTTGGGGAAAGTCGTGAAGTTCGCTAGACGGCTCATCCCGTATTCTAAGTATTTTTTATTAAGTAATTAATGAGAGGTCCCGCAATTGTACATTTGATTTGGCGAAGCTCGTGTCATTTTTATCAATTAAAGGCCAATTTAAAGTAACTACGATTTCTATTTATTGTTTGTCTCTAAAATGCCAAATTTATGGTTTGGGCCCTTATTTTATTTAATTCAGACTTGGACCAATTTATCCTTTTCTCTTTTAATTTCCAAATAAAACTAAAATTCTAAAACCAAAATCCTAAATTAACTTATAGAACTAAATTAATCTTAAAAATACTAACTGGCTCTTAATCATAATTAAACACCCATAATTAACTAAAAATAAAATCACACTATTTGACATTAGATGTTAATATGTAAAGTAACTTATTTTTCGTAATTTTTCTCATTTTTGTAGAATGAATTACTTAATTACTCCTATAAAAATTCAAATGTAAACACAATATATTATTATTATTATTATGTATATTAATTTAACAAATAAACAACGCACAGAGAAAATGCAAACAAATACGAAAAATAACAAGCAACTCCACGAAAAATCACACACAACACTAAAATATTTTATTTTGAATTTTTAGGAGTAATTCTCATATAGGACAAAAATCACGTGCTCACATCCCATAAACAATCCAAACACCATTCTACAACCATATCATAATAGAGAATAGAGAAAGAGTATTGGAAGTAGAAGAAAGTTTTTTTTTTGACTATTTAATATATATATATGGATAAAAATAAATTTTATATGTATGTATATTCTTAACGGTTTAACAGATTATCCATTAAGAAAATTGAATAATCCGTCCCCAAACCGATAAGCCATTAATAAAAAAAAATTAAATCCATTCCCTGTCCATTAAACCGTTAACCCGATACCAATAAGCCATTAAGCTTCAGTTTTGATTCGATTTTCGATTTTGGTTCGGTTTTGAACACCCCTAATTGTATAAGTACACAAGTATTGAATATGACGATTATAGAAGAATTAATAAGAAAACTCATAATGTTAAAATTATGGACGCCGCAATTATGATGGATAAGGCAACAAAAGAGAAAAAATATTGGTGAGCATTCCGCCCTAGAGGATCACTTCATCTTCGAATGAACTTTGGAGTCCATTTTTAAGTAGATTTTCTTTTGAGGTTTTTTCGTAAATATCATATATAAAACTATATTATCAACTATGTTCATAGTTTGCTTACTACCCTTCGTGTTAATAGTATTTCTACTAATATATACAGTGCATTAAATAAGGAATTATTGTAGCTTTTTGATTCCTTATTTTGCACGCTAAAAGGAGAATTAAATATTTTCCAGATCTTCCCTAACGCAAATGACGCACATTCCATAATTATCGTCGGTTTCTCTCTGATCTTCCACAATGCAAAACAAGATTTTCCATACTTTGTTTTTGTGATACACTTTGTTTCCAGAAATTCTCTCTACACCTCTCTCTATTTCTCAATCGCAAATTTCAGTAATACAAATCAAATGAAAAGAGAGAAGCAATTCACAATTGACAACCATTAAAAAGCTTGAAAGCTTTGAATTCAAATTTGGATTTTTTAAAATTATTATTTGTTTGGATTGGGTGTTGTTAAAAATAACCGAGAATGTAGTTTGGAGTTTATATCTCAATTTTGAGGGGTTTTGGTGAATATTAGACTTGGTTTTGACTGAATGTCAGATTGAAACTCGAAGAAGAAAAAGAAGAAGACATAATGCACAAATTGTAGATAAATTATAGATTATTTGTATTCTGATTGTATATGCTTTATTTTCTGTTTCATAAATAAAAAACGGTTAAAACTTTTACAAATCTTCTGAAAAAAATGCAATTATGTCAAAAATCTCAATTATGCTACAATTGAATAGGAATTGGGATATAAAAATTCAATGTACCGAGTTTGTAGATAAATTATAGATTATTTGTATTCTAATTGTAGATGCTTTGTTTTCTGTTTTCACAAATCAAAATGGCTAAAACTTATACAAATCTTCTGCAAAAACACAATTATGTCGAAAAATCCCAATTAATCTACAATCGAGTGGGAATTGATTAAAATTCAATATACCCAATTTGTGGATATTTTGTAGATGAATTGAAGATTATTTGTATTCTGATTGTAAATGCATTTTTTCTGTTTTCACAAATCCACAACGACTAAAACTTCTACAAAATCTTCTTCAAAAAATGCAATTATGCCGAAAATACTAATTAAGCTACAACTGAATGAGAATTGAGATATTAAAATTTAATGTACATAGTTTGTAGATTCTTCCACCATTGCAAAAGCTTAGTTCATCGACATTCTCTATGTGGCATAGGAATGTGTATATATAACTAGAGAGAGAGACCATTCAAAAATAAATTCTTTTATTTCATATTATGCATGAATTGCTAAAATGATCTCTAAGTGCTTCTGCGCATTTCAGTAAGCTTGTACTATATTTATTGTATGTATATCACATTAATTTTTAAGAAAGATGATGTTGATTTTATGGATTCATCTACGTCTACAAGTTTTGGGCAGCTTATGGCTCACTTTTTGCTCAATATTTGAATCTGAAAATTAGTTGCCATAAGTAAGCAGTTCAAATTAAATGACGCTTTTCATTTTGAAGATTTTCAAGCATTAACATCATCTGCACCTTTTCTTTTGAATTATCTTTTTTAGTGTTAATATCTTAATATATTTTCTACTATACCTACAGTTAAATTAATTTATCTTAAACTCGTAGTTCAATAGTATAACAGAAATGAATTTTTGGGAGAGAGAGAAATGTGGGATGAGTGGGGATACTTATCTATACAGATTCCTTTAATTAATGAGTAAAAAATATATAATTAATTATACCCTTAATTAATTATGATATAGAATTGGTAATTTGATATACTAAATGTAATTAAGTCAAACCTTAAACATTGAAGGTAATAAGGTTTCCTATGTGGCATAGGAATGTAAAATTCCTTTTCTTTCTCTTTACAACAACAATAACAAAAAACTCAATGTAATCCCACAAGTGAGAAAATTTTAATTTTTCTTTCTTTGTTATAGTGAATTAAATAATGTAAAAAAAAAAAGAGAGTTAAAACAAAAGTCAACGGAAAAAATCAAAAAATAAGTAGTATTAGATCAAGACAGTGACTAGTGAAAAGAAAAGTAGACCTAATTGGAATAGGAAAAAAGAAAGAAGCTTGACTATAAACAAGGAAAATACCTATTAAAAAGGACCTGTTAGAAGGGGGAATCTAACTCTCAACGCCAGCTTTCATAGCCTTTTAATTAGGGGTGTACAAATCGAACTGCAAAATCATACCAAATTGAAAAGTCAAACCATACCGATTAAAATCCTATTAGATTTGATTTGATTTGGTTAGTATTGAGTTAAAAACCCAGATCAAACCGACATATAATTAAAAAAATACCACCCCACCAATTAAAGCGAGTAACGCCACAGATTCACCTTCCGCGATACCCGACTCTTTAGAACAATACCCACTCTCCCCCTCCAAGAAGTTTTCACAAGAGAGACCTCTCGAGGGACAGGGGAAATTTTAGTAGGCATGTGAAATGAGTGTGAGAAAAGCAGCAACGTCTTCTACTCTCCAACATCACATTCTCCGATGTAAATAAAATCAAGCGAACCAGAATTCCCTTAGAGGATACTCAAACATCCGGAAAATAGGGACTAACGACGAGCTAATATTTCGACGAAAGGTGAAATAACGCCTTCAAAGCCAAGAGCCTTCGCAAATAAAGAAAAAGAGTTCGACCTCGATCAAACAGTGACAAATTAATATTTCGACGAAAGATCGAAATAATGCCTTCAAGGACAAGAGCCTTCGGCAAAAAAGAAAAAAAAATTCGACCTCGATTGAACAACGATGAGCTAATATTTCGACGAAAGGTCGAAATAACGTCTTTAAGGCCAAGAGCCTTCGCCAAAAAAGAAAAAGAGTTCCACCTAGATCGAACAAGGACGAGTTAATATTTCGACGAAAGATCGAAATAACACCTTCACGACCAAGAGCCTTCGCCAAAAAAAAAAAGAGTTTGACCTCGATCGAACAACAACGAGCTAATATTTCGATGAAACGTCGAAATAATGCCTTCAAGTCCGATCCAGGAGCCTTCGCCAAAAAAGAATAAGAGACCTCGATCGAATGACGATGAGTTAATATTTCTACAAAAGATCGAAATAACGCCTTCAAGACCAAGAGCCTTTGCCAAAAAAGAAAAATAGTTCGACCTCGATCGAACAAAGACGAGCTAATAATTTGGCAAAAGGTTGAAATAGCGCCTTCATGGACAAGAGCCTTCGCCAAAAAAGAAAAAGAGTTTGACATCGATCAAACGATGACGAGTTAATATTTTGATGAAAGATCGAAATAACGCCTTCAAAGCCGAGAGCTTTCGCAAAAAAAGAAAAAGAGTTTGACCTTGATCGAACAATAACGAGCTAATATTTCGACGGAAGGTCAAAATAACGCATTCAAGGCCAACCGCCTTCGCCAAAAAAGAAAAAGAGTTCGACCTTGATCGAAAAATGACGATCTAATATTTTGATAAAAGGTCAAAATAATGCCTTCAAGTTCAAGGGCCTTCGCCAAAAAAAAAAAAAGAAGTTCGACCACGATCGAACAACGATGGGTCAAAGTTTCAATGGAAGTTCAAAATGATACCCCTGAGGTCAAAGACCATCGACGAAGAAAATCGGGGCTCATGATGGGATAATACTTCGATATAAACTCGAAAGTGACATCCCTACAGCTAATATCACTATTAAAAGAATTCGAACTCATTCGGACTATGAGGGGATAGCACCTCGACACAAGTCCAAAAGCACCGTCCCATCAGCTGAAGCCATTTTCAAGGCTTTACTCAACCAATGTGACATCAAGTTCCCTGAGAATAGGGAACTCATCATTCGGAAATCTACTTCTTTGCACCAAATTTGTGATGAGAAAAACACGATGGAAGTACAAAAGGCATGTAACAATGGAAAATCCCTCTTTATACTAAGCTACTGCGCAAACAACTGCATACTACATGTAGCTAAAACCAACATAGTCCAAAAAAAGAACACCAAACAACAACAACAAAAAAGAAGAAGATAAAGACATCCATTATTTCACTCGGCATCATCTCCAGGAAACCATAACTCATCGTTCGCGCTCTCATCAGCTTCCGGTGTCGCCGAGTCATACCCACAATTAACACGAGCCTCTCATGCCTTAGCCCGTCCCCCTTCATATGCGGCCTTGGTAACATTGCCAGTCTTTTACAAACTCTTATATATGTCCTGCTGGGCTTCAACATTAACCCAAAACTTGTGCAATGACGAGGTATAGCGGCGGAGGAAGAGTCAACGTGAGCCAACAGTTGCTCTTTTTTAGCCTCAAGAGCAGCGAATCGGTTACCTAAGGTTGACGCTTCCCAGTCGGTCACCCCAATGTGTTCCTCGAGCCTAGCCTCTGTTAGCATGGTTATTGCCCTCTCTGATTCCTGCTCGGATTGGAGGACGCGGATAGTGTTCTCCAAAGCTGTTGTCCTTGCTAAAAGTAATGACCGGGCACTCTCGATGCTCTCCAACCCGACAACCTTTCTCTCCAACTCGACCAACTTTCCCATCGACTCCGCTCTCATCGCCTCGACTTTGATGAGATTCTGATCAATCTCAAACTACATTGACCTCAGCTTCCCCTGAAGGTATTCGCACTCAGCAGCAACCCCATTTCCCAACTCAAGCTCCTCGTCCTTCGCACGAAGTTGCTCCTCGAGCACGCTACTCCTGCGAATAGCCTCCATTAATTGTTGGTCCATCTTCTCTAACTACTCACCGAGAGATTGAGCACTAGGGTTCGCCTTCAGCTTCTTATGCATCTCACGACACTTACTGCGATAGTGCTAGTACTTCTCCAACATTTCCAGCATGTACGTCTGAAAAATAAAAGGATGGGTTAAGACCCTATCGTCTAGTAATACAAAAAAGAAAACAAAAAGGGAAAGCAAAACATACCCTCATGCACCAAATCAATATTAGGAATGCCCCGAAGGCTCTCATTCTCGGTGGCAGTCACAACATATCGAATTATGACACCAGATCTTCTGTATCCCCTAAGAGATTAATATCTAAGAAGATTTCAAGAATATGAGACGGGCCTTCTGCACGAACTACCGAACGGGTGATACCCTCTCCAAACATCCTAACATCTTCAGGGTCAAGGTTAGACTCAGATTTGTAGTTGTCAACCATGACACCTTTCCCCTTTCTGCGGATGAAGAGGAAGCACAACCCAGCAACGAGGACGAAGACCCTTCCAAAATAGTAATAGCGGCCTCAAAAGTCTAACCCTCTGTCGCGGAAGGTTGCTGATCAATCATAGCAGTGGGGATCTCCGCCGATGGGGCAGGTGCAATGGCTAGCTTTGTTTCTACGGGTGGAAGGACATCAACTCTCACCTCTGATCCTATCGAGGGAAAGTCTTCCTATACAATTGTCACTGTCGGAGGAGGCGCTTCAGACTCTATTTGCCGCCTCTTTGATAGCCCCTCTCCCTCTTCGACACAAGAAGACTCCCCCACGGGGAAGACAATAGGGGTCGGAATCTCGGTTAGGGATAGACTCTGTGCGTGTTGCCACAGCCATAGATTCAATCGAAGTGGCCCTCAATAGAGGTCGAGCAGTAGATGCTGAAGTAGGGAAGGCAGACAATATGGGCGCTCTATGTACTCTCTTTGACATCGACGAATATCATATAAGAAACTAGGTAAAATGGGAGAATAACGAACAAAAATGATACTACTCACCAGTAAGGGGCTTGCATCCAAATTTCTCATAGAAAGACTCCCATGTACGGATCCCCTCCGTATGAAGGAGGATGGCGCTCACCCACTCGGGATGGCATCAACAGGTCAAGGGGTATTCGCGGTTAAGAAAACATAAGAACAAATTTCAAGAATTGATAAAAGGAAAGTGGTTAAACACCATCATCGACCAAAAGCATAAAAACTTACGTGCAAAGTACTCAGGGAACCCTGTAGGATCCTCCACAAGATACTCGATCCACACATAGAAGTAATTCTCGTAGAAGTGACGGTTGGCCATGTCGTTCATCTTCACAACCAAGCTCTTCGATTATTGGTGGCGTATGTGAATCATCATGCCACAAATGAGTTAAGGGGCGGAGCTATTGAGCATGTGCCCCAAGGTAATCTCACGACCATCAAGTTCCATACATTTAAGCAGCATAAGGAATAGTTTATATAAGTACGACGAAAGTTGAACCGGACACACCTAGTAAAAACAAAAAAGATCTACAACCAAGAGAGGAAGAGGGAGAGTGTACCCGACAATAAAGGGGTAGGCGTAGACCGCTCAATACCTTGGGCGGTCAAAATATACTATGTCGTCCCCCACTACCGGCAACATTTCGACGTAACAAGGGATGCCCCACCTAGCTTTTAATTTTACAATTGCCTCTACATCTATGATAGAGGGAGTGGGTTTCGGCTCCTTACCGGCGGGTGTGTGGAAATCGCTCCATGGTCTCCCGGGGCGAGGCAAAATGTCAGCCACAGACGGGACTTCCTTATCTTCTACCACTTCCACTTCCCCAGTGGCAAGTACATAGCTTTTCAGCATCGGAATGGTGAAAGGAGGGTCAGTGCTAGAGGAATCACCAGCCATTCGTATCAGTTTGACAAAGTAAAGGTATAAAAAAGGAGGGGAAAGACTAACTCCTACGTAGTTGGGTAAAATAAAAAATCCGGAGTATCAAGACAAAAGAAGATTATCGTGTGTCATTCAAATGATGAATTCTTCCTATAAGAGGCATAAATTCTCAAAGCACAAAATCAAAGAGTCGCCAATCGAAGCTGATAGGGCATAAAACAGTTCAATCGTTTGAAAACGTGTGTCATAGTGGCAGCAGCCACGAACAATGTTTCAAGCGGAATGATTTTTCTGTTCCAAAATGCCACAATGGTTCAAGGGTATCGATAGGGCATTGTTACGTTGCTAAAATTTAAAGACCATATCCAAGGGGTGAGTAGTCAGATTTCTCTTAGAAGCGTAACCATAATTCGTGTACCAGGCACGACAAGAGACGATCCCGACAAACTGAGGGACTAACTGTATTCGTCCAAATGAACGCCGCGGTTGACCCAACCAAGATCTCGTCCGAGCAGCAAGGCATTAGAAGAGGGTATGGTCTGTTCAGAATCCTGAGCTCATAATACCCACCATGACCACGAGCAATGTACAGGGAACGACGAAAGCAGATATGATATAAAAGTATACCGACCCAAGAATGTATCGGGGTCTTCATAACTATAAATAAGGGAAGGAACTTTCCTACTATGGGGTTTTTTCTCTCTCTTTCTTTTTCCTCTCCTCAGTAATCTTCTTAGCAAAAACAAGATAAAGCAATTTTCCATGGAGGATGTAAGAGGGCCATTCCTCTCGTCCAAGTGGGGAAGAGATAAAAACTTCAATAAGATCGATCATCTTTATTTCGTCTCATGTATTATTCTTCGATTTGATTATAGATGTGGAGCTTATAATGTTTGAGTAAGATTTACCTCTTCATATTTTCTAATTGGTTTAATAAAAAAGATTTCAATAACTTTTGGTCAAATAGTATTTTGTCTTGGATTATATGTGACCATATTATAACATTCTATTTGTCCCTCCTTCAATGTGACAAACCACTAACTCTAAGTTATATATTACATTTATTAGCTTAACAAAAATAGTATGAGCGGGGTGATACGATTTTGCAGTTTAGACTGATTATAACATGATAAAATCTAGTTGGTCTGTTTTTTTTTCTTTTTCTTTTTAGATTTTCTTCCAATTTAGGAAGATATATAGTGTTTCTATACTTTTCTTCCAGCGTGATTCGAACCAGAACCTATTTAATATTCGTGTTTTATTTGTCGATTAATTCAAATTCGTACTAAATACTGAATAGGTTCATCAACAAGATAAAAATATGTATCATATTTTCTTTAGTTTAAATTCGAATTCGAATCCTATAGTTAAAATTAGTGAAACAATCTCAACCTTATCAGCGCTTAATTTAATAGTAGTGAGGAACCAATTACTTGACAATAGTAATAAAGGTTCAATTCGTTGTTGATGGATTCTGAATTCTACTACCAATCATATCATGAAAGAATAGTACATGTTCTTTATGTACTTTAAAGAGCAACATTGGTGATAAGAGTATCGAAAATCTTCTTTATCTCCGTCCTCTGATGGTGCCCCTGGGTATCCGCGTACTAAAAGTGAAGGTCTATAATCTCCAATTCAAAACATATGGTACTGATTATTTGACAGAATAATACTTTCCTCATTCTATCCATGTACGGAAATTTTTTACGTGTCGTATCAATATCTTTTTAAATAAAAGGACTTAAAGTTCACGAAAATAATTAGATATATGGCGAAAACTCCAAAGCGTTTGAGGTTGAAATTTGAAGGAAAAAAGAAGTATATAAAGTTTTTCTTTTTTTGGGTAGAATGAATTTTTTTTATTCATCTCCGGAACAAGTACAAAGGAGAAATACAAAACACCTCTAGCACCCTACTATATATAAATTCCCGTACTTACTCAATTAAGTTGAAGTAATAGTCCGTTTGGCCAAGTTGCAAAAATCAGTTTATTTTTAGAAGTATTTTTTTTTCAAAAGTACTTTCGGTGAGAAGCAGTTTGTGTTTGACTAATCAGTTTGAAAAACACTTCTGAGCAGCGATTAATGTTTGACCAAGCTGATAAAAACTACCTCTAAGTATATTTTTCTCAAAAGTGCTTCTCAAAAAAGTATTTTTGGAGATAAGTTACTTTTCTGCTTCCCCAAAACTGTTTCTGTTTCTCCTCAAAAGCACTTTTTTCCTTCAAGAAGCTTGGCCAAACACATCAATTTTTGGCCAAAAGTGCTTTTTTTAAAAAGCACTTTTGGCCAAAAATTAGCTTGGCCAAACAGGCTATAAGTCTATTTTATATCCTATTCTGTACAAGTAGTATATTCCCTATCTATCTATATACTTCTTTTATCCATCTTCTTTCCTTTTCCTGAGTCGAGGGTCGATTGGAAACTGCCTCTCTACCCTTTCGGGTAGGGTAAGGTTTGCGTACGTATTACTCTCCCAGACCCTACTCTATGAGACACGAACTTTGCACTCATTTTTACAGTTGAAGTTAAAAAAAAAAGTACTTATTTGTAACTTGTGAAAATACGTGAATTTACTTGGTTGAAAAAGTTAAAATTTTGTGAGTAAAAACTAAGTATTATTTTACTATGAAATATTTCTCAAATCAGTTTATCAAATTAAACTTCATTCAAGTTGTAATTAAAATAGTTTTTTAAATTGTAAAAATATAGTATCTACAGATAATACCTAAATTTGAAATCATGTACGCCCAAATGGTTAATGAACAACAACAACAATAACAATAAACTCAGTGTTATCTCACACGTGGAGTCTATGGATGGGGATGTGTAACGGTGACTGTTTAACAAAAAAAAACTGAATATTTGGTTAAAGCTAGAAATTAAGAGAGAAATCGGGTTACTGATAATCAAGAAATAAGAGACTTTGAAAATAACAATAAAGCAATGAATAAGTATATATTTCAGTATAATCACAATGATCTCTCCTCCCTTACAGATGTTGAGACCTTCTCCTTTTATAGTTAATTTTAGGAGAAAGTGTAATACCTTTGTCTTAATGAGGCAATTATGAGAAATAAATGACATTAAAAGAAACGTTACTCAATCATTCCTATTAAATAAAAATTCTCTAACGTATTTGGCATTTAATGCTGAATTTAGACTCTTTTACGTTGTCAGATTCATTTCTTCAATTCCTTCTGATCTTCGAGCCTTAATGACTCGAACAGGTACAAGTCTCATTTCATTTGAATAATAGCTCGTGCCTTTAAGTATCTTCTCTCCCACATCTTTTGTTGCTAATGCCTCCTAACTGATTACCATGCTTTGACTATTTGACCAGTCCACATGTCATGACACGTCATCTTTAATATATAAATTTATTTTTTTTCAATACAGATAGTCCCCCCACTTTTCATTTATTTATAAATTAGATATTTGGGAAGTGGATCTTCATTAAAAAGGGAATTTTTGCCATAATCAATGCTATGATAGTACTGACGCTCCAGTTGTCTTTTCTATTTAATGCACTGCATACGTGTCACCTTCTCATTAGCTTTGCAATTCTACAACCTTTTTTTCCAAGGCTTCTTCAACTCTACTATTCACGAAGTGATAATTGCCTTTATTATAGGTTTTCCATCACTACACCTCTTAGTCTTTGACGGTTGCTTTTATATATAATCTTAACCCTTTTTTCCATTGTCTTCTTCTCCATAAATTTTTACCAAGTATTTCACTATTTACTCCTATTCACTTTTTCCTCAATTCACATCTCTACCATATCATATTCGAATCCTAACCCTAGGAGAGTCCCAATTCTTGACTGTTTCCCAAATACCCCTATAAGACACAGAAGAGGTAGAAGAGGTAGGCTTCGTGGCCTAGGGTCCATTCGTAGTGGTACCTCTGGTTCCATCACTCCTTCTTCTAGCCCTGACACTATTTCTAGAGGTTCTTTCACTAAGAGATACTCTTCTAAAGGCAAAGAATCTTATGAGCCTATTCAAGAACCTTTGGTTGAAGAAATAGTGCCAACCGACTTATCTTTCGAGCATGATAAAGAATCCCTTCTTGACCAAGTAATTGATTTAGAGAAAGCTGACACTTATCATTCTTTAATTACGGAACCCTTGATTTCCACTATTCGCAAAGATTGTCATTGGAGAGATGACCTTAGTATAGTTATTCCTAACCCAAACCAGAGAATATCATCTTATAGGATTTGTTTTTCCTTTGTTTATACTTACCCTTTTACTTTTGGGATTTATTCCTGCTATCGACTCAGTCAAACTCGATTTCTGTTATTTTTTCAAAATTCGTTTGGCTCAAGTTTTCCCCCTTCTATGGAGAGCAGTAGCTTGTTTAAGGTATGTATCGATCAAGGCTGGTGTTGACTTTACCTTCTCCCATCTAATTCATCTTTACCACCCCAAGTTGTTCCGCAATGGTGTTTTTACCCTAACTACAAGAAGTAAAAGGGTTTTGTTAAGCCTAGAAGATGATAAAAATCGAGGCTGGTACACATGTTACATTACGGTACCCACAGTTGGTTTGGTGGGTGAATCAAATATTCCTTTTCCTGAGAAATGGAACCTTGAACGTAAGTATTTCTTCCTTACCGTATCTGTTTTTTGTATTTCAACTCCTTTTCTAATTTCATTCTTTTTTGCTTTTTTGTAGTAACCATGGGAGATGTGAAACCTGTTCCTAATTTTCTTTGTTGGGTAGATGCTATTTTGAAAGCCGTGCATATGAAGGCACGAACCTGGAAATCTATTTCCAACAAACATGGTTGGAAAGTGAAAACTTATGGTATGCATCCCTTATTATTTCTCGTATATTAAATTCTTTCACCTCTTTTAACTTTTTATCCTTCTTTTTGTCAGGATTTTCTATTCGAGGAATGATAGCTGAAGTAGCTATTGCCCTTCGAGCCTCTTCTGGTACACCTCTTTCTTTGGAGAGAACACAAGCTATGCTGTCAAAGAGGAAAGTTGTTGAAGAGGATTCTGAGGATGATAAAGATGAAGACACCTCTTTGATGGCTAGGCCTAGAGCCAGGAGACACATCATTTCTGAAGATGCAACTGAAATTTCTTCTGCCCATGCCACCTCTCTTACCGAACATGTTACTGTTGTTTTCGATGATTAAACCATTCCAAGGGACACCATTGAATCCACTCAACATCTCTTTGTTGACGGTTTTGAAAGTGTTGAACTAGGTCTAGTTTTAGATGAAGTTCCTCTTTCCTTCTCCATTCCCATTCCTTCTATTTCTCCTTGGGTTTCAAGTGCTTCCTTGTCCATTTTACCCGTTCTTGCTCATTTGCCAATTTTTGCTCCCTTACCTGTTTCGACTCCTGTTATTTTCACCTCTTCTATCGTTCCTCATTCTATAGCTCCCATTTCCTCTGTTCAGCATGCACAGAAGGGTTCCAGTAGCAGAAGTTTGGCTATGAGAAGTGTAACACTTGAGGTTCCTGCTAATAACAGTCTTTTAAGGAAGTCTGGTGGAGCAGATGTCTGACTCGAGCCTTTAATTGGAGACATTGAGAAGAAAAAGATGAACAGTCACAGTTGCTTAACTTTGATGGATGACATAGTTCATTCTATGTTGAAGGTATTCTTCCTTTACTTACTAATAAGTTTTTTTAATCTCTAGATTCTTATTTTTATGAGTTGTCTTTGTAGGCTAACCTCATTGGCACATAATTGATGGGAAGAATTTTCATTTTAGAAAAGAAGGCCCATGAGTTTGATAAGACTATTCTCGAAGCTGAGAGGGTAGCTAAGTGTTAGGACCCGACCTTTGAACATTGGGCATAGCACGGCTGTGGCAAGGATTTGGGTGTGATGGCCTTTCCATTGGCCTATGTGCGGGAAAATCGATCATGAAGACAACGGGCTGTTGTGGGCAAGTATTGGCCAAGGCCTTGGCATAGGTAAGGCACACTAGGCAAAGGCTTGATGTGGCAGTATGGGAAATGTTAGGGCGGCATGGCATGGCATGCATGCCAAAGTCGATGGCATGGCACTTGTGGGTTGTGGCAGCAATATGCGGGCTAAGCTAAGGCAAAGCGGAAAGGCAGGATGATGGAAAAGGCTTTTAATAGCTAAGGCAAGGATATTGGAAGGAAAATACAAGCAATGGCACGAGGGAAATGAAGGTTGGCATGGACAAGGCAGAAACATGGCCAAGGCAGTGCATGGGCGGCAACGGCGCCGGACGTGTGCGGGAAAATCATGGCAGCGAATTGTGGGAAAGACATTGATGCGGAGCAATGTCAAAAGTGAGATAAAGCATGGCACAAAGCATGCCTTAGGCGAAATTTAGCTGGATAAGGAAAAATGGTACATGCCATGCACATGGAAAGCGGTTGGCGGTTACCTTGTTTTTAGCCATGATCTCCCATGATCAGATTATGTTTGTATATTGTCTCATTTCGTGATTATTGTGTCCTAAGTAGTTGGGGATGTCAAATATATGTTAGGAACAAGATTTAAACTTAGCCTGACAAGTGGAAAAGCTGTAGACAACATGAGTCATGTGCTGTCAACTCTAATGGCTGCCTATGTATTATAAATAGGGCCTTTGATACTCAAGCAGATTAGAGTGTGCAATTTCATGCATTGTAAAAGTTGGAAACAAGAGTGAAACCTGAGGGTTTCAAGTATTTCAAAAAGGGGCTAAGGCTGGGCAAGGGCAGGTCTTAGTATTGGCAAAGAACGACTTGTGTTCTTGCCAAGAGTGGGCTATGAGCGGAGTGTGTTCATAGAAAGTGAGGGTCCTTTGTATATTTTCCAAATTAATGCAAAGGTTGGAATTTTTTCTTGTATATTCTTCTGTTCTTTAAATTTCTGTTTTGTTGCCTAAATTTCGTTTAAGCCAAACTTGCTGAAAAATTGGCTAAGGGCTAAGGGAAGGCTGAGTCAAGCGAGGGACTTGACTGTCGCGCAGGTGTGACTTTTGGTTGACCAAAAATGCCCCGTGACAACTGGTATCAAAGCCATGTTGGCCAAGAAGGTTGTAGCAGGTTCGTGGCAGTAGCAAGACGATTAATGGTAGAATTTGTGGGCATAGTTGAGAACATGGCTGGTAGCACAAATGTAGAATTGCGTCAAAGAGTTGAGCAGTTGGAAGCACTGGTTGGTCAGGCTCTTGATGTTGAAGGAAATTCTTTTATCCTTGCTAGAATGGCATGTTTGGAGGCAGATTATACGGTGAGACACGAGACAACACTGGCAGAAATGGCCTTGGTTCGCTAAGAGAAAGAAGAACTACGCGAGGAAGTGGCTAAACTTCGAAGGGCATTGCAAAATCTGCCCCTAGAAGCGATGAGCGCACTAAGTTGAGGATTCCGGAGCCAAAGGCTTATGGTGGTACGAGAAGTGCCAAAGAGTTGGAAAATTTCTTGTGGGATATGGAGCAGTATTTCCAAGTTGCACCTGTGTCAAATGATGAAAAAGTGGTGATCGCACCAATGTGCTTGATGGATGATACAAAAGTGTGGTGGCGTATACGAGTTGCGAATGGGGAAAGTGCTGGATTGCCCAAGATTGAAACTTGGGAGATACTGAAGAAGGAATTAAAATCCAAACTCCATCCAACAAATTCGTCGTAGATGGCACGAGATGGACTGCGTCGCTTGAAACAAAGTGGCACAGTGAGGAGTATGTCAAGGAATTTTCGTCCTTGATGATGAATGTAAGTAATATGGTAGAGGAAGACAAGCTGCATTACTTTATGAGTGATTTGAAGAGTTGGGTGCAATTGGAGTTGAGAAGGAAAAATGTGCAAAGCCTCTCTACTGCCATTGCTGCAGCAGATGCGTTGGCGGACCTGAATATAGGTGATGAACCTACTGAATCTTTGCATTCAAAGTCTGACCGAAAAGACAAAGCAAAGGAATGGAAGAAGAACGGGAAGGGCCAAGTTGCTGAAAATGAGGGACTTGTCAAAACGTGAGACAGGAAATTCACAATGGCAAGGAAAGGAGCGGCAAGTTCAAATGTTGCTTTACTTGTGGTGGACCGCACTTGAAGAAGTATTGTCCGGTGTAGGCTAGGGTAAATGCGATGCTAGTTGCGGAGAAACAAGAACAAGTGGTAGAGGTAAATGCCCTAGTGGCAGATGTAAAGGGAGCACCTGGGGTGGTGTTTGTCAACAACCCCTTGGGGTTTATTAATTGAGTTGGATCGACGAGGGCGTCAATTTCAAAGGGCGTGTGTGGTTTGTTAGGACCCGACCTTTAAATATCGGGCGTGGCACGGCTGTGGCAAGGATTTAGGCGTGATGGCCTTGCCATTGGCCTATGTACGGGCAAAACAATCACGCGGGCGATGGGCTGTAGTGGGCAAGTATTGTCCAAGGCCTTGGCATGGGCAAGGCATGCGTAGCAAAGTCTTGATGAGGCAGCATGGGCAATGTTAGGGCGGCATGGCATGGCATGCACGCCAAAGTCGATGGCATGTCACTTTTGGGTTGTGGCAGCAATATGCGAGCTAAGCTAAGGCAAAGCGGAAAGGAAGGATAATGGAAAAGGCTTTCAATAGATAATCAAGGCTAATGGAAAGAAAATACAAGCAATGGCACGAGGAAAATGAAGGTTGGCACGGACAAGGCAGAAACAAGGCCAAGGCAGTGCATGGGCGGTAGCGGCGCCGGGCGTGTGCGGGAAAATCATGGCAGCGGATTGTGGGCACAAAATTGGAGCAAAGAAATGTCAAAAGTGAGATAAGGCATGGCACAAAGCATTCCTTGGGCGAAATTCAGATGGCCAAGGAAAAATGGCACATGCCATGCACATGGAAAGCGGTTGGCGGTTACCTTGTTTTTAGCCATGATCTCTCATGATCAGATTATGTTTGTATGTTGTCCCATTTCGTGATTATTGTCTCCTAAGTAGTTGGGGATGTCAACTACATATTAGGAACAAGATTTAAACTTAGCCTGACAAGTGGTAAAGATGTAGACAACATGAGTCATGTGTTGTCATGTCTAAGGGCTGCCTATGTTTTATAAATAGGGCCTTTGTGAGATAGGCAGATTAGAGTTTGAAATTTCGTGCATTGTAAAAGTGGAAACCAAGAGTGAAACGTGAGGGTTTTAAGTGTTTCAAAAAAGGGGCTAAGGCTGGGCAAGGGCAGGTCTTAGTGTTGGCCAAGAACGATTGTGTTCTTGCCAAGAGTGGGCTGTGAGCGGATTGTGTTCATAGAAAGTGAGAGTCCATTGTATATTTTCCAAATTAATGCAAAGGTTGGGAATTTTTCCCTTATATGCTTGTGTTCTTTAAATTTCTATTTTGCTGCCTAAATTTTGTTTAAGCCAAACTTGCTGAAAATTTGGCTAAGGACTAAAGGAATGTTAAGTCAAGCGGGGGACGTCACTGCCACGCGAGTGTGACTTTTTGTTGATCAAAAATGCCCTCGTGACACTAAGGAAGCCCAAGTGAAAGAAACTAATTGGAAGGAACAGATTAAAAATGCTCAATAAATGATTAAAGAATTGCAAGAAAGCAACCATAACCTGGAGCAGCAAAGGTGGACTCTGACTTCTGAATTAGCAGGAGCCAAGGCTTCTTCTAGTAAAGCCGAGAAGGATAAGGGGCACCTTGAGTGTTCTTTTTCAGAGCAGTTATCAAAGTCAAGTGAATAAATCAGAGAACTTAAGGCACTCTTGATCAAGAAAGACGATTATTCATGAGGGTTAGTACAAAACTTGACTCAAGCTCAAGCTGATTTGAAAATCTCTTCTGATAAGGTACGCACCTTAGAGAGTACTCATGCCTCCCTTGAATCTACCCTTGATTCCACTTTTAGCTGAAAATCAAGTGTTAAAGTATGATCTTGCTATGTGGGAAAGGGACTATGAACTTCTTGAGGAGAGATTTGATGTAGAGGCGAGTTGGGCTTTTCTAAACTCTCGTTGTGATGCTTTAACTAAGGTCAGTCAAGAAAACTTTGATTTAAAGTCAGAATTGGCCCAAGTTTTGAAAACCATTGAGATGACCCAACAACCACTTGACTTTCCTTCTTTGACAAATGAAGTTCCCGTGGCTGAAGAACCTTTAAATGAAGAAGTCGTTGGTGTGGTAGTTGAAGTTGAAAATGTCACAATTCTATCTCCCGAGGGTGAAGCTTCTATGACTTAATCTGTGGAAGCTGAAGTCGTTGTGACTCTTTCTCCCCTCGATGAATCTAACAATTCAATCCCACCTGAAACCGCTCATGTTGTTGTTTTTTTAGAAGTTACCGTTCCTAAAAGTGAAGCTGATATCGCAAATTCTGATGTTCCAGCCCTTCAGTGACCAGTTTATATTTCCAAACTTTATTTTTATTTGCTTTGTTGATTGGTGGGTTTATCCCTTGGTTAGTTTTAAGGGATTTTTTGGAAAAAGTCCCCAGTTATCATAATGGGGCACTTATATAAAACTTTTTTGTTGACTAAGTTTTTACTTAGTCTTTTTAACTATATCAAGAAGTTTATTAATACTTCAATATGTTTTATTCTTCCCTTTTTCTTATCTATTTAGGACTTATAAAATAGTTAAGCATTTTTAACCTTTGAAAATGCTTTATGATCCTTCTCATGACTTATTAACACGGGGCTTATAAAAAAGGATCCTTTTATATATAACGATACTTAATGAAGAACACGTCTTAACTTCATAATGGTGTTACAATACGATAAAAAAAATAGGAACACACATGTTTTGTTTGGAATAACTTAAAGTTTTTGAATATTACATGTATTAAAATACATCTATAACTTTCTTGTAACAGATTTTTACAAAATAAATATAATTCAAACAATGTTTTTTCTTATAACTGGTTTCAGTATATAGTCATGACCCTATCTTCATGTATTAGGAATGGTTTGAGAGGTGACTCCGTTGTTCTCATGAGTTTGAGAGGTGACTCTGTTGTTCTCATGGGAAAGAACACTATGATGAATGTTTTGTATCTTCATTTGTTTTGATGGGAAAGAACACAATGATGAATGCTGAGGTTCCGTAACTTCTTATCGCACTTGTCTCTTTGTGGCTTGATTTTTTAGATTTTCGTTTGATTTACGCATATGCGTTCCTGCACGTATCCGTGTACAATATATAGTCCCCCAAGTGTTTGAGTAGTGAAGTATGAAGCCTCGAGCACTTATTTGTTTCTATCAATTTGGTCCTTTTCCTGAAAAATAAAAACATACGGGACTCGGAGATATGATTAGAGATGAAGACTGCCTAACCGTTGTGTATTTCCATCAGAATAATTATAACCCTATGTTGGGAATTTTAGAATATTCCATTTTGTTGTGCAGGTCGTGACTTATCATTTGGCATGAGTAAGAATTTGCCTAGCATCTAAAATTGTTTAGTAAAATTTTAACAATTCAACAAAAAATTTTAACATAGCGACACCTGACCGTGGGTAATCTCTCAAAAGTAGTATCTCTTTAGGTGGACAACATTCCAATGTGAGGGTAGAATTTTTCCATCCATTGTCTCCAACTCATATGCTCATTTTCCCGCAATATCATGGACTTTGAAGGGTCCTTCCCATGTTGGACTTAGCTTTCCTGAATTAGCAGCCTTTGTAGATTGGAACACCTTTTTAAGCACGAAGTCCCCATTTTTTAAAAATATGACGCGTGATTTCCTGTTGTAATACCATTCAATTACTTGCTTTTGTGATGCCATCCTTATTAATGCGGCTTCTCTTCTTCCTTCGAGCAAATCAAGGTTCACCCGCATCTCTTCATCATTTTATTCTTCCGTTGCTTGAGCATATCGTGTGCTTGGTTCACCTATTTCAACTGGGATTAAGGCCTCCGCACCATAAACCATTGAAAATGGTGTTTCTCCCGTGCTTGTTTTTGTCATTATATGATAAGCCCATAATACTCCAGGTAATACCTCAGGCCAATTACCTTTTGAATCTTGTAACCTTTTCTTCAAGTTGTTGATAATGACCTTGTTTGTGGATTCCGCTTGTCCATTACCCACTGGATGGTATAGCGTATATGTTATCCTTTTAATTTGCAACTTTGAAAAAATTCTGTGATTTGAGCTCCTATGAATTGTGGACCATTATCACACACGATTTTCTTTGGCACTCCAAAGCAGCATATTATATTCCGCCAAATTAAGTCTTTAACTTCCTTCCCTTGTACCTGTTTAAATGCTCCTGCTTCTATCCATTTAGTGAAATAATCAGTTAGTATAAGTAGAAACTTCACCTGACATTTTTCTTGCGGTAATGGACCTACGATATCCATTCCCCATTTCATAAAGGGCCTCGGAGCTATGACATGATGCAGTAGCTCAGCTGGTCTATGCATATTATTATCGTACCTTTGACATTTATCACATTTAGAGACAAAACTATTTTCTTCCTCTTCCATCTTAGGCCAATAATACCCGCTCAAATCAATGTTTCTACCAGCGACCTTTCTCCTGCATAATTTTCACAATGTCCTGTAAGTATTTCGCTCATTACGTATCCTGTTTGGGAAGGTCCAAGACACCTTACTAATGGTCTACCGAACATCTTTCAATAAAGATTTTCTTGATATAAATAGTAGCGAGTAGCCTTTTTACGGAGCACATGTGCCTTCCTTTTGTCATCAGGTATGGTTCCATACTGCAGAAAAGCAACAATTGTGTTTCTTCAATCCCATGTTAAATTATTAAAATTTAACTCATTCTTATTAGGTTCGAGAACGGAATGAAATGAATGTACAACTGAAGCATTTGCATCTTTTGCCATGTCTACTGCAGATGCGAGATTGGCTAAAGCATCTACCTCAACATTTTCATCTCTTGGTATTTGCATAACTTTCCACGTCCGAAACTGCTTTATTAATTCTCGTATTTTTTCTAAGTACTCTTGCATTCGAGCTTCCCTGGCTGCGTAAGTCCCCATCGTCTGATTAACAACAAGTTGTGAATCACTCTTGACTATAATCAAGGTTATGCCAAGTTCTCGAGCCAATTCCAAACCTGCTATGACAACTTCATACGCTGCTTCATTGTTAGTTATTGAATGACACTTTATAGTTTGTCTAATAGTTTCACCAGTGGGTGGTACGGGAACTATTCCGAAACCTGCACCTTTTATGTTAGATGAACCGTCAGTGAATAAAATACAAGTCCTCGGGTTTGCGCCATTAAAAACTTGTAATTTTTTCTGCTTCTAATTGTATCCCCTGACTGAAATCAGCTACGAAATCAGTTAATACGTGAGATTTTATAGTAGTCCTATATTGATAAGTGATTTTTTATTCACTTAATTCTATATCCCATTTTGATAATCTTCCTGATAATTCATGTTTATGCAAAATGTTTCGTAATGGAAAAGCAGTAACCACAACAATGGGGTGACATTGAAAGTAAGGTCTTAATTTTCTAGATGCCATGATCGAAGGAAGTGCTAACTTTTCTAGTTGTGGGTGTCGTGTTTCTGCATCTAACAAAGACTTGCTTACGTAATAGATAGGAGATTGTTTACCTTGATCTTCCCAGACTAAAATAGCACTTACCGCAACTTCTGATACGGCAAGATAGATGAGCAACTTCTCTCCTACCTTTGGTTTCGCTAACAACGGTGGATTTGATAAATACACTTTCAGATTCTTAAGTGCTTGTTGACAATCTTCGTTCCATTCAAAATGATCCTGTTTCTTTAAAGCAGAGAAAAATTTGAAACATTTTTTTGAAGACATGGAAATGAATCTCCCAGAGCTATAATTCTCCCAGTTAGTCTTTGAACTTCTTTTTTACTCGTAAGTACATCAGGGATTACCTCTATTGCTTTGATTTATGAAGGATTTACCTCAATACCACAGTTATAGACAAGGAAACCCAAACACTTTCCTGATGCGACCCCGGATGCGCATTTTTTGGATTGAGCTTCATATTAAACTTTCGTAAAATTTGAAATGTGAGAGATAAATGAGAGGTGTGATCATGAGAATGCTGGGTTTTGACGAGTATATCGTCTATATATACCTTCATGGTTTTACCTAAATGTTCCTGGAATATTTTAGTGACCAACCTTTGCCAGGTTGCTCCAGCATTTTTGAGACCAAAGGGCATTACTTTACAACAGTAAGTCCCCATGTCTATGATAAAAGAAGTTTTCTCTTCATCACTTGGATCCATTTTGATTTGTTTGTAACCTGAATATGCATCTAAAAAACATAAAAGTTCATGCCCTGCAGTTGCATCAATTAACTGATCTATAAGCGGTAAAGGGAAAGAGTCTTTTGGACAAGCTTTATTAAGATCTGTATCATCTACACAAACTCGCCAATTATTGTCACGCCCCAAATCGAGTGACATGACTGGCGCCTGATCGGGTAGCCCCAGTCACGCGGACCTGGGTGCCTTTCCTATTCCACGTATTACCCCAAAGTTTTCATTACTCATGAATCAAGTGATTAACCATTTTATAATTGAAATCACCCTTTTTCCAAAGCATACACAACATAGTTGATTTCTTAACAAGTTTACAATTTACATTGCCCGACATACAAGTACATAAGTTCATAACCTATATTTACTGTCTTTGGAGCTTCTAAGATATGACTGGATAATACATTACTTGCCGGTAACAAGGCTCCGGCTATACCTTACACAAAACCAATATAAGACTTCGGAATAGAAGTGGCATGAGCCACGCAGGGCCCCGAGAGGAAAGGGGCTCACCAAAACGGCCAGTGGAAGATGAAGGAATGCTACTACCGATGAACTAAAGTACCTGCTACGGATCCACATACAATCATAACATGAATGTAACACCCCCGGCAAAAGGGACGTCAGTACACTGGAATTTTACTGGTATGTATGAACAAACTTTGTCCCAAGTAAACTCAAGCCATAGACAAGTAAGTCACGGTAATATTAGCAACAAACAAATACATAAAGAAATAACAAGTCAAGACAAATAGGTTTTCAACGCCTAACTTTGTTTCAAGTAGTCCTCAAACCATATACAAGAAGAAAACAACAATAGAAGCAACAACCAAACACACATGGAAGGTACAATCAAGCCAAACAAAGTGACAATCAGTGCACCACGAGTTACAAACTCTCCTGCTGTCTCCTTTCACAATTCCTCATCAATGATTTCATAATTTGTACACATATTGATTTCAATGGCGATTTTGATCGCTTTCCACCCTTATTACCTTGTCCACCCTTATTACCTCTACCACCCTTATCACCCCAACCCATAGTTTATCATTTTGTATTGCACCGCACAACCCGATCCCACTGTACAGTTTCAATTCACAACAATCACAACAACAACAACGAACAATTCACAAAGATCACAACAACAACAACAATAAGCAATTCACAAATATCACAACAACATTTCTTTAAGGAGTAACAACAAATGATTCACAAGTGTTTCCATAACCATTAATAATATTTCCGTCCGATTCCACAATTTCACAAGTATTTCATGTTACAACAATACTTCTTAAAATGCAGCCACAACAATATTACAAGTGTTTCCATAGCCAACGGTACCAATCCCATTACGTTCAACAGTTTATAAGCAATTCAAGTCGTTGCATTAATTACCCACAAGAAGCCAAATATGTCCTTACCACCATTGTCCCAATTTTATCATTTACGGTTTCCTTTTTATCATTCGTTTCTCAACTCATACCACATGACACTTTAATTGAACAATCAAACACCCAACAAACCAATCACAAGAATTTCACAACAATCCACATAGCTATCACATACCAAATAATTCGTACACTAAACAAGGTGAATTCACAAAGATCAAAGTTAGCCATACATACCTGGAGTTGAATTTCTTTTCCTTTATCTTGTACTTTCACCCAATTTATCTGTGCTGCCAACTTCTCTTTTGCAAACCTTTACTTCTACCCAACTTCTTTTACTAGCTTTTAGGTAAAAAGAACATGCATGAGTGTTTTGACTTCCACTTTCAATAATTAATGCATAAAAATCTCCCTTTCTATTAAAATTTGAAAATCAAGGAAAAGGGTTAGGGATTTTACCTTTAGAAATGGAGATGAAGACACTTGCTTTAGAATTTTTCGGACCAAGCAAATTGAGGAACAATTTGAAGAAGATAATCCTTTTCTCAAGAACCCTTCCCTTTCTCTCTCTTATTTTGTTCACAGAAATGGTTAAAATGAGGGGTTAGGGCATTATATTAGAAAGGGGTCGTGTTTTAATTTTTAGAAAATAGAAGCCCGGGTGAAATCTGCGGTCGCATCTGCGATCGCAGAGTAAACATATGGTTCGCATAATGGACCACAGAATTGCTCCCCAAAAACTAAATATTCTGACTCGGTCTGCAACAAGAATGCAGTCCGCATTCATGTTCTGCGGTCGCATAATGCGCCACAGAATAGACCCCCACAAATCCCTGAGGAAGTTATGCGATGATTATGCGATCTGCATTTTGATTATGCGATCGCACATTGGACCGCATTTTCAACTTCAATTTTGACAAATCTTCTGTTTCACTCTGTGGTAGGAATGCGGTCCGCATAGCTGATCTGCGACCGCATTCTGGACCACAGAAATGACAATTTTCTGGAAAACTGATTCTTTTGATTTTTAAAGCTTAGATCACTACCAAGGGTCTGAACCGCGGTGAGCTTAAAAACTATACGCATTCCTAACACACATTCGGACCTTGGCACTATGAGCTACTAGGTTTACAAAAATTTTACGGGGCCTTACACTTACCATTTTTCTTAGGTACTACAACTGTATTAGCTAACCAATTAGGATATTTTACCTCACGGATAGACCCAATTTTTAATACCTTTTGGACCTCATCTTGAATCACCTGGTTTTTAAAATCTCCTTGCTTTTTTTTTTCTTTTGCTTTATTGGTGTGAATGATGGGTTTTTATTTAGTTTGTGAGTCATCACATCCGATGGTATTCCTGTCATATCAGCATAGGACCAAGCAAAACAATCCACGTTAGCTTTTAAAAATTCAATTAACATGCCTCGCATGTCGGAACATAGATTGGCTCCAACATAAACCTTCCGTTCAGACCATTTCTCAAATAATATCACAGCTTCGAGTTCTTCAATTGTTGTTTTGATATTTTCAAGCTCTTGAATTGTGTCAGGTCTCGAATCTACATATGTCCGTCCTTGCTCAGCCGAGGTTTGACCTTCAACTGTTTCCTGTAATTTCTATTTTTCTTTATTTACGGTGCTCGTATATGTTAAAATGTTAATACTCCTGGCTGTCTACTGATCCCCCTGAATTTGGAAAATCCCCCACGATGACGAGAATTTAATAACTTATGTAGAGTTGACGGGATAGCATCCATATCATGGATCCAAGGTCTCCCCATTATCATATTGTAAGCCATTTCCATATCTACTTCCTGAAATTTAGTTTCTTTAACAACACCTGCAACAAAAGTTGTTAGAATTACGTCTCCTTTTGTTACCACACTTCAATTGTCGAACCCGGACAAGTTATGTGCCTTCGGTATCATTATGTCTTCAGCTTGCATTTCACGTAATACCCTTAGTAGTATAATATTTATGGAACTTCCTGGATCAATCAAAACTCATTTTTATTAGTGTCGTATACAAGTAAAGATACTACCAGTGCATCGTTGTGGGGGGGGGGGGGTCATCACTCCTTCGGTATCTACATCATCGAAAGAAATACTTTCATTTTCTAAAACATGTTGTACCCCTTTCCCGTGTGTAATCGTTACTTTAGAAACCTTGTTGGAAGCCATATATGTTACACCATGAATAACTTCCCCCCTCCCCCCCACCCACCCTCACCCACCTATAACATTCACGGTTCTCTTGGGTGATGAGGGCTTTGGTAGCTCTTGCCTATTTTTCATATAGGCTTTCTTACCTTTCTCACTAAATAACTCAATGAGATACCCTTGTTTTAATAGATGGTCCACTTCACTTTGTAAGAATCTACATTCTGAAGTCTTATGCCCGTGATCATTGTCGAATTCGCACCAATGATCTGGATTGCACCTATTTGGATTTGACCGCATCTCTTTTGGCCACCGTACCTTATCTCCCATGCTCCTCAAAACAGCTACACGCTCGGAGGTAGTGACATTGAAATTATATCCACCAAATCTCGCCTTTAAACTTTTGTCATCATCTTGCGACTCTTGTCTGTTTCGGTCATTTCTGAACCTTGATGAAGAACCAAATTTTTTATCATATAGTTGATTATCCTGCTTTGGCCGTGAGTCTTTTACTGCAGGTCCCATATATGGATCGTATCCATTTTTACCTGATCTTTTTTTGGTTTTGGACCTCTTGGAATTGCTCCTTTCTTTGTGATGAAACTGAGGTACGGTATCTTCCTCAATTTGCAACTTCGTACTGTACCTGTTATAAAAATCATTCCATGTGGTTGCAGGGAACTCTCGAAGGCTTTCTTTAACTCTTCTCATGGCTTCTGAACTTTTGTCATTTAAGTTACTTGCAAAAGCTATTACAGCCCAATTATCAGGTACACAGGGTAAAGTCATCCTTTCACATTGGAATATATCAACAAAATCTCTGAGCAACTTGAGTCCTCTTGTTTAATTTTGAAAATGTCTTCCATTCTTTTCTCAACTTTTTGAGCTTCCGAGTGTGCTTTAATAAAAAAATCTGCAAGCTCAGCAAAAGAGTTTATAGAATTTTCAGGTAAAAGAGAATACCAGGTTAATGCACCCTTGGTGAGTGTTTCTCCAAATTTCTTGACCCACGCTGATTCAATTTCTTGCTTGGTCAAGTTATTGCCTTTTACACATGTAGTAAATGCAGTTACGTGATCACATGGGTCTGTTGTGCCATCATATTTTCGAGATGTCAGGCATTTTGAAATTTTTAGGGATTAGAAGGGGAGCAACACTTGGTTTCCAAGGTTGTTGCGAGTATTTATCCACATCAACTCCTTTGACTACAACGGTAACTCCAGGGATTTTTCGATGCGCTCATTTTGTTCCTTAAGCTGTTTCTGCAAAGTTAGTACTAAATTTTGCAAAAGAAAATTATTTGAATTACCTGGTTCTCCTTTATGTGGTTCACTGGGGGTTCCTCCATTTCCAGAATTAACAAGGCCAGAACAAGGATTCTCCAATGTATTGTTATTAGGCGTAGGTGTGGGTGGTGCAACAGGTAATCGACTAACTAGAGCTTGAAAAGCTTTGCTAACCCGTGCATCAATTATGTTTTGTAAAGCTTCATCTGCCACTTCAAAAGGTTCAGATTGCTCATGTTCATCAGCACAAGATTCAGGAGCAGAAGTGCCTTCACGAGATTGACGTGGTGAATTTGAGGGGAAGGAACCACGTTAGTGTTTTATTAATCTCCTTAATTTTGATGGATTTGATTTTCATGGTTTCCCAAAGTGTTTTCATTGTTATTATTGTTGTTGTTGTTTGAGATGATGATAACAACAGATAAAATGTAACTTAAAAAGAATAGATTATCAGATTCCCGATAACGGAGCCAATTTGTTTAACAAAAAAAAACTGAATATTTGGTTAAAACGAGAAATTAAGAGAGAAATCGGGTTACTGATAATTAAGAAATGAGAGACTTTGAAAATAACAATAAAGCAATGAATAAGTATATATTTCAGTATAATCACAATGATCTCTCCTCCCTTACAAATGTTGAGACCTTCTCCTTTTATAGTTAACTCTAGGAGAAAGTGTAATGCCTTTGCTTTAATGAGGCAATTATGAGCAATAAATGACATTGAAAGAAACGTTACTCAATCATTTCTATTAAATACAAATTCTCTAACGTATCTGGCATTTAATGCTGAATTTGGACTATTTTATGCTATCAGATTCATTTCTTCAATTCCTTTTGATCTTCATGCTTTAAATGACTCGAACATGTACGAGTCTCATTTTATATGTATAATAGCTCATGCCTTTAAGTATATTCTCTCCCGCATCTGTTGTTGCTCGTGCCTCCTAACTGATTACCATGCTTTGACCATTTGACGAGTCCACATGTCATGACACGTCATCTTCAATATATAAATTCAGTTTTTTTTCAATACAGTGATAGTGGCAAGAAAATAAGATAATATAAACAAATAGCACAACATGTAATAGCAAAGAAACTAGGAATACAAAGCTATAAGAGAAGTGCGAAAACTACAATCAATAATGCAACACCGTCTAACAACAAGGAACTCGGAATAGGAGAATACAAGATTAGTACTAATACTATTGGTATGACTAATAGAGACTCTCGACTACCTGTCAACCCACAATCATAATCCTCGACCTCCATACCTTCCTATCAAGTGTCAGATCCTCGGTAAGCTGAAGTAGTGTTGTTTCCTACCTAATCACCTCTCCCCAGTACTTCCTAGGCCTCCCCCTGCTTCTTCTCTGACTCGCCATGGTCAACCTCTCACATTTTATCATTAGGGAATCAATGCCTCTCCTCTTCATATGCTCGACCAATCTTAGCCTTGATTCCCGCAACTTATTTTCACATGGGCTACATCCACATTGTCCCTAATAAATTCATTCATAATCTGGTCTTTCTTGGTATACCGACACATCCATCTCAACATCCTCGTCTATGCTACTTTCATCTTCTGGACATGTGATTTCTAGACTGGCCAACCCCAACTCCATACAGCATAGTCGACCTAACTTTCACTTTGTAGAACTTGCCCTTAAGTCTAGGTGGCACATTCCTATCACACAAAACACCAGATGCAAGCCTCCATTTCATCCAGCTCGCTCCAACACGATGCATAACATCCTCGTCAATCTCCTTGTTCCCTTGAATAATAGACCCAAGATATTTGAAACTATCTCTCTTGAGATCAAGCATCACCTCCACTTTTGTTTCCTGCGTCCCCACATTAAATTTGCACTCATTCAGTTTTTGTCCTGCTCAACTTGAAATCTTTAGATTTCAGGGTCTATCGCCACAACTGTAGTGTGTTAACCCCACAACACGTCGCACCGATTAGCACTATGTTATTTGCAAATAATATATTCCATAACACTTCCCTGAATGTGGCGTGTCACCACATCCATGGCTAGAGCAAAGAATTAAACTTATACTTTATCGTAACAAACAAAAAAAGACGAGATTACAAATAAGCACATAGAAAAGTACCTTTGCTTTATTACTTTTTTTGCGGTTTTCAAGAGTTGCAAACTTCATTAGGAACCTTCACCCTAAAGTAGCACAGAATCATATTCTTTTCCTTCGACAAGTAACACTTGAAATATAGCTTAGCTTGTCAATTAATTTCTCCTGTATATATAAGCCTTAATACCCTACAAGTATTACATTGCTACCGCCTTCTAGTTTGGTTTATCAACCAGAACAGATGCCTATAACTGCAGCTGGAATCACTAGGTTTCCACAGAGATTACGACTAATTAGGTTAGAGTAGTTATTTTTTGTTCTCTCAATTGGCGTTTTTCCTTATACATGTATATATACTTGTGACTAAAAAAGTTAGAATGTGTGATGCAGGTCACAGCAAATGCAGCAAATTAAAGGTAGGATGAGCAGTACGTTTTCAGGGAGGGAGGAAATATGGAGGAACGAGGAGGAGGAGGAAGAGGAGGAGATAAAGAAAGGGTCGACGTGGTGGATGCCACATCCTCGAACAGGAATATATTTTCCAGTAGGACAAGAACGAGTAATGGATGACATACCAAATGGTGCAGCCTCTCTTCCTCAGACTTATTGGCTTAGGAGTGAAGATGGTGTTGACAAACCTGATCCTGATTTTCCCATTGCCCCTCACTTTACTAATTATACGCATCGCTATTGATTTAAGGTCAAAAGAAACTAGCTAGCTAGTTAGATGGAGAAACCACTACTGCTTTTACTACTACTAAATACTACTTGACAAAATAATGTATTCTTACATGGTTTCATAAGTAATCCACACTATATGTATGTTTGGGAAGAGTAATATATATATATATAGTGAATGAGTCCATTATTCAGTTATTCGGAATTGCCTAGTAAAAAATCATATCTCTTTTGTTTATAATAGAAAAGTCATCTAATTATTCTATAGTATTCAGAAGGACACTTAACTAGAGTTCTCAAATTTTTGGCTACCAAATACCTTTTCTATCCTTTCAATTTAACGTAATGATCCGATAGATCATTTATAGTTTTGCCCTTCATTTCTGTGTTTCGAGACCTTGATTAACTCTGTTTAATCCTTCTCGATTTGCATGCACAATCCATGTCTTTCCCCAGAAAAGTTTTATGAGAAAGATTAATAAAAATGTGGAATCGTGCCTTAAAACTTATTTGAGTTGACTACGGTTAGCATTTTGCGTAAACGGGCCCGGATCAATATTTTGACGGTGTCGATAGTCCGTATTGTTATTTGGTACTTGAACGTATGCCCGAAATCGAATACGATAGTCCCTAGCTTGGTCTAACGTTATTGGTTGAAAACTAGTAACTTAAAAGGTTAAAGAATTCATAAGTTTGACCGAAGCTTGACTTTGTTGCTATCGGATTCGGATTTAAGTTTCGGAGCTTTGTAAAGTTTACTACAATATTTATGACTTCTGCAAAACTTGGTACAAAACAAAATTGATTTGACGTTATTCGGAAGTCCGGTTAAAAAATTACATGTTCTTAAGTTCTATTGAAAATTTTATTTGTTTTGGTGTCTGATTCATAGTTCTAGGTGTTATTTCGTGTTTTGATCGCGCGAACGAGTTCGTATGATATTTTTGGACTTGTGTGCATGTTTGATTTGGATCCCCGAGGGTTCGGGTGAGTTTTGGATAGCCTATGGATGATTTTGAACTTAGAAAAGTTGATGGTTTGGCTATTGTTGGTGTCTGGTGAATTCTTCTTTACGATCGTGAAAATACTCCCGCGACCACGAAGAGTAGTTTGATACTGGGGTGGAGTTTTCAGGGGCGGATTTACATGTAAAAATTAGGTGCTCGAGCACCCACTAACCTCGATACGATGTATGTACATTATATTGAAATTTTAAGGAACGTTATATAATACAGTAGCAAGCATCCAGGTAACAAAGGACCTATGTCAAAGATCGGGAGGTCGAGTCTCCTTACTAGCAATCTTCCTTTCCTCCATTAATTTTTATATTATCAAGTACAATTTTTCTTATTGAGCCAATACTGCTACTTTATTTTTTGCTTTGTTTTACCTTCTTCCCTTTTTATTTTTCAACCTTTCTTTTTTACTTTATCTAATTCACTATAGAGACAAAAGAAAAAGAAAATTTTCTTTAAAAAAACAAAGAGCTCTTCCAAAGCAGCAAAATCTACTAATTTCTTTCTCGCTTAACAGTTACGGCGTCTGTAATATTAATACTATGGTTTTCCTATTAATTTTTTTATCGTCGTATTTAAATAGTTGTATACTTATACAAGGTGAATAGTAGTAACTTCATATCAAAAAAGAGTTAGCACCCACGAATCTAAAATTCTAGATTCGCCACTGGGAGTTGTTCTTCGCAAATACAAAGTGGAGGGGGCTTGCCCTTCGCGAACATGTTTGTTCCTCCGCGTACGCAAATTGTTGTGGGATTCTGGGAGAGTTGGACTAGTATTCTACGCGAACGCGATAAGTGGGAAGAGCCATCGCGAACTCGAAGAATACCTCGCGAACACGAATGTCATTTGGGATAGTGTTTCGCTATCGCGTCAGGTCCTTCATGAACGCGAAGAAGGCCTGACGCCAGTGATTTAAAATGTCCCAAAGACAGAATTTCACCCATTTTCACCATCTTTTCATTAGAGCTCGGGAAAATAACCTCTCTGGCTTTTTTGGGGCAGGGGTAAGGTCTGCGTATACTCTATTCTCCCCAGACCCCACTAGTAGAATTTTACTGGGTATGTTGTTATTATTGTTATTTCATTAGTGCTCGGCCTAGAGGCAATTTTGAAGAAAAATTTCATCACCCTTTCATGGGTTAGTGTACTTTAACTTATTTTCTTTCATTTTCATCAACACCCATTAATTTCTAACCTTAATCTATGTTCATTCATGGAAGAAAATTAAAAATTTGGGAAGAATTAGGATTTTTTTTATAAAATTAAAATTTAGATCTCAAATTGAGGTCGGATTTTAAAACTAATCACATAATCAGTTCGGGAGTGAATTTTGGTCCACATCTTAGGTTTTGACTAAAGCTGTCTCGGGGTTAATTTTGTTGACTTTTTAAAAAAAGTGTAAAGATCTTAACTTTATGTACTGTAATTAATTTTTCTACATTTTTTTGATGTTGTTGAATTGATTTTGGTTATATTCGATTGGTTTGGACGCGGATTTTAAAGGAAAAACCCGGTTGAGCTTTGATTTGCTGGCGGAGCAAGGTAAGTGTTAGGTCTAACCTTGATTTGAAGAAATTCTGAACTCTTAAGCTATGTGCTACGTGAATTATTTGTGTAGCGGTATATGTGCAAGGTGACGAGAGTATATACGCCGTCAAAATACTTCTTTCCATGCTTTTCCGCATTTTATTTATTATTTATTTTATGTCTTTACTATTACATGTTTTATTTGCTTCCTATGTCCTAGCCTGCTAATTGCCACTTATTTTTCTCATGTTAAAATGTTAAGTTCTCCCATGTTTCCATGATTAATGTTACTTTCCTTAATTGTCTTACTTGTACACATTAGTTCTCATATATTTGACTTATCTTGTTGCTTTATATTAATTGTATCATTACCTGATTTGGTACGAGGTTCCTTTATGGCTTGTTTTTATATTCTTTAATAGTAGAGATTCTTGTGAATTGGATTGTTGGATTACTTACATTTATTAATTTTATTTATGGATCGGGTTGCACACAGCAACGGGTGGAATAAAGGAGAATTGAAATTGATATGGTGGGATTTTTCTTGTTTGCCATAGAGATACTTCAGTTCTATTTGATCAGGGATCTACTTATTCCTACATGTCATCCTATTTTGCTTCATATGTGGTTGTGCCTCGTGACTCTTAAGTGCTCATGTGTATGTGTCCATGCTAGCGGGAGATTCTAGTGTTGTAAATTGTGTATGTTGTTCGTGTGTGATTACTATTAGGAGTCTTGAGACTAGCGTAGATCTTCTACTTCTTGATATGGTAGATTTTGATGTTATCTTGTATATGGATTGGTTGTCACCTTATCATGCTATGTTGGATTGTCACGCTAAGATGGTGACCTTAACTATGGAAGGATTGCCTCGATTAGAGTGGAGATGAATTCCTGGCCATTCTACTGGTAAGGTTATTTCCTGTGTGAAGGCTCAACGTCTGGTTGGCCAAGATTCTGGGAGGCCAAAAGTACTTTTGTTTCTCCAAAAAAGTACTTTTTAAAAAATTTCAGCTGTTTGGCCAATACAAAGAAGTACGTTTGGCCAGCAGCAGAAGCGATTTTTCTGCTTTTGGGAAGAAGCAGAAAATTCTAGCTTCTTCCAAGAAGCAGAAGCACAAGCAGAAAATTAATTTATTTAAGACAAAACTTTCCTCACCATAAATTTATATTTTTCAAATTATCCCTTATTAATTTAAGTTTTTTGTTTTCATTTTTGTTTCTAATTTTTACCATTCCATTAAAATTAAAGATATCATATAATATGAATAATATTGTAACTTTTCAAAAAATTTATTGACATTTTTTGTTTTTGATTTTTTCTTTGTGTAATGTCTTGTAACTTTCTAAATTATCTTTTTCTTTTTTCATACTAAAGCAAATTATCTGCATCCTTCTTTGGACTATCAAGTCTCTTCCTACAAATAATTATTTATAATTTTTTCTATTATATGCCATTAGTTCCCGAATCTTTAAAATAGTTATTAAATCTTATTTGTGAAAATGATCTATAAATAGATAATACATTTACAATTACATTTCATAATCTATCTATATATTATCAAAAGAAGAAGAAAATACATCCAGATTAAGTCAAGTGGCTAGGTCACTTGCCATTTTGGGACAAAGTTAGTATGATTATGTAATAACTAACTTTTTAAAAAATACATAAATTCTACATTACATGGCGTTAATAATTAGTTATTCTTTTTGAATTAGAATTTAAGCATACTTAACTATTTCTTTTACGATTTTTCATATATTTAAAATTATTTCTATTTAACGTTGAAATGATCCTTCAAGTTTGACACTCAGAATGATCTTGTTACAACTGCCATAATTTCATCCGACGACATTCTTCTACCAATACATAATTCTACTATTATGCTAACGAGGACATTACTGCAGAAATTGATGACGGAGATGAGCCTTCTATATTCCTTTAGAAACGCGAGCAAGTTTTTTCTAATATGGATGCGTTGCGTGTGATAGAAGTAGAGATTAAATTGTTGAAAAATATTATCATGTGTGAGTGACTTTACTTATTATTTTATGATGTATTATCAATATATATTAATTCATTTATAGACTTCTAATTTATATTCAATAATGTTATTTTAATTATTCATATCAACATATAATATTAAGTAATTATACTAAATAATATCATAGGCGTTGGTATAACTATAATATTATATGTAAAATTATCTTAAATATTTAATATGTTTGTTTACTTTATGATTTATATTTTAATCATATAAAATAAGATAAAAAATAAAAGTATCTTACGATAAATATTTAAGTTTATTTTTCTACTTAGAAAAATTGTAAGATCTTGGTACTATCCTTTTTAGTAATTTGACACACAAAAGCACTTTTTAGAAAGATTGGCCACACAAATTTTTTTACCAAATATTACAAAAAGTACTTCTTAAATGAATTGATCAAACACAAACACTTTTTTTCCAAAAGTACTTTGAAAAAAGGTACTTTTGAAAAAAAAAATACTTTTCAAAATAAGCAAATTTTGGAAGCTTGGCCAAACGGGCTTTTAGCATATCCAACCTATATTTCCTTAATAAAAAATATTTCATAATAATAATCTTATAGTTACTAAAAAATGCATTTATTATTTTAATTTTTTTTATATAATAAGTGGAAGTTTGGTGGTACGACGAAGGGCATTTATGTAAATAAAATCAAAAGTGAGGGCAATTTGTAATTCGACTGACAGATGCACTAAAACGTTGGCTTCTTCATTGTGACTTTTGTAAGCAAATTTTATAACTATATTAACTATATAATAAGTGAAAGTTTGGTGGTACGACGAAGGGCATTTATGTAAATAAAATCAAAAGTGGGGGCAATTTGTAATTCGACTGACAAATGCACTAAAACGTTGGCTTATTCATTGTGACTTTTGTAAGCAAATTTTAATTTGTTTCTCAGGCTCTGCCTATGCTTCTTTCTCCGCTTTTTTCTTGCGGCTCTATTTCTCTCGCTGGTGGATTTTGCTCTTCCTTGTTTCTTTACTCTCTTCTTCAAATTTCACTTTTATAATTTATGCTTTTGCTTTTGGTACTCTTTGAATTTCAAACAGTGACTTTTCAATTATCTGGCTACACAAAAGCAGGAAAATCGATAATTTCTTTGTGTTTCCTCTGTTTTTCAAAATAAAATTAAGAATATCTTGAGATTTTGTGTCGTTTTTTGTAGGATTTTCGATATGCATGTCTGAAATTGTTTTCAAAGGTCGAAGCAATGATGATATTGAGGGGTATGAAAATATTTGGGCGTAGCGACAATAAAACCCGTATCTTTGCTTGGCGAAATCTGGATGGTATGTGAGTTGAGGTTTCTATATCACATGCAATATGTTGTTCTGATTTGGGTATGTGATTTTATTTCTAATTTGGTTAAGTTTGACTCTATTTTTCCAACGCCGGTTTCTTCGGTAAGGGAATTTGTTTTATTTTTCTTTCAAATTTGAAAGAGAGACTTTGGCTTTCTTAAAAAAAAAAATTGATTATGGATGTCGTTCCTCTTTTGATATTTTAATCAAAATTGCTCAACGAATCATGCAAAGGGAAAATTCTTTTTTACCCTAGAAGGTTCTAGAGATAGGCTTATTGAATGAGTGATTGAACATGTAGTTATATTTTATTTTTGTAGTATATGAGGATAATAGGTTGAAATGCAAGACATCGAACGAGGTCATCAATTGATGTGCGTCTATTCAGCTGATAATAGAGTAAGTTGTCTTCAATTATTTTATTGAATTTATATTTTAATTGCTGAAATGCTATTCCTGTTTGGTATCTGTTACTTCCAGTTTGGAGGCTCTAACTGATTAGAGACTAATGACTTGCTGCTTAAAAACGATAAAATATTGGGCCTTTCAGCATTAAAAGAGAAAGGTTTGTACCCAGCAAGTGCGTTAACTTTTTAGGAGCTTAGAGAGTGTAGTTTTTCTTTTTCTTTTTTTTGTTTTACTAGGTTTAAACAGCATATTCATTGCATTTTTTCTGCAAATTCATTAATACATATGATATAGATGCTTTGTTAATCTAAAACTTGGGGATTTTGTTTTTTGTTTGGTTAAATTTATTTATTTTCGTGAAAGAGGTGGGTGCTGGATACAGTAAATTTTTTTATATCTATGATCAAAATATTATCTGATTCTATAACTTAGTGAAAACATAGTGGACATGTAAGATCAGGAAATTCTACATTATATTCCATGTCATTATAAACTTACACATATGGGACTGCTTCATAGTGTGAGACCAAAGGAGATGAGATAACTTTGACATAAATAAGTCAACTTTTTATTTTTGGTAAGTGTTATTGGAAATGAAGTCCAAAGCAGCCACAATCATTGTTCGCATTATTAAGTTCCTTACTTAAATTCTTATTATTCTTGTAAGTTTTGTTCTTTGAGGATTTTTATAGTTTAGGTAATCATATTTGGTGTTCATGTGTGCAAGTGTGAATTATCACCTACTTGAAAAGTTAGATTACATGAAAATTAATGAATGTGGAAAGCATTTTCCTTTTGTCCCCCCTTCTTTTTTTACATTTCACTTCTAAAATTCCTTTGAAGATTGCGTGACAGTTGAATACCTAGAGGTGTTGAGTATTAGCTCATTTAACTTTCTTTGGAGTAAATACATGCCAATACCAATAAATTATTAATTACTAGAAGAGTAGTGATCGTTTTACTCATTTTCGATATTCTCTAGTCATAAATCCGCAACAATATTCTCTGGTTTGAATACATGTTAACAACATGTCTTTTTTCCCCCTGTAAAAGGTTCATGCTGAATTTTTTTCCGTTGGCTTGTGATTTTGTGGTACTTTAAAAACTCGAAGGATGAGTATTTCTAGCAACTTATGTCATTTTTGGTCCTCATCAAGGAAGTGATATTAAGGAGCTAACAATAATGGATCGTGAATTGTACATCTATTCAAAAAATATTGTTAGCCCTGCTATGTTCTTTCCTACTATCTGGTATATCTAAAGGTGATATTATAACAAGGAACGATATAAAATGTTTGGGAAGCCATTGAATATTAGCTGAAATATCTTGAATTTTTTAGAAGACGCAAGTACCATACATGCTCCGTCTTTTGTCAAAGTACCTCTTACTGCTTATGCGCTAGCAAGGTCTATTTTCGTAATTCCTTCTTTTTCCCTAGAAATGTATTCATACACCCTTGTTCGACAAAATGTTGATAGACTATTTAATATACTTGAGGAAATTCAGACTCATGAAGTGACACCAAGGTGATTGAATGAATTGTTGTCTTAGTGTAGGTTAGAAATACAAGTCTACCTTCATTTGTGTTGCTGTCTCTGTCTATGAGACAATTTTGTTGAAGTAAGCAAGAATTAATTCTTTAAATAATGATTGGTACTTATATAGTATGAAAGTACTCTACTTTGTTCTGCTACTGTCCATTTATATGCCCGATGGTGTGTTTATATACAAAGTTTTTTGCAAAATTGATGGTGGGCTGATATAGTCCTATTGAACTTTAAGGAGGATATGAAAAAAATAAAGAAAAGAAAAAGTTACTGGCTTTGGCTTTCTGTTTTATTCTTTTCATTAGTTAATGTTTCGGTTATTCAGGGGCAATACCATGCACATTTAAGAAATGAAAGAAGTACAAGTTGGGATTGCTGTAGTGTATTGAAATCTTGACAGTCATGGTCATGGACTTATTCTCAAGGATATCCATGTTGAGAATTTCAGTATATATAATTGGTGGTCATGTCTTTATTGTCGATGGTTCATCAAACTTCCCTTTTTGAAGACACGATGGTGAGTATGACTTCCTTTTGTATAAAAGAGATGGATAAACATTTTCTTTGCAGTTTGTTTTTTAACGTATTTGTCTTTTTCACGTTAAGTACTTCGTGACTGTAGTATTTCACGAAATCTGGATTTTTTCTTAGGAATCTTTCCTCTATAGGGTGCTTTCTACTTAAATATGTATATATTTCTTGATGTCTTAAGCAAGTAAGTCAACTGTTTCAACTCTTTTTTATGTGGTACTTATGTTCTTGGTCCAGGAAAAGAAAAACTTCAAGTACTCCAGTGGAGTAGAGATTTCTATGATGAAACATGGATAAAATGAATCAATTTTGTAAAATAGTATATGCCTCAATTTGGAGGAATCTGGGGCCTACGAGGTATATGTAAATTTTGATATATGACCCTTCTCTTCTTGGGCTCTAAGCTAAAATATATGCAGATTTTGATAAATGGCTCATCTTTTATGGGTTTGCACTCATGTATGTGCATTACTATTGCACGACAATAAATCTTCTTGCTCTCATGTCGAGGTATCTGCTATTTCTATTAGTATAGAAGTGCTCTACAATGAATGAACTGGTTAAAAGGAACAATTCAATATTTTCTTTTGGAGCAGCTCATATGTTATAGACATTCAAGCACTTGAAGAAACTACCTCTATCTTTTAAGATTCTATTAAAGGCTTCAATTTTTACTTTTCCTTTCCTTTAGTTCTACAATTAAACTTAATGTTATAGACATTCAAGCACTTGAAGAAACTATCTCTATCTTTTGAGATTCTATTAAAGGCTTGAATTTTTATTTTTCCTTTTCTTTCAATCTACAATTGAACTTAATGAAGTAATTTTTTCACCATAGAAGCTTGCTGCTTAATTAGATAATTGCACATTTTGTGTAAAACAAGATAAATGTACACTAAACAGACCAAGCTCTTCAAAATTATCTCCTGACAAAGAAACTACGGATGGAGTAGTATATCTCTAGAGCATGCAATATTGACTCTCAAAGTTCATGCTTTTAGGGGCTTCAATTGTCTTTTTTCTCATTTTAATGAAGATCAATCTTAGTCATAAAGTTGCTAATACTTTGTATTTTTCAGGTAATTTCCCTAAGGATACCAAAAAAAGAAGCTTTCACTGGCAATTTGCAATGCTTTTAAGCAAGGATTTTGCATATGTTTCTTGATATAAGATACTTGGTTGATTTAAAATCTCTAACCCTTTAGATATACAAATTATGGAATGATGAAAGAAATGTGAAATGCTTATGAATCTATTGGCTGGATGGCTCTAAGTTAAAATATCTGTAATTTATTTTTTGTACATGAAAGATACATTACCAATGTCTTCTTTTGCTTTGAATGGAAACATGAGTTGTCTGATAGTTATGAAGAAGAAAAAAAAACTTGAAAATATTATTTCGAGATATCAGCTGTTCTATTTTGATGAAATGTGTTCTGTTGTTATATAGAGCATAAACAAAATTATTTGATATTTTCTATTGTAATAGTAATTTGTGAGAGGAACAAATAGGTGCAATTACAATAATCCATTCTAGAATTTTAGGTGTTATATCGTGAGATGCTATTCAGATTACTATTTACAGTTTGTGTGATAAACTTTACTGTAATACTAAATACTTAAGACCTGAAAATATTTGTGTTTAGATTCTCGATTTATGGTCATTATGTATATTCTTTTATGTGCTATAATTCCTTTGAAAAACATTTACATCAACATTTATGAATTTCTTTTTGTTTCATCAGTCTGTGCTCTTAAAGGAGAATATATAAATTTATTGGTAGAAATTGTCATACTACAATGTTCTGACCATTTTATTCTCTTTGATGCATTTCTAGGTTGTTACTATCCTTCTGTTGCTGCTGGTATTATGAAATTTTTATGCAGATATCATTGGGGAGGAGTCCAGTGAGTGCTTTTTTAAAAAAAATTCTTTAGCGTGTTTTTACGGTTGCACATTCTTCTTTTCCTTTTCTATTACCACGTGCAAAAAAACTTAGGAAGATTATAGTGGTATAAGATCAAAGTGCCATATGGTTATCCAAAAATAATCATCCTGCTTTATTCGCCTTAGTTGTATAAAATATTAGTTATTGAATGAAGTGAAAAAGGAATTCATTATTTGCAAGAGTTCTGTGTCTATTGTCTCTCTTTCTATGTTGTAGTTGTAAGTGTTGAAACATAACATAGATAACTGAGGTAAGTCTCGACAAATCTTAAGGACATGTAGCAACGTCCATTCCTTGCACCGCAGAATATGAACCTAAAAATTAGAGCATCTATTTTTTACTTGATTCACCATCATGTTTTCGTATATGGTGGAACTTAAGGTTATGAATATTATTAGTAAAAGAAAATTCAGCATAAGATAACGCATGAAACAAGCACAAGAAATATCATCCAAATGTCACAAATAAGCTTATATCATTAAAAGTAATCTTTATGTCAGAGTTCTTTGATATTCGAGTTGGATCGAATGGTCGCCATTTTACTTTTTGTACATTAGATGTATGTATAACCTGACGTTGGTATTATCTCATTATCAAGTTACATATACGTTGTATACATAGTCATTCCTATTTATTTACAATTTTCACATTTATTGATATATTTAACCTTGAAATTTGGTTCATTGATTTTTTTTCCAGTTTCACTTCATTACAAAACACAACCTGAAAATAGTCGAGGTAGTACTATCAAAGAAAGTTGGTTATTCTTTCCTCCATGCATCAGTGATGATGTGAGACTGCTTATCTGCATGAGGACTCATGATGTTGATGTTGCGATTTGAGGATTTTGACTGAACTCTAAAATTATTCGATTTTAAACTATAAAGATTTGATATATCTTATGTAATTGAGTTACTGATAATTGATTACTTACTAAATAAGCACATTGTTATTCCAAACTATATATGAGTGGTTTTTTGCACTTTTTTATTATATGTTGAAAAAAATATAGGTCCTAAATGTAGTACAAAATTATGAAGTTAAAGGATGCAAATTTAATAGTGAAGGACAGAGTGTGATCGGGGCCATCTAGTATAATATAATAAAACAAACAAAATGGTAGTTCCTCAATATCTAGCCGTCTGTCTTAATCTGAAGTTTTAAGGTGAGTTAAATATTTTATTAAGGATCAGTATATCGTGTAAGTAGACTTGATCGAGTGAATTACACTAGGATGTAATGAATCAGAGCAAAAGAAAAGAAAAAACTATAAGCAAAATGTGAACCTTGGAAATAACTTGATTATGAATGAAATTACGACCACTCTGAAATTGTCACACTAATGTGACACTCCATGTCTTATTTATTAGGGGTATCTTTTTTTTTTTTATCCCTGGATTTATTACGAGTATCTATTTATTCAATTTTAAATGAAATTAGAAGATTAATAAGGAAAAAAAAAAGGACCGTTGCGAGCGAAAGGATCGGTTGTAACGGATAGTTTCCTTCAAAAGCTATACCCTCTCCTTGGAAAACAACAATTTCTTCAGCAATCAATTCATATTTCGCAACTAAAAAGAAAAAAAGAAGCAATCAATTCATATTCAAGAAACGCCCTAATTTCTCTGGCTCTGTGCGCTATAGATTTCAGTGCAAATTCTCGACGCCATTTGATCAATTATTTTCTTTTTACTTCTACAAGCATAGTAAAGATTCTATTTGCATTAACGTAATTACTCTGGAGAATGGATTTGGGTTGTTTTGATATGGGTTGCATTGAGAAGAAGCCGATGAATCACACTGTTTCTGGTTCGGAGAACAGTCCCTCCGCTTCTACAACGGCTACTTCCAAACTCGGAAAGGTACCATGGTTTTTCCCCCAGCTCTTAGAAAGTATAATTCTCTTTAATTTAATTTATTATCTCAATTTTCCTTATGTTTTTTTTTTTTTTTATAAGTTGGTTCTGTTCTGACTTTGGGGTTTTCAATACCCTTGTTCTTAATTAGGAAGAAAGACTTAATTTGACCCCCCCCCCCCCCCCCCCCCCCCCACGTTAATCTTGATTCTAATTTATATTTAGCCACTTGGTTAAAAAATGTAATTTTGTATGTGGGTATAACGGTAATGATGAAACTTAACTCTTTGTTATATAATTGAGCCATGAATGGGAAAAAGTCAGTTGATAAGTAGGCTTCATGAAAATGCAAGTTTAGGCATATAGTATGATATATCAAGTCTTCACTTTTAAAAGGTGTATTGACTGTATTTCTGTTGTTTCTTTATGTTCTTGTTTTTTTATGAGTGCGCAACAAGGCAATCAAGGAATGTGCCCAAATGAAAATATTTGCTTTGAAAATTCTATTATTACACTTTTGGTTTTTCATTTTGTTGTTTATGCATAGTGCAGATTAAGGCAATGAAAGAAGGTGGCCAGTCAAATTTAGTTACTACTTTTAAACAAAATCACAAAAATGGTCACTTTGAGTGGTATATTTCCAACTTTGGCATTTTCATTTTCTTGTTTTCAGAAACTGCAGAATAAGGCAATCAAAAACAACCGCCTGTCGAATATAGTTGACTTTAAATTTTTTCTCAGATGTTTGCTTTGTTTGGTGTTTGTTCAGTTTTGGTTTTTCATTTTGTTGTTTTGGAATTGTGCAGACTAAGGCAACGAAAGACGGTGGCCAATCAAATTTAGTTTCTTTAAACAAATCTGCATCACAAATCAGAAAGCCCGCTCATCGCAAAACTTCGCCTATAAATTGGTTCCCTCGCAAGAAAGTGGATTCCTATTTAAAGAGAAAAATAAAAATGCTCCAGGTATATTTATATGCTTATGCATTCTTTTTACTGTCAATATACAGATATGTACTGATAGTGTTTTGGCCTGTTACGTAATTTCAGGAAGTGGATGGAATGAACTCAACCCTTGACGAGACTTTGGGGGATGCTAATCCCCACTATTGTAGAGTTTTGAAGGAAAAAATTGCAGTAAGAGAAGCTGCTCATAGAGCTGTAGAAGCTCGTAAGGCTGCACTTGTTGAAGCATCATGGTGCCGAATACTTCAAGCAGCAAGGTGAGCTTTTTAATATTCACTTATGCGTAGTTTTTGTTACACTTACGTTAGATCCAGAGATTGAGGCTCCAAAAACGGTTCTTCCTTGAGGATATGCAACTGAAACAGGTTCTCGTTAATGGGAAAAAGGGGGTTAGGACATAGGGGCTATTCTTATTTTACCGGAGGGTTTAGTAGTGTTTTTGGTTAGTAGGTAATCGTGTGTTTTCCTAGTCCAACTCGGTAGTATTAGGTAAGTCTTGTACATTCTTATTTTTCGAGATTTTTTATTATTGCATGTTGTTTCTTTCACTTTGGCTTTCTTGTTATCTTGCTGTTATGGTTTGTTGTTACTTCTTCTTTTTGCATCTTTCGTTGTGCCGAGGGTCTATCGGAAACAATCTCTCTACCTTCTCAAGATATGGGATTACACTGGGTTTGTTGTTGTTATTTGAATTAGCTACTCCTTATCGTATTTTATTCTGGTTAGAGATTTGTATATCTGTATAAGGATAAGTTTGAATTTTAGTAAATTGATTTGCTAATTATTTGGTATTGGAGTGAACTATGCAAATTGGATACATAAAATTTATACAGCCAATCCTAACTTGTTTGTGATTGAGAAATTGTTGAATGATTGAAAGAGAACTTACCTTTTCTGTATCTTGCCATACAGGATTGATTGTAAAGAAGCAGAACAACTGCTCATAAAGGCAGAAATTTTTTCTGCAGAAGCTTTTGAAGCTGCAACAGCTATTGGAGTAATCTTGTATGACATTCCTGATCGCTCACAGAAGCATTACAAAATAGAAAAGTCACCGGCAAAAGGAGGAGGACCCACGACTCATACAGTTAGAACGTCTTTTGAAACTGCATTTGAGGTGGATAAACAAGTGGCGACTGCACTTAAGGCTGCCCTTCTTAAGCTTGCTAATTGCCCTTCCATGAACAAAGATGAAGTCAAGGAACTGCTGCTCAGAATAAGTCAGAACCCTGAAACAGACGATAATCATCAAGAACTGTCCGAGATCTCTTCAGAATGTGAATCAGATACGGCTTCTGAATTTGAGAGCCTTTGTTCTGAGGTCACAGATTCAGAGACAAAATCTGTGCAAAGGAAATATCAAAAGAGGCAAGCATGTGAAAAGTTTAATATGCCAAATCTTGTGGAAATGATGCTGGAAAGACTTAGATGTTTGCAAGAAGATGAACTTGCATCTCTTGCCACTATAGTTGCAACGTGTGGGTTGAATGCTGCTCTAGCTGAAGCAGAAAACAGCAAACCGCATGTTTCAGGGTCCGCCACTGATGACAAATCAGAATTATCCGTTGGAGAAGGAGCAGTTGAGGGATATAATTTGGATGGGAAGAGAAGCAGGACAAATGAGGAACTACCGAGTCTGGATAAGTTTCTGGTGAAGCGGTTAACAAGACTTGAAAGGGAGGTGTTAGAAGCCAAAAATGCTAGGAGGGAAGCTGGGGAAAATAGTGAACAAACGCGAGATAAATCTGGCGATAAAGTGGTACATTCAGAATGCCATAGGGATTCAGGCCATGATCTGGCAAGTATTCTCAAGAAGCCTTCTTCAAAATTTGAGAAGGAAATTGAAGAGGCCAAGAACAACTCCAAAATGTTGTTCAAATGTAAAGCATCATATAGCAATGTGCATTCATCTGAGGTTCCTGACCTTGGCGGTGTGCTGGTTAAGCATTCCTCGAAGCTTGAGAAAGAGATTGCAGAGGCTAAGAAGAAGACTGGTGAAATCGAGGTCAAGAATTCTAACAGATTGGGTACTGCAGCAATTGGTCGGAAGAAGGAACATGAAATGGAAGTGCCTAAACTAGAAGATTATCTGGTGAAACATATGACAAGACTTGAAAAGGAAGTTCAAGAAGCGAAAAATAGGAAAAACACAGCAGACCCGATTGCCAATGCGTCTGAAACTACCTCATTGGTAGGAAAAGAAAATGTTGACCAGAATGTAAATCATGATACAAATATGGACGAAAATCCTTGTTCTGGAGAACAACCAACAAAGCCAGCAGCAGGTGCATTGTCAATCGAGGATGAAAACGAAGAAGCAGCGGATAGTCTGGACAAGATCCTAGTAAAGCCAGTTCATCGTTTGCAAAGGCTTAAAATGCAAGAATCATCCACAAGAAGTGACTACATTGCACAGAGGCGTCAAAGAAAGAATGAAGCTAATGGTGCAACTGATTGTGAAAGTTTGGATAAGATTTTAGTGAAGCACGTCTCGAAGCTTGAAAAAGAGAAAATGTCTCTTCATGCAAAGGAAGACAATTGGATGAATGTAAAGAAGAGGGACACGATTGGTAAACAATTGCAGAACAGTGAAGGTAGTTTGGATCAGATTTTGGTGAAACACAAGTCCAGGCTTGAGAGAGAAAAGACGGCTGCTGTTAAGCAGACGGATGATGATCAGATAAGACATTCAGTTACTCGGAAAGAGATGAGGGAGAGAGAGTTGCAAGAAGCTTGGGGAGGCTTAAGTCTTGGGAACTCTATGCGTCCTCATGTATCTAGACTTCAGCGTGACAAGGCAAGTGCACTATTCTTTATTTATTATATAGTGATTTATAATCAATCCAAAATTACTGCAAAAATTATGCTCTTTTCACTGCCTCCTATGACATTCGCATGTTCTTTCTGTAGGCTGCCTGGCAAAAGGCTGAAGAAGAGGAGAGGATGAGAACCGTGGAGGAAGTGTGAAACTCTGAGCAATTTCATTTTCTTGGAATTTTGCTTGTGCTACAGATTAAAGGATGATCATACATTCTCGTATAGTGGTCTCGTGCCAGATCTTTTTTGGTTCTTTTTTTGAGGTCAATGCAGTTAGAATGCTTACTTTGTTTTGCTTCAGAATATGTCACTGAAGGTTACAATTTAAAGAAGAGTGCTATATAAATCTGTACAGAACTATGCTTTTGCCTAAATTCCTTTTCTGTTTTGTTTATGAATGAGCTGTTAGACCAGTAGAGAATGTTTGTCTTCATCCTTTGGAAGTAACTACTAACCTGCTTTTATTACGGCAGTTATGAAAGCAAAGTGTGGATCTGAAACTTGAATGAGTCGATCATGGCTAATTGGTTCTGATATGCTATTTGACGTGTACCTTGCATCACCTTTTTTGTAACACTTGTTCACTTTCTTTTGAGAGTCAAGCCGTTATGTCAGCTTCCTCACCAGTGACAGGGTGTTTGTCTCTCGGTATGGTACGGTACTTAGACATTGGGTCGATATTTTTAGTATTCGATTTCTAAAATGCAATACCAATGCCATACCTAGTTACTTTACTTTCGGTATGGTTCGGTTTTCTCCTTCTGGTTTCCGTTTGGTAACTTCAGTAGGATACAGTTTCAATACTAACTAGTGCATAGAGTTATAGACTGTAATATTCTAAATTAAAGTACTCAAAAGTACAGAACTAAAAACATTTGTTGACAAAAGTTTTGTCCAAAACTAGCAAATATCAACTTAGAGAAAATTGCATAAAAACATAAATTTGATCATTAGAAATGTCTTGTTACTTGCTTAGAGTTAATTGATGAACTTAGAGAATAAAGGAATGTAAAATTTTAAATTTTTATATTTATGTTATAATTAGTAATATGTATAGTGTGTGATATAATATATATTTCGATACGAATATTTTTTAAAACTAAAACCATATCCCATACCAAATACCAAATACCAAAATGTTCGATTTTGATATGGTAATTCGATATTTACCAAATTATGCACAATCCTACATATTAAGAAGGCCTAATATCAGAGATGATTGTATTTTCCCGGATAGTGCAAGTAGTACACATATAAAGGATAATATGAGCGAAATATTTGGAATCTATCTCATGCAGCCATTCTACTATAATGATCTAAAGTTGAAAAGTTGAAGAAAACCTAGAAAGCATGTCTTTGAAAAAAAATAAAAAATTAAACCATGGAAAGAAAATTTTCTCAAAGAACCTACAATACGAACTAAGTGAGATTAAGCTATCGTTTAGACATAGATTTGGTTGAAATTCAAAAAAAAAAATTTAAAATTGTGTTGAAAAATAACTTTTAGAAATTGAAGTTGTATTTGGATGCATCTTATGTGGGAAAAAAAAAAATCGAAGTTTTGTGAGGGGAAGAAAAAATTTTACAAAATGAGAACTTGAAACAAAATTAATAGATAATACATTGTTTTTTTTAGACAAAAGGTAACCAAAATCTATGACCAAATGAGAGTTTTACCTTAGTTGTTTATACACTAGCAAAGTATCTGATTAGGGGTAAAGCTACCTTTTACACAGGGTTCATCAAAATATTACGAAAATTTACATTATATATATAAGTAAAATATTTATTTTAGATGTATAAAATATATGTTGTCACTTTTTATCAAGATTTTTTTTTAGTTCTTTTAAATTTGAATACTTTTGAAAATATTTCTGGCTTCGCTATTATGTTTGCCAAGAGCCTTTTAGTCTAATTAAACGCTTGTAGTTAGTGTAGGAAGAAATGTGAAAATATTTAGCCAAGAGCCTTTTGAAAATATTTCTGGTCACTCACCTGACACGGAGGAAATTTCATGTCCACGTCAGATAAATCAATGCCACATCTATATTTATTTAAAAATTAATTTTTAATAAATCAAATCCATCACCATCTTCCTATGCTGCCAGTGACCTTTTCACCGGAAAATCGGAGTCACCTTCACCGTTTTGCTTTCTTTTATCCTTCTGAGCACAATCTTAAACCCCAATTCATATACATAAAAAATTTTAATTTTTAAAAAAAAATTATCTTGCAACAACGAGCAGCATACCATGACAAAAAACAAAGGACTTAGAATTTACAAAGACATAAGTGTAATCTTGATTTATAGAGACACAAAAAGGAGAAACCACCAACAAGCAACGTACCATCACGGGAAAACAAAGGACTACATCGCTGGAAATTAATCAATAACGGACTCCACCACCTATTTCTCCACTCACCAGACTCTTGCGGAAAACCCATAACCACAATGGACTGATAAACACGAAAATTACTTGGCTATAACTTCTTGATATCTTTAAAAACTTTAACCCGATTAATAGATCTGTTTATTTCTTCTCTTTTTTTATACTATTAATTTCGTTGCTATATTACTTGGCCACCACCTATTTAGTCTACTGTAAACAGGAAAGAGGGGGGGAGAAGAACATGGGGAGAAACACACGGAATAAGGATGAAGGGTTGAGAAATTAGTAAAGTACTTGGATTGGGTTGGGAAATTAATTTATTTTTTCTTTTCTTTGGTTATTCTTTATTATTTTTAGTATTTTTAAATCAAAATAAATATATGCACTATCATTTTTAGAGCGTGTAATCACTCATTTTTTTGACTCAGCAAAATCAATGACACATAAGCTCTGTCAACGGTCAGATGGATTTAAAATACATGTTTTGACTCATTTCAAGTGTCTAGATGAAACTTTATTGAATAGAAGGACCGAGTTAACAAAGTGGCACAAGTATATGTGTCATTTAGGTTATTCTGCCAAAGATAATTTCTAACTTAAAGAATATCTTTATCCAAAATGATCATTAAATTCCAACTTTAATTTACAATACATGATAAAGTAAAAAAATGGGAAAGGAGAAGTTTTTTTAGCTGGCACTCCGTTTTTTCCTCATCTTTTGCCGGTTAGTTCTTACTAGTATTAATAAGCATTAATACCCTAAACTTCCTTTAAATTATAATATTTTTATCAGTTTCTTACTTAAATTATTCGATATTCTAAAAAAACTTTAACTACATTGTACTTTGTATTAACGTGTGCAAACACTTGTGTGACGACCCAAAGGGTCATCACTTATTTAATTAATCATTTCGAGCTTCTGAGGCCTCGAAAACCTCATTCTATGTTGCCTCGATTTACGTGCACGATCCGAGCATGTAGCCGGAAAGATTTTGTGATAGAAAATATGAATTCTATGAGAAATTTGGATAAAAATGATATTAATATTGATATGGTTGACTTCGGTCAACATTTTTTGGTAAACGGATCCGGACCCGAGATTGGATGGTCCCGAAGGGTTCGTAGGAAAATATGGGACTTGGACATGCGTCCGGAGTCGAATTCTGAGGCCTAGAGCCCAAGTTATGAATTTTTCTATGAAATTGTTTTTGATGTAATTGTCAAAGAAAAATGAATTAATTGACCTTGGTATCGGGCTCGTATTTTAGTTCCGACGCCCGGTACAAGTCTTAAATATTATATATGTGCTTTCTGCAAAGTTTGGTGACATTTGGATGTCGTTTGATATGTTTTGGACCTTGAGTTCCAAGTTTGGAAAGTTTTGAAAACCAAAAGAATGAAAATCATGAACTTGAGGCTGGATTCGATGAAAACGATGTGATATTGGCGATGTGATCGCATGAACAAGTTCGAAATGTGTTTTTGATGTTGTGTACATGTTTGGTTTGGAGCCCGGGGGGCTCGGGAAAAGATTTGATAGGCCGTTGGATTAAATTCTGAATTTTTGCACTGCTGGTTTTTCACCCAGATGTTGGCTTCGCAATTGCGAAGCATTGCTCGCAATTGCGAAGGAGGCAGATCAAGGCAGGGTTCGCAAATGCGAACCCTTGATCGCAAATGCGAAGGGTGCCCAGGACCGTTTGGGTTCGCAAATGCGAATCAAACCTCGCAAATGCGAGGCCTTCAGTGTAAAGGCATTCTTCGCAAATGCGAAGAATACTTCGCAAATGCGAATGGCTTCTCAGCCCAGCCTTGTTCGCAAATGCGAACATATGTTCGCAAATGCGAAGGCCCCTCAGCCCAGCCTTTTTCGCAAATGAGAACAAATATTCGCAAATGCGAAGGCCCCAAAATTTGCCTTGCCTTTGCAAATGCGAACAAAAGTTCGCAAATGCGAACTTCCCAGCCTTAGCTTATTTTTCAAACTCCATAAATTGGTCGGGGTTCGCAATTGCGAACCCATATTCGCAAATGCGAACACAGAGACCTGTAAATCACGATTTCCAGCTTCATTCTTCACATTTCACAACCCAAAAACACTCATTTGCGATTCTTCACGAACTCCCTCTTCTTCAAAGTAATTGTAAGTCACTTTTTACTTAATGTTTTCAATTCCTAACAACATTAAACATGTTTTTCAATAGAAATCAAAGGTTTTCATGGTAGAATTTCTTGTTTTTGGTAGAATATAGGGTTTTTCATAAATTGGGAAATTGGACCTCGAATCGAGGTCCGATTTTGAAACAAATCATATACTTGAACTCGTGGGGGGATGGGTAACCGGATTTTGGTCCGAACCCCGAGTTCCGACCATGTGGGCCCGGGGTCGAAATTCACTATTCCGGGCATAATGTTGTAAAAGTTGTAATTGGCCTTATGAATTAGTTTGTTGAGTAGTATTGATGATATTAAATCAATTGTGTATAGATACGATTGGATTGGAGCCAAATTTGAAAGGAAAAGGCATTGCCACAGATTGAATTGTTCATAAACATTCGAGGTAAGTGTTTGTTCTATCCTAGCTTGAGGGAATAGGATTATGTGCTATGTGATCGAGTGCGGTGTATGGGCTGTGGTGACGAGCATCCATACACTGGCGTCTAGCATGACCGCGAGGCGTTGTTAATACTTGTTGTGAGACATATTGAAGATAAATTGTTGAACCCTTGCCGGGTTGTAGAATTGTTATTGTTCTCCCTTGTCGGGACTTGTTGTAAAGTGAGATATTGATTGCCCTTGCCGGGACGGTTCATGATTTAATGTTTCATTCTTTGCCCTTAACTGTGATTGTTATTTGGGTGAGGAAGAGTGATTGTTATTTGAGTGAGGAAGAGTGATAATGCACGAAGGGTGATGTCGTGCCATGTTTTATTATTTATGCACGAAGGTTAATGCCGTACCATGTTTTATTGATTATGCACGAAGGATCATGCGGTGCCTTGTTATTGAACCATGTACGAAGGATCATGTCGTACTATGGATGTGAGGATGAGAGTAAAAGCACGAAGGGTGATGCCGTGCACTTTATTTGCTTATTTGGTGAGGATGAGAGTAAAAGAACGAAGGGTGATGTCGTGCACTTTATTTGCTTATTTGGTGAGGATGAGAGTAAAAGCACGAAAGGTGATGCCGTGCAACTATTTGCCATTTCTTGACTTGATATTACTTGTTTTTCCATTATATTTTATTTGGGTGATGCCTTGCAACTATTTTCCATTCCTTGACTTGATATTACTTGTTTTTCCATTATATTTTATTTGGGTGATGTCGTGCAACTATTTGCCATTTCTTGACTTGATATTACTTGTGTTTCCATTATACTTTGTTTTCCTTGTGAACTTATTAACCGTTGTTAATTGTTGAGTTCTTTTGAGATATTCCTTATTGTGTTATTACTTGGTTAATTCTTGTTAATTGTGGTAATATATATATTAAAGAATTGGGATCGTGTGGCGCGCCGACTACTTTTATGATAAGAAATGGGATCGTGTGGCACGCCGACCACAAAGTGATTTGAATCTTGGCATTGGCCATAGTTGCCGGTAACCTATTGATATATTTGGGAGCGGGTGGTACGCCTACCACAAGATATAATTTATTGTTACAGTTGGGAGCGGGTGGTACGCCTACCACGAGATAAGAAAAGAAAAATAAAGAATTGAGACACGAAAGTAAGATTTAATTCTGTTGATTAGATTAATCTGGATATTATGAGTTATTGGCTGTTATTGCAGAGCATAGTATTTCCTTATAAATGTTTATGTACATATATATATATATATATATTGCAACTGCACAGGTTTATGTGGGTGTCTAGTCTTAGGCTTGTCACTACTTCGCCGGGATAGGCCAGGCACTTACCAGCACATGGGGTCGGTTGTGCTGATACTGCACTTCTGTGCGTTTTTGCACAGGTCCAAGTTTCGATCAGAAGCAGCAACAATAGATCTTTTGCGTGGGAGTTGATCATATTTGAGACCGAGGTAGTTTGCAGACGTCCGCATGCCCGGCGTCTCTCTCTTTACTTATGTTACTAGCTGTAGTCTCTTTGTTCCGAGACGAACAGATTATGTTATATTTCTTTCAGACTTTATGTGTAGTATTCACTAGTAGTTCGTGAGTTGGTGACTCCACGTCTTGGGTAGAGGATTTCAGTATGATTTTACCTTGAAACTGGTTATTTCTATTTCGATAAAGTCTTCCGCACTTATTTAATTAAAGTTATAGTTTTGTTGATAAATTAATTATGAAATATTATTAAAAACAGGATAGTATGAATACAGTGGCTTGCCTAGCTACTACGAGTAGGCGCCATCACGATCCCGAAAATTTGGGTCGTTACAATTAAACTCAACACCTTATAAAGAATAAAGTTGAATATCTTGAACCTTCTTTACCTAATTTGGAATTAGAGAATGTATTTATCTTTGTTGGCCAATTAGTTTTTTATCTGCGAAATTTTATTTTGTGTAATCTTTTTTATGTAATATAAGATGATTTTTAAGAAACACTATATGTCTTTATTTATATTTTTTTGTACTACAAAAGGAATATAAATCACTTATTCAATTGAAGTTTAGCATAAAGCACAATCACAATTAAATCTAAAATTAACATAGTGCATTATATTATTTTGGCCAAAACTCTTAAAATTAATCAATCATCCCAGAGTAATACATTATGAGTAAACTGTATAAAACAACATAGGTTAATATAGTTAGACAGACACAACATGGGGTTTTAATATATAGGCAAATATAGTTCATGGCGGTTTTGGGGACACCAGATAATTTAAGTAGGTAATTGATAAAATTGTGATAGTTTAGGCGGGTTTTAGGCTGAGTTGAATAGCCACGTGTAGTACTACATGACACATTTTTTAAAATAATTAGGAGCATGTACTACACGCATCTCTAAAAATGCAACGAAGGGTTTATAATATGAAGGTTAATATAGTCGTGGGGGTTTGAGAACACTGAATAATTTAAGTAGAAAACTGATAAAAACATAATAATTTTAGGGTATTGACTCTATTAATAAACGTAAGATTTTCAAAAAGAAAATTATTTTTTGGATTTATCATATAGAAACAAAAACTCAACCCAAATTTTAAATTAAGTAAGAAATGTTAGTGAGCTTGAAATTTCAGTTGAGAGTTGAGAGTTTGTTACACACAGAGTCTTAATCATGAATTGATGATAGTTAGCCTCTACTTTGACACGCTTTAGTACAAAGCTCACAGTGATAGTGTGAACACTTGTCTCTTATTACAGTACAAAACACTCTCAACAGTAAGAATAGCTTCCAAATTTTGACTTGACTTATCATATAACACACTCTTATTGGTTCTACTTCTGCCTACTTAACTTGTCTGTTCCAACATTTTCTCCACTCTCTCTCTCTCAATGGCTTTTCCTTCCTCCTTTCTCTTTTTCTTCATCACCATCCTTCTATCTCTGTCCCCTGCTTTCTCCACAAATTCTGAAGGTAAATTCACTCAAACTTTACCCCATCTATTTCTTTTGTCATTCCTAGGGTTTCAAGCTTTTAGCTTTATGTTACCATGTAGTGTATGTATACCTTTTTTGAGTTTAATCTTGAAATGAATATACTTATATAAATGTAGAAAAAAGATTATATCTTGAAATGGACTCATCTTCCTAAAAAAATTTGTTGTGTTTATTTTTCAGGAAATGCTCTACATGCTTTGAGAAGCAGACTTTCTGACCCCACAAATGTTCTACAAAGCTGGGACCCTACTCTTGTTAATCCTTGTACCTGGTTTCATATAACCTGCGACTCCAATAATCATGTTATTCGCCTGTAAGATACTACATCACTTTCTTTATTCTTTTGTTTTCTGTTCCCCATTGGCAATAAGTGCAGTAATATTTTTTTGTTGTTGAATTTCTTGCAGGGATTTGGGCAATACTAATATTTCTGGAACTTTAGGACCAGAGCTTGGTGAACTCAAGAATCTACAATACTTGTATTTTTCTTTTCATCTCTTTTCTTGTTTTTTGTTTCTTGTCTCAGCTTTAGTATCTCCTGTTGGCTGAACTGAAACCGTGGAAAAAGTAACTAAAAGGGGCTTTTGATAGACAAAGAAATGTTTATAGATTACTGTCACATGATTAATGTTGTTTCTGTCTTCAAGTTTTTTGTGTGCTTCTTAATTTGCAAGTTTACTACTTTCTTGTGTGTCTTTAAGGTGACGGGCAAACATTTTTCCTGAATTACAGGGAACTTTATAGGAATAACATTGGAGGCAAAATCCCAAAGGAATTGGGTAATTTGGAAAATCTTATTAGCATGGACCTATATGGCAATAGATTTGAAGGCAACATTCCTAAGTCTTTTGCTAAATTAAAGTCTCTTAGATTTTTGTAAGTATTGTTATTCAATGATTCCTGCTGTCTGACAATTTTTAGCAGACACTTATGTTACAAAGATTGAATCTTTTTCATGTTATATAACCTGCAGGCGGTTAAACGACAACAAGCTAACTGGTTCGATTCCAAAGGAACTCACCACCCTCTCCAACCTTAAAGTATTGTAAGTTCTTTTTCAAATACTATCAAACAAGCTGTCACCTTCATATTTACCAAGAAACAGAAAAAGACAATCGAAGAGTACGGTGTTGAATTTGCTTGAGTGAATCTTTTAAATCTCAATGTTGCAGTGATGTTTCTAATAATGATCTTTGTGGAACAATCCCTGTTGATGGCCCCTTTGGAAGCTTTCCTATGGAAGGGTATGCGCTCTCGTCATTTGTTTTCCTTTGTTGATGTTCTTTGCTTTACAGTATCTACCATGCTTTATGCAATCCATTGATATGAAAATGGTTCCCCGTATAACTGTCCATTCTATTGGTGAAAGTTGATATAAGCTTTCATTTCTTTAGTTGTCAGGGGAACTATTCTCTTGAAAAAACCAATTGCATTATGTTATGCTTCATAGGAAGCAGGTTCTGAATTTATAGCCCTGCATCATTAAATATAATTTTATCTCTTGCGATGACAAACTTTTGTCAAGTCATAAGTTAGTAGTTGGCGACTTCGGTTGATAGGTAGTGATCAGAGTACCTCCTATCTCAGTTGGTTCTACTGGAATTACGCTTGTATGGCTGCACTAGCCTGTAAATCGTGCATCATATATATGCCCTCATTTGATATTTAGACGCCGATTCTTGCATGATATGAGTCAGACACTATCCATTGCTCTTTGCAAACTATTTCTGTTCAGACTAGTTAAAATTGGATGACACAAGCAACCCAAAATGTTCAAGTTCCAAACTTCCCCAAAATCTCATATTTGGATTAAGTAGATAATTGTAATTGGACAGAGATGCAATATTAATGCTACAACCTGTGCTCGAATATCAAAATGAAACTTCTAAATGTTGTGATGTTGGTTGTGAAGGTAATTCCTTTTGCATGTTATACCTTATTGAAATGAGTTGTAAGTCCAACCATGTTTCGTAAAATGAGCAACCAAAGGTTTTGCTTTCTGCATTGCGTTTTTTGTAGTCTTAAAAAGTAAAGTTCTATCCGATGAGAGTTTGATAGAACATTTAAGCTACATATGCCTCAGTTTCCTTTGCTCCTCCAACTGTCTTCTGATTTCCCGTCTTATCTGATCATGTATTGCGCACACGCTCTGAGACCTAACGCTGTAATACTTTGTTCTTGTTTCAGTTTTGCGCACAACAGACTCAACGGACCTGAGCTGAAAGGACTAGCTCCCTATGACTTTGGATGCAAATAATTCAAAATATAGTGTGACAAAAGCCATCCTAAGGTTGCTTTATGGTATCACAACATACCTACTATATTTTCTGTATTGTATATGTAGTTTGACAGTTTTACCGAGGTTTGAAACCTCTGTTCAATGCAGTTCATGTTAGCACCAGCTAGCATATAAGGTTCTTTAAAAACCATCGCTAGAGCTTACCTTCACCCATAACTTGAAAGAAGAAAATGCACTGTCTAGCTGAGTAGTCTGAACTTGCTACATCAAATGATAGATGGTTTTGAAGTAAAATTTCTTCTGTCCTTAAATTTTAATCAGATCAATGCTCCTAACTATAATTTTATCTTCATCTTTTGCCAGAGTTAGGGAGTTACAAGGTTAATGCCACCTAAGGGTGGCAAATGGCGGGTTGGGTTGGGCCGGATATGGTCAGGTAATGCAAAAAACCGGATAAATTATCCGATCCGAGCCATATTTAATACGGATAAAAAATATGTTTGCCGGTGGATAATATGGATATGGATATCCATATTATTTTTGATTTCTTGAATATGATTACTTTAGGGAGAATTCCTAGTTTCCTAAACTTGAGGAACTCCAGTTTGAAACTTAAATTTACTCATTAATTATCCATTATAAGTGGATAATATGATTCTTATCCATATTTGACGTGTTTTTAATTATCCAATCCATAATATGGATGAATAACTGTTTTCTTTTAATTATTTTGGCGCAACTAATGCCGCTGTATTTATAGTTGAATTGTTAGTTTCAGTTTTGGAAAAGGAAATAGGAAAAGCGGAAAAGGCCAAATATAGATCAAGAAGATAACAAGAACATTATAGAGTTGACCGAAAAAAAGTCACAAAACAAGATTCATGTAAATGCTAACTATATAAAATATTGCTCACAAGACAGAAGTAAAATAATTTTTGAACGAGGAAATGCAATTTGGTACGTGAAGTGAAGCTAATTTAAAGAACGGGGGTCTTTCTACAAATATGAAAACTCAGAGGACTCAGAAATCAACGCATGAAGTGAGCTGGAAGTCCTGAACACGTGTTGAAAGGAAGATGGAAGTTCGGAATCATCTTTTAAAAAAAAATTGTTGCTGACGTGGCTATCACCTTAAATGCTGGAAACCCTTCAATGCGATTCGGCGTGTGAACCGATTTTCTGTACCCGCGGCGCTAATCAAATGCTCTCGGGCACTGCCTTTTTTCTCCCTCTTTTTCCTTAAAATATTGTTAAACCGATAAATTTCAATTTAAGTAATGGCACCAGCAGACCAAATTCTTACCGCTCAATGTTTTAAAAGGTGGGAAGTGAGACAAGGCAAGGTATAAGCCTAAGATATGAGGGGTAAGTCCCATAGATATTTAAATTTTATTAATTTTAAAATAGTATAAAATAAAAAGAATTATTATAAAAATTATGTTAAATTCACAAAATTATAAAAATAATTTATTTAAAATACTTATAAATTATAATTTAATTATGAATATACAGAAAGTATGCCGTATATCACAATGTGCAAATCAGCTGCAACGTTTACATTGTTACTGCAGATAATAAATTTGTGTTGAGAAAATAATGGAGATCGAAAAATATTACAACAATCGTAGTATTTTAATTCAAATATTTGAGTGTTACAATCTCTATTAATCATCTGATTCTACATTCCAATCGTAAATAAATTGACGTTGAGCTTGATCTTGAATCTATATTTATTGCCACGAACGAAGATATTGGATTCAACTAGCACAAACTTTGATTTGAACTTGTATTTCTTGAACCTTGATTTGTTCTTCGTTCTTGAGCTTGAACTTGATTGTTCTTTGTTCTTGAGCTTGAACTTGATTTGTTTTTCGTTCTTAATCTTAAACTTGATTTTTTCTTTGTTCTTGAGCTTGAACTTTTTTGCTTAAACCTGAACTTGATTGCTTAAACTTGAACTTGATTGCTAGAAGCTTGAAACTTGTGGAGGAATTTGCAGCGTTTGATCTACGAGCTCTTTCTTACTCCTTGTTGTAATTTCTGGTGTCTTTTCTGAGTTATGAAGACCCCTATTTATAGTTGTGGGAGGGAAGAGTTATGATAACAACAAACTCTTTCTGAAAAATAAAGTTAAAGTGTGACCAGACCGCATTTGATTGGCTAGAACATGTCACTTGCACATGTAGCACGGCTTCACTCGCCTTTTAATTTGATTTGGCATGCCTTGTTATTTTGACACGTGGCATGATCCCCTTGACTTTTCCGTTTGACTTGGCGTGCCACGTCATTTGGCACGTAGCACCAAACTGGGCCATTAGGAAGATGACATCTTGGGCTTAATGAAATAGGCTTATTATTTGTAACCCAATTAAATGAGCTAGCCCAGTGGATGCAGGATAATTTATTTAAGGAAATTTTACCTTCTACAGCAAAGGTTGATACCTTATTTATTACACATAAATACCCTTTAAACAAATTATCTTCTATAGCTACCTTTTAATTTTTATAGCAAAATATCTATTTATGGTCACTTCCTACCTTTAAGCCATTAAATATGTTGTGTATTATTTCTCTCTCTATATATATCTTTCTTCTCCCCTCCTCTCTCTTTCCTCTTTCTTTCTCTTTTTTCCCTCATTTTTTCCTCCCCTACTTTAGAAACCCTAACAGGGGTTGTGTTCTTCCAACAACATATATTGCTGGCGAGCATGTCCCCCCCCCCCCCTTTTCTTGTTGTGTCACCCCTAACCGTCCTCCGGCCGGCGATTTCTTTAACACAGTTGTGTTACACATTCTTAATTTTTCTTAGATTTTGCATTGATTGTTCATGTTTGCCTTGGGAGATATGAAGAAGTTCTGCCTCTAGTTTTCGTTTGATCATTTAAACTGGTGTTTCTTCAACAAATGTATTCATTTAACCGGCAGCGACGCCCAGTGGCAAAGCCAAAAATATTTTCAAGGGTATTCAAACTTAAAAGAAGTAGGAAAAAAAATTCGACAAAGGTGTGAGCACGTGATTTTTGCCCTATATGAGAATTACTCCCAAAAAATTCAAAATAAAATAGTATATGTGTTGTGCGTGATTTTTTGTGGATTATATGTTATTGTTCTCTTATTATTTGCGTTTGTGTGTCCGTGTCTTTTGTTTAAATAAATAGAAAAAAATAAAAATATAAAAAAATATATTACATATATAAAATTCAAAGTTTGCAATTGATAGTAATTAAGTTTGTTTTACGAAAAAAAAATAACAAAAATATGTATTTTTGGCATTTCTAGCATTTAAGTCCTAGTCTGTGCGATTTATATTTAATAAATATTTAATTGTGTGCGTTAATCGTTAGGGTAACCTAATTAGTTTTTTTATATGTGTAAGTTAATTTGATTTTTTGTAGTGTAATCTAGGATTTTTTGTTTTAATTGGGAATTTAAAAAAGAAGAGGAAAATTGGAAATAATGAGAAGAAGAGGAAGAAAATCGAATTGGGCCATTTCTTAATTAAATACCAGGCCCAAATATTGAACCCTTAACCAGTCCAAACCCCAGCTTACCCGGACCCGCGCCCAATTAACCCGGTCCAGCCCCATCTCCCACCCTAATTAATCTAGGCCGTCGATCATCATTGATCCAACGGCCAAGATTAAATCCAAAACTTAACTATGCCAAAACCCCCCAAACCCTAAATTTACCTACATTCATATTCCTCCAGAAAAACTAAACGCTGCCGCCGCCTCCCTCCGCCGGCCGGAAATCGTCTCCGCTGGTGGACAACCTCCAATCACCCCCAAATTAACACCATAGCTTCCCATTCTCCCCCTCTACACGAATCCCTTACCCATTTGGCTCGAATCAATCTCTATCGTTTCGAATCTTCATTTGAAGATTCGAGCAAAACCCAAACCGACGCAAAACCACCCCAAATTGATACCACACCTTCACCTCACCTCCCCCATGTCCATACCAAACTTGGTTCGGTTCAAATCTAACCGGAAACCATTAAGCCCCAAAACCGAGCTAAGAACCCTAAAAATCGATTTGGGGATTTCCTTCGTCGGGTTTCACGAAATTGAGGTCTAATAGACCTTAATTGATTTGTTTTCACTTGAAAACATTTCAATTAAGGTCCTTTCGACCTCCAATTCCAAAAAAAAAAAACCAAGCGGCCGAATCTCCATTTTCATTTGCTTCGAAGGTATTTCTTGTTTCTTCTCTGTTTTTGTTTAATTATACTCGTCGCTTTATTAGTTTTTGATTATTGTTGATTTTTGTTGTGATTCGGCTGCCATTTCTTTTTCTCTCCTCATCTCTTTGGGACCTTTTATTTGGTCGATCTGTTATTTGCTATTCTTCGCTGTCAACGGGTAATTGTGAGTCGAATTCACTTCGTTGTTAATATCGTCAATTTGTTTGATGTTGAAATTACAAAGTCCTGTCCGAAATTTGTGTGGTCACTGCTTGTCGGCTTTGGTTATCGATTACACATATCGTAATCGGCTAATCGAATGTTGTCAAATACGTGTTCGCGTCAATTAGCGTCGTCGAATAGTTAGCTTCGTATTTCGTTTTTCGTCTTTGGCCGAGAATGATGAATCACTGTTCTGTCGATTTGTTTGTTTCCGATTATACATGTTGTAATCGATTAAATGTCGTCGATTAATTCTGTGGGTTCGTTTTGATTCGAACATTGGACCTTGATTAGCCGTTAACTGATTGTAGTATCACTGTTGGTTATAGTTGTTCAATTGTAGTTGTTAACTATATATAGCTTCACTGTCTGATTCATAGTAGTTGTTTTGGTAGCTGTAATTGATATGATTGCCTGTAGGTCTGAGTTTTGGATTTCATATTAGGAAATGTTGAATTGGATATAGTTGTTTAACTTTAGTTTAAAAATCTGAAAAAAAACCATACTCAAGGTTTCAAATGTGTTGCACATGGAGTGAGTTGCTGGAACTGCTGGACATCAGTATATTCCAGTGATTTTGCCTTTAGTTAGTTGTTTAATTGTCAAAACCCATAACTAGACATGAGGTTAATGATGAAAGGATTAAGGGGTGCACATGGGAATGAATGAACAAGCTGGAAAAGTGAACTGCTGAAATTTTAAAAGAAATCTGCTTTGTCTATAAAAAGAGAAGTAAAAAAAACAGAGATGGATACAGAGAGAGATACATTGACTGAAAAAAAAATAGAAATACAGTTTTAGAATACTCACACAGAAGACACTCTCTGGAAACACATTCACACATTGAGATCATTGGCAGAACATATACATTCATTGAAAGAAAAAAAAAACAGGCACACATTAAGAGAAGAGAGAGTTCTGGCAGTTTAGAAAACAGATACAGAGAGCTTAGGATTTTGAGAAAACACTGAAAAAGCAGAAACACTGCTAGATTTTCGAGTGTTTGAGAATCAGGAAAATATTGTTTCATAACTTCTAGTTCTTCCTGTTTTCTGTTTGTAATCAAGTCTTGGATTGGTTGAGTTCATACTTTGGAATTTGGAACTTGTTTTCGGCTATATTATTTGTTCCATTTGCTGCTGGTGGTTTGTTTGTTGGTCTTCAATCTGGGCATTTGTTGGTGTACTGATTATTGCTGTGGTTATACTGCTGTTTGCTGCCACTGCTGCACCTTACTCCTCTTTAATCTCTTTTCCAGGTATATTCTTGTAACCACATTGGCCGAGAATAATTGCAAATTGACAAATGAAGTTGATATAAAGATGTTGAAGCAAAAATAGTTTATTTTTCTTACCTTTTTGTTTAGTTTTGTTCTATGATTTAGCAATAAGACTTTACTGTATCTTGTTATACAATTAGAATTGGTTCGATTTAAGTTTGTAGAAAGTTTGTAAACTGAAACTTGAAGGTACCCATATGTTAGGCCTCTAGCGTTATTTGATTCCTTTAAATGATGAAATACTTAGAATTGTTAAGTGATTTATGTCTTTGATATTTTTTTTAGTCATAGTTTGCTTGTAGTTTAAGACACAGTTGTTTGTAAAAATAGACGCTAGAATTTCAACAAAAGGGACTTAAGATTACCATTAGGTATCCTATTGCGTTAGCCTAGCAAAGAGAATAAATAAATAAATAGGAACGCACTATATTAGGGATAATCTTATGCCAAGTAATGAACCATGACGAGATACTCACACCCGGCATAGTCGATTAATTTTTACTAGTTTACATTTTGTTTTAGGCAATCTTTACTCCTAAATCAACAAACTGCAAAAATAAGCTATCATCTTGTATAGGGTCTTTAATCAGAAATAATTTTAAGGGATATACTGTCAAATAGATTGATTTCTTGATTTAGTATTACAACGACTTTAATCGGCATAGCTGCAAAGTAAGTAATTCGGATACATTTTTTATTTGTCAAAAGTTCGAGTCTATGTTGTAATTAGTTTTTGTTTTCTTTGGGTCCGTTTTCAAATTAATAGAGCGATTTGAAGTTTAATTAGAGCATATAATTTATAAACATGTATAAAATCAGGAATTTTTAGCCATTTATAATAATTAAAGCGACCGTGCTAGAACCACGGGATCCGAGGGTGCCTAACACCTTCCCTCGGGTCAACAGAATTCCTTACTTAGAATTTCTGGTTCGCAGACTTCATTTGGAAAGTCGAAATTTCCTCGATTCGGGATTTAAATAAATCGGTGACTTGGGACACCTTAATTTATTCCAAGTGGCGACTATGAAATAAATAGAATAATCCCGTTTCGAACATTGTCACTTAAATTGGAAAAAACTCCCTTACGCTTCTACCCCCGGGTAGCGGGCGCGCCAAAAGGAGGTGTGACAGCTCTGGCGACTCTGCTGGGGACAATAACCCAGAACCACTGGTTCAGGGTTTAAGAATTCCAGCTTTGAATAATTATTTTATTTGGCTTATTTATTATCTCATTTTATTACATGTTTATATTTGATATGCTAAATGTTGCTTTAGTGCTTTGATATTTTGTGAATTGTATATAAATTGTGCTGATACCCCTTTTTCTTTTTTGAGTCTTTTGAAATATAATACCGGGCATTTGCTAGACATAGCCCGTTTTTCTCAAGATAGTCGTGGTGCTTGGCACCCGGTGAAGGATTTTGTAGTCACACATGTTTAGGCGGAGAGTTTTGTCAATTAAGCCGGAAAGCCATGCTACCGGTGCACTGACACTCTTCGGCTCGAGTTGTCCGCTCGAGTTAAAGCCAATCTAGACACTTTTCCAACAGGATGATGACTTAGAATAACAAGACCTTATGCCGGATCCCCGATAGGAACGTTTATTTCAATCATGTGCATATTTGACTTAGGAGGCTCAACGTAGGGGTTGGGCCTGTCTAGGACAGGTGTACCTGAAACAAAAAGACCAACTTGTTGCATCTTTCTGTGTGCATTTATTTGTTTCGATCTTACATGCCGACCGGTTTGTTAAAAGAGAGGAAGAAGTGGAAAACGTCAGGGTAGATAGTCAAAATAGTTTTATGGAAAATAGTTAGTTCTTTGAAAATAAATTACGAAAAAAATGCAAAAAAAAATTCCAAATAAATTTTCTTAATTTTACGAAAATAGTTAGTTCTTTTAAAAAATAAATTTTGAAAAAATGCAAAAAAATAATTCCCAAATAAATTTTCTTAATTTTACGAAAATAGTTTAGTTTCTTTGAAATAATTTTTGAAAAAAAAATGCAAAAAAAAAAAAAATTCCAAATAAATTTTCTTAGTTCCTTTGAAAATAATTTGTTTTAGAAATGCTGTTTAAAAATAGTTTGTTTTCTTTTCTTAAAATGATTTAGTTCTTTTATTTTCGAACTACGCAAGTTTGATTCTTACCAAACATGAGATACGTAGGCAATCCATATCGGGCTCAACTAAATACTGATTTTTTTTAGGAAAACAATAATAAAAATATTAGAATTAGGATTTTTGGTTTTAGTCGAGAGTTAGGAAATTTTGCAAAAATAGCCAAACGCCTCAAAAGGGGCGCCGGAGGACTAATTTCGCAAAACGGAATATAGACATCACGCTGGTATCCTGTTATACAGCCTTCAAATCTTCTTCAAGTGCTGAAAGGCCGTATTAACAAGACTCGTTTTTTATACATAATGAAAAATATATAAAAAATAAAAATAAAAATAAAAAAATTTTTGAAAAAAAAAATCTTAAGTTCATTTTTATCTTTTCTAGGATCAGCATGACTTCCTCGCAACGAATCGGCCAGAAAAGGGCAAGAGACGAAATGCCACCCATGTTCATGGTCCAAGACAAGACCCCGGATCGGCTCTGTAAATGGTGGACTAGTTTCTCGGCTTGGGAAAGAAATCAAGTTCACAAGCACCTCAAGTTTCTGCCGGACATCATGATGATAAAACCGGACAAAAATATGATCAGAGCATTAGTGAGTTTTTGGGACTCAACAAGCAATGTGTTCAAATTCCGGGATCTGCGAAATGACACCCACTTTGGAAGAATTGGGCGGATTCACAGGACTCGGAAGAGATTTGCACAAGATGAGACCTGCAGCTCCTAGGCAGATGGGTGTAAATAATTTCTTGAAAAAGTTATGTCTCCGGCGGTGGGTTCGCGAAATTCTCAAATACTGAATTTGTCAACCAGTTGAATTATGACGCCTGGGGAGACTTAAGGATTTATGCCTTTATGATCGCTTTTTTGGGAACCATGGTTTTTCCCGAACGTGGCGGACGCATCAGAATCCGTTTGGCTGCGGTGGTCTCATATCTACGGAGTAACGAGGAACACACTGTTCTTCCAATGATACTAGGAGACATCTTCCGGGCCTTAACTCGTTGCCAAGAAGGACAAGATTATTTTGAAGGTTGCAATATCTTATTACAAATGTGGTTTGTAGAACATCTCTATCATCACCCAATTGTGATAAACTTCAACACGGATTGGTTGAATTATATTCGTTGTCATACAAACAGAGCCGCCCGTTGTAACCTTCTAGAAGATTTGAGGACTTGGCAAGAACTTCTCAAATCTTTAAGAGCGGATCAACTTACCTGGAATTATTATTGGTTCCCTTCTGCCAAAATCATGCATATGTCGACATATCGCCCATTCTACATACTAATGGGTTTCAGGGGTTTTCAACCATATGCCCCGCTACGTGTCATGCGGCAGTTGGGTAGAGAACAGAAAAGGCCCCCAATTGAGGATATGCGATCGTTTACATGGGAATTTGTGACGGAGGAGACCCCGAGGAGACTTATGCACAGAAAGTATGGTTCGGTAGTCGACTCTCCGACATCAACGAAATGGTTGCCGATCGAGAACGGGGAGAAATGAGTCTCGCATATCTCGAATGGTTCCACAACCAATCAGTGCCGGAGCAAAGGTCAGAAAGTTCAGTGAAGTATGTCGTAGATTGGGAGAAGGAGGTAGAAGCCAGAGTAAGGGAGGCTAAACATGAGACAGCGCAGGATTTCCAATCTTGCATTAACACTTTAAAAGAAGACAAGGGAATTTTGGAAGCTGCCATGGACATACAACAGGCTGATTTTGATCGGGAAAGGGCCGGTTTGGGAGCGGGAAAGAGAAGCACTCCAAACTCAAATTCGAGAGATGCAATTGGCCGCAGAAAGGTCAAGGAGGAGTCGAAGTGATCAGATGCTGATAAACGATTTGGAAAGGAAAGCCTTTGAACACCAAGAAGACTTGGAGAAGGCAAAAGCGGCTTTGGTTGCAATCCGGACAAAATGGAAGAGAGCAGCCCACCAAGAAGCACTCCGTCTACAACAAGTAGAGAAAGACTATGATGCGATCATCGTTGATTTGAGAAAAGCAAATGCCACTCTTAGAGAGCGAACTCTCAGGCAAGTCCAGGATGCTAAAGCAGATAGAGACCGTTGTCACAACTTGATGGCACGGATGGAAAGACAAATAGATAGGCTCTTGGACCATGTCTCCGGCAACTCTCAAGTATTAGGGGCAAAGAACGGGCACATAGGGCAGCTGCTCAGAGAAAAAGACATAATCAGAACCAGGATCAATGAGATCGGGCACTACATCACTATGAGGTGTTTGACCTGCGAACAAGTACCTCGGCCTGCCCTTTTCTCTTCAATCATGGAATGTGTCCACCAAGTCATGGCAGAATTGGGGAGTATACAGAAAGATCTTACACCAAGAACTGCAGCAAGGCCAAACAACGCCCCCCGGGCGCAAAGATTCGAGGCGTTGGAACATGCTTAGAAGAGTCTGTTATTTTAGAGTCTGTTGTCCTTTTAAAAGTTTTTCTCCATTGTTGTCTTTTGCAAGTGTTTCAAGTTTGAAGTTTGTTGAAATAAAATTCATGAACATTTCATTCATATCTTATGTCTATTAGAACTACGCTCGGTCTGATTCACGCGGGGACATGATACATAGGCAATCCACATAAGATTCGACCACCACTAAAAATAAAAAAAAATAAAAAGAAAAGAAAATGGGAAGATCAATAACAATGAAGTTTTTAAGGATAAGAAAAAGAAAAGCTGGAATGATGCATGCGAGGAATACATGTAGAAATGGTTAATTGATTAGGTGCATTGCATCCCAACGTGCGATAACATGCCTGTTAAATTCAGTGAGCTAACAAGTTTGTTGCATTTCCAGAAAAGTTTAGCAGTGACTTGACAGAGTATACTTGCCGATCACCCTTACCATACCAGATCAAAAGGTCCAATTCCAGCAAGCATGTCTAGTTCCGGCAAAAGTATCGATGGGGAGAAAACAGAGATACAAATCATAAAAGAAGAAGTGGACCGGTTGAGACAGCAAATGACAGAGATGCACCTAGCCTGGGCTAGGGGACAAGCATCACCAAACCTTCCTACTCTTCCACCAGCACTAGAGCGTCCGCCCATTGACCCCTCAACAAGTACACCAATTTATCCTTATTATCAAGAGGAAAACCCATATACCTCCCCGGTTTCACCAGCCAGACAAAATCCCCCTCCCCCGGTTACCCCTGTTTTTGTGGCACCTCCACCCGCTACTTTACAAAAGTCGTCCAGTGAGCCGCTTTTTCAAATCCACGACAATCATTGTTATTCTCCTGAGCCTACCTTTAAGGCTCCTGAACCGCATTCACACACCCCTCACTGGGATAACATGGCAGAACCGGAAAAGCACATCAAAAGTTCGGAGCATGAGGAAGTTATTCGAAAGGTTAAAAGCCTGGAGCAGTCCTTCAGGAATATGCATGGTTTGGGTAACCAGGTCAGTGTTGCCTACAAAGACCTGTGTCCATTCCCGGATGTCCAGTTGCCAGCCGGGTTCAAAACGCCCAAGTTTGACTTATACGAAGGGCATGGTGACCAGGTAGCCCATCTTCGAGGTTTTTGTAGTAAAATGCGAGGAGCCGAAGGACGAGACGAGATTCTGATAGCTTACTTCGGTCAGAGTTTGGGGGGATCCGCACTAGAGTGGTACACTAGGCAGGATCCCAGCAGATGGTTTACATGGGACGATTTGGCTCAAGCATTCATTGGCCGGTTCCAGTACAATCTTGAAATAGTCCCCGACCGCTTATCATTGCTAAAATTAGAGAAGAAACCCGCCGAAAGTTTCAGAGAATTTGGTTTCCGCTGGAGGGAACATGCAGCAAGGGTAGATCCGCCCATGAGAGAGAGCGAGATGGTGGATTACTTCCTGCGGACACTAGAGCCGACCTATTTCGGACACCTGGTGACGTCCGTCGGTAAATCATTCACCGAGGTGATAAAGATGGGGGCTATGATCGAGGAAGGCTTGAAAGCCAACAAGATCATGAGCTATTCAGCTTTGAAAGCCACCACTCATGCTATCCAAAGTGGTACCGGAGGAGTGCTTGGGAAAAAAAGGAAAGAAGAAGTCACGGCAGTCGAGTCCGGAACATGGTTCAGAAACAGAGGCCCCGCACCCCAGTATAACCCGCCACAACCTCACCACCAAAATTACTTCCACAATCCATATAACCACCCGCAACACTACTATCCAACACCCGATCCCCATTTTACTGTCCATCACGCACACAGTCATATGCCACACCTCCCGTCCATGCACCATGGCATGCACCAAACCCGCAAAATAATTATCCACCCCCAAGAGCGTATAGAAGTCCCACGGGCGCGGGTTTTCGTCCAAACCAAGCATTCAAGAGCGACAGGGCGCCAAGGCCAAAGACTTTTACTCCCTTGGGAGAGTCTTACACCAGTTTGTTCCACCGATTGAAGCAAGTAGGGTTGCTAAATCCGGTCGAGGCTAAGCTACCAAACCCTCTTCCAAAGAATCCGGATCATTCAATAAATTGTGCATACTGCTCAGGATGTCCAGGGCACGACACAGAAAAGTGTTGGAGGTTGAAAACAGCCATCCAGGAACTCATCGACACTCGCAGGATTGAGGTCCAGACTCCAACAGAGCCCAACATCAACCAAAATCCACTTCCAACTCATCACGAGACCAACATGATCGAGTTGGTACGGTTAGAAGAAGGAAAGGAGAAAACCCCTCAGACTGTAATGATGATCAAGTCTAGTGGGGTAGGAATGAAAAAAGGGCCAAGCCTTGATGAGTCACCCATTTGCAGAAAGGACGTACAAGAGGGGTTGGAAGCAGAAAGGGGAAATGCAAGCGAAGTACCGGTAAGGCCGGGGGAAGTCAAAATCACTGTACTAGGGGTAGCAACCAAACCGGTCTTGACGGTAGCAGGTGTTCGAGTGAATCCTTTCATCATCAAGCCAGCAATACAGTTGCCAATAGTTGATAGCAAAGCTATCCCATGGAATTACGATCGGGTCACGACGACCTACAAAGGAAAAGAAGTTAAAGAAGAAGTCTGCGAAGCGCAAGGGTTGACTCGTTCAGGGAGATGTTTTGCCCTTGCGGAATTAAGGAAGACCACTCCGGCAACACTGAAAAAGCCGGTAACTGACGAAGAGGCAGAAGAATTCCTGAAAAAGATGAAGCTACATGATTATTCTGTCTTAGAACAGCTGAAGAAAACCCCTGCGCAAATCTCATTGCTGTCCTTGCTGATACATTCCGAAGAACACCGGCAAGCTTTGATGAAAGTTCTGAATGAGGCCCACGTACCTGATAAAATCTCGGTGAGTCATTTGGAGAAGATCACCAATAGGATCTTCGAAGCGAATCGGATCACCTTCACCGATGACGAGTTGCCTGAGGAAGGCACCAAGCACAACAGGGCCTTATATCTTACGGTGAAGTGTAAGGAGTCGGTAGTCAGCAAAGTCCTGGTCGACAATGGGTCCAGTGCAAACATTTGTCCTCTCTCTACGCTACACAAGTTGAAAGTGGATATCGGCAGGATACGCAAGAACACCATATGTGTCCGAGGGTTTGATGGAGGAGGCAAGGCATCGGTCGGGGACATAGTGTTAATCTTGACAATCGGACCAGTGGAGTTCACCATGGAATTCCAGGTGCTGGACATGGTAGTGTCATATAACCTTCTGATAGGGCGACCGTGGATCCATGCCGCAAAAGCAGTTCCATCCAGCCTACACCAACTAGTCAAGTTTGAGTGGGACCAACGGGAGATCGTAGTCCATGGAGAGAATGATCTACAACCAGGCACCATCATCCCCTTCGTTGAGACAGAAGAGGATGTTGGGCCATGGGTATACCAGATCTGCGATGTGGTATCCGCCAACCGAGTTCCAGAAGGGGAATGCATTCCCAATGACAGAATAATTACCGCATACGTCATGGTGGCTCATGAAATGCTGAGAAACGGTTTCGTACCCGGCAAAGGTTTAGGTGCATCTCTGCAAGGAATCATACAACCGGTATCTGTGGTCGAAAATGTGGGAACCTTCGGCTTGGGATTCAAGCCAACATCAGAAGACATCCAGCGAGCCAAGAGGAATAAGCAGAAGACATGGGTGCTCCCGAAGCCTATTCCGCGTCTTTCCCGATCTTTTGTCAGGTCCGGGACAAGAGGACATCCCACGACAAAGGTTCCCAGTCCTATGGTTGGGCCAGACGAAGAGTTCTTAAGAAAGTTCGAGGACCTATTCGCAGATGTATGCATGCTAGAGGATGGCGAAGGATCCAGCCATGCCGATATACAATTTGTGGGATCGAAAGCAAAGTTGAATAATTGGAAGGCTACTCCTCTCCCTGTCCGGAAGGAGTCTTGGTAGTTTGTTTTGGATTGTTTTATTTTGAAATTTTGTGTTGGGATTGTCCCCGAAGTAAAATCCGTTTGTTTCAGTTCATTTTGAATTGAGTTCGCAAGTTTGTTTTTCCTTGTACTGTTCCCATTAATGAATTTTTTTTCCTTTCGTTTCTAATTTATTTTATTTTATTTCTTTTTACTTTTCTGAGCAGCTTTCTTTCAACTGATCTTAATGATATGGCGTGCTTAAAGATTAATCAACCCAATTCTAGAAAGTCAATCGGGTTTGGAAATAATAACGCATGAAATAAGAGGTGACGAGAGTGAATCCGAATACGGCGATGATGAAGCCGTAGAAGAAATCGGTGAAGAATTAAGTCACTTCGAGGAAAAACCCAAACCAAATTTAAATGATACCGAGGTTGTTAATCTGGGGGGCACAGATGACGTCAAAGAAACCAGAATAAGTGTCCATATTGAACCCAACTTGAGAGAAGAGTTGATCAAAACACTCATGGAGTTTAAAGACATTTTCGCATGGTCGTACGATGACATGCCTGGACTCAGCACTGACCTAGTGGTCCATAAATTGCCTACTGACCCGGCATGCCCGCCCGTCAAACAAAAACTACGGAAATTTAAGACGGAGATGAGTGTAAAGATCAAGGAGGAAGTGACCAAGCAGTTGCAGGCGAAAGTCATTCGTGTCACTCGATACCCTGAATGGTTGGCTAACGTAGTACCGGTGCCAAAGAAAGACGGAAAGATCAGAGTATGAGTGGACTATCGCAATCTCAACAAGGCGAGCCCTAAGGATAATTTCCCGCTTCCCAATATCCATATCCCGATTGATAATTGCGCCGGACGTGAAATCGGATCCTTTGTGGACTGCTACGCGGGATATCATCAGATCTTGATGGATGAAGAGGACGCAGAAAAGACGGCTTTTATCACACCGCGGGGGACTTATTGCTACCGGGTGATGTCGTTCGGTTTGAAGAACGCAGGGGAAACATACATGAGGGTGATGACTACGGTATTCCATGACATGATACACAAAGAAATTGAAGTGTACGTGGATGATGTGATCATAAAATCTAGACGTCAAGAAGGCCACATTGCCGATCTCAGGAAGTTTTTCCAAAGACTTCGTAAATATGATATCAAGTTCAATCCGGCCAAATGCGCATTCGGAGTTCCGTCAGGAAAGTTGCTAGGATTTATCGTCAGCCAACGGGGCATTGAGTTGGACCCATCCAAAATCAAGTCCATTCAGGAGCTACCCCCGCCAAGGAATAAAACAGAGGTAATGAGTTTGTTGGGAAGGTTAAATTACATCAGTAGGTTTATTGCTCAACTTACAGCAACCTGTGAACCCATATTCCGTCTATTGAAGAAAGACGCCGCGATAGAATGGACGACAGAATGTCAGGAAGCGTTTGACCAAATCAAAGGGTATCTGTCCAATCCACCCGTACTAGTTCCGCCTGAACCGGGTAGACCCCTGATTCTTTATCTGACGGTTTTGGAGAATTCGTTCGGCTACGTACTGGGGCAGCACGATATTACTGGCAGAAGGGAACGGGCCATTTACTACCTCAGTAAGAAATTCACGGTCCACGAGGTTAAGTACACTTATTTGGAAAAGACATGTTGTGCTTTGACTTGGGTAGCCCAAAAGCTGAAACATTATTTGTCTTCTTACACCACTTACCTCATCTCGCGTTTGGATCCGTTGAAGTATATTTTCTAGAAGCCTATGCCTACAGGGAGGTTAGCAAAATGGCAAATATTACTTACAGAGTTCGACATCATATATGTGACAAGGACGGCTATGAAAGCTCAAGACCTAGCCGATCACTTAGCTGAGAATCCTGTTGATGACGTATACGAACCTTTGAGGACGTATTTTCCAGATGAAGAAGTATTGCAAATTGATGGGTTGGAATTAACCGAGGATCCAGGGTGGAAGCTTTTCTTCGACGGAGCAGCGAACGCAAAAGGAGTCGGAGTAGGGGCCGTGCTTATCTCTGAAACAGGACATCATTAACCTGTTACTGCTCAACTGCGTTTTCATTGTACCAACAATATGGCTGAGTACGAGGCATGCATCTTAGGGTTACGATTAGCGGTAGACATGGATGTACAAGACGTCTTGGTCTTGGGAGACTCGGACCTTCTAGTATATTAGATTCAGGGGGAATGGGAAACCAGAGATTTGAAGCTTATCCCGTATCGTCAATGTTTGCATGATATGCCAAGGATGCATAATGAGGTTGCCGATGCTTTGGCTACGTTGGCATCAATGTTACATCACCCAGACAAGATTCATGTTGATCCGTTACATATTCAGATCCGGAATCAACATGCTTATTGCAATATGATAGAGGAAGAGATGGATGGCGAGCCATGGTTTCATGACGTCAAAGAATACCTCAGGTTAGGAATATACCCAGAGCAAGCGACTGGAGATCAAAAGAGAGCTATTCGGCGATTGGCAAACGGATTTTTCCTTAGTGGAGGGGTGCTGTACAAAAGAACCCCAGATTTGGGATTGTTGAGATGTATAGATGCGAGTCAAGCCACAACAGGGATGACAGATATACACTCCGGAGTTTGTGGACCACACATGAGCGGATATGTATTGGCAAAGAAGATTCTTCGAGCAGGATATTACTGGCTCACTATGGAGCGTGATTGTATAAGTTTCGTGCGAAGATGCCATCAGTGTCAGATACACGGAGATCTGATTCATTCTCCGACGAATGAATTGCATACAATGTCAGCACCATGGCCGTTTGTTGCGTGGGGTATGGATGTTATCGGACCCATAGAACCTGCGGCTTCCAATGGTCATAGTTTTATTCTGGTAACGATCGATTATTTTACCAAGTGGGTGGAGGCTAAAACCTTCAAATCAGTGACCAAGAAGGCGGTGGTGGACTTCGTACATTCCCACATCATCTGCAGGTTTGGAATTCCAAAGATAATCATCACAGATAACGGTGCCAATCTTAACAGCGGATTGATGAAGGAGGTCTGTCAACAGTTCAAGATTACACACCAAAATTCCACGCCATATCGTCCCAAAGCAAATGGTGAGGTTGAAGCAACAAACAAAAATATAAAGAAGATATTGAGGAAGATGGTAGAAGGGTCTAGGCAATGGCATGAAAAGTTACCATTTGCACTGTTGGGTTATCGCACTACCGTCCGGACTTCGGTAGGTGCAACTCCTTACTTGTTGGTGTACGGGACTGAAGCAGTAATACCAGCAGAAGTTGAAATTCGGTCCCTCCGTATTGTCGCTGAAGCTGCGATTGACGACGATGAGTGGGTCAAAACCCGATTGGAGCAATTGAGCTTGATCGACGAAAAGAGATTGACAGCAGTATGTCATGGCCAATTGTATCAAAAGAGAATGGAGAGAGCATATAACAAGAAGGTACGTCCCAGGAAATTTGAAGTGGGACAGCATGTGCGGAAGAGAATTCTACCACATCAGGCCGAAGCGAAAGGCAAGTTCGCTCCAAATTGGCGGGGACCATTTGTTGTGACTAGGGTATTATCCAACGGCGCGCTATGTCTAACTGATATTGAGGGAAGATGCACTGATATGGCTATCAATTCCAATGCAGTCAAGAGATATTACGTGTAATTCTTTAATGTGTTTGTCAACGTTTGGTTTCGTTTGTGTGTATTTGGCATTTTTCGGAGAATGAAATGACAGAGGCAATTTTTCTACTACCAAAACACTTTAACCCTTGTTTTCCCCTTTGAGCCTTAATTATTCTTTCATGTACCCTCTTTTGGAATCCTCAAGGAAGATGTATAACAAAATAGAAAAAGAAACCACTAAAAAAAATAAAAATAAAAAAAAATAAAAAAAAAAACACAAGAAAAAGTGAACTACGTTCGACCCGATTCCTCAAGAAGGATACGTAGGCGCCACACGGCTCGGTCATAATAAAATAAAAATCAAAGATTCCCCAAGCAACAAAACTGGGGCAGAAGTCATTATTTTCGTTTGAAAAGATAATGTGGATTCCGAAAGTTGTAATGAGCTAACCGTTGAGATTAAACTCCTTTTCTTTAGCCTCACGCACAAAAAAAACCACATTAATGACCAAAAAAGACCTCTCGATCAGTATTTGAGAATGCCAAGGCATGCGAATGAAAGCCAAGAATGACACTCCGATCCTCGACTGAATCCAGGATTCACAAGCTAAAAAGGGATAATGCTTTAGAGGGAATCTCGTGGGTAATACCCCAGTTCACCACATGGAAAGAAAGCAACATGAGATAGTCTTAACGGTGAAAACCCTCGCGGGCACCTTAAGGCGAAGAAAGCTAAGAGAAAAAAAATGAGAGAGTCTTACGGTGAAAACCTTTACAGGCACCCTAAGGCGACGGGAGATCGAGAGAAATGAGAGAATCTCATTAGTGAAAACCCTTTGAAGGGCACTATGAGGTGACAAGGCGAGATGGTTACAAGGTGTCTGCATGAGACAAGGTTGGGACATTCGTTTGCCTCTAGCAAAACGCAGCCATCAGAAAGTGATTGACATAAATAGACTGGGTAGATTAATCTCAAAGGCGCGGCATAACCATTAGATCAGTTATACATTCAGATAAGTTTTTCCCAGTTTTGAGTTCAGAAAAGTTTTCCCTTTCTTTTATCATTCGCGGTCAGCATTCTTTTTCTACCATTTTTCCTTTTCTTTTGTTTTCAAAAATTGACTTTTCAAAGCTTACTGCCAAGTCTCCCAAAGCGGTACAATGAAGATGAATAGGCGTGGAACGAGGCAATAAGGCAAAAGTCGTTCCGATATTAAGATTGGAACGACCAGGCTGATTGGAAGGTTCACGGGAATTATGGAGTACGATGGACACATATTACACATCCGGAAGATGATTTCTCACAACAGATCATCGACTAAAAGGGTCGGATCAAACCGAAGGTTGGAATAAAAGGGAGAGATGAGAGACCATCTGTGGAAAGAGCACCATCCCCAGCAAGTGTCAACGCCATCCCCAAAAGTTCGAGGGAGGCCAAGCAGCTGAAAGAGAAAAGGAAAAATGCCCCAGCAAGAGCAGCATGACCACTCACGATGTTTTGAAACTAACAATTTTTCTTTGATTTAAAGCAGGAAAAGAGGGTTCGTCGGCAGAAAAGCATGCCACGTAGAAGGTTATCAAACTGGGGCAGAAAATTTTCTCCCATGGCGAAAATTTTCTTGAAAGCAAATACCTAGTGGATAAGGATAGAAAGCAACGCAAGATTTTGGAAAATACCAGTTTCCAGCAGAATAGTTTAGAAAGAGGCCAGACAACACAAGGAAGTGATCTTTAATCCTAATATTATCCCCAGCAGTTCTTGGAGAAATGAAACACTGATTTTCGAGATCTTCCCAGCAACATTATATACCGTAAGTTTTCAAGAAAGCAAAGCGCAAATCCCGAAGGAGGTTGGGAAAGAGGAAAAAGGAAAAGAGAGTCCCTGCCAGGGTAATTTTCAGTTAATGACATTTCAACCCCCGGCGAGTCCGAGAGAGAACGAAGGGTGAAGGAAATAGAAAAAGAGGAAAACAAAGAATACTTCCCCAGCAGCATCATCCCCAGCAGGTGAGTAAACAGTTCCGAAGGTATCTCCAGCAGCCAAAGGAAAAGTAACACGAACCAGGGGGAAAGCAATTCCAAGACAAGGTAATTCAGAAGAAAAGGGTGGCCCAAGAGACGAGGCAGGAAGAAGAAAATGGTACAGGAAACAAAGGAAGGCGATAAGGATGGGACGAAATTAGTGAGTTGTAGTTGAAGTCAGGGAGCCCGCCTGAAGAATGGAGTGGCGATTTACTTTTGAAGTTGTAGTTGAAGTCAGAGAGCCCGCCTGAAGAATGGAGTGACAATTCAGTTTTGAAGTTGTAGTTGAAGTCAGGGAGCCCGCCTGAACAATGGAGTTGCGATTTACTTTTGAAGTTGTAGTTGAAGTCAGGGAGCCCGCCTGAAGAATGGAGTGGCGATTTAGTTTTGAAGTTGTAGTTGAAGTCAGGGAGCCCTCCTGAAGAATGGAGTGGCGATTTATTTTTGAAAGTTGTAGTTGAAGTCAGGGAGCCCGCCTGAAAAATGAAGTGGCGATTTATTTTTGAAAGTTGTAGTTGAAGTCGGGGAGCCCGCCCGAAGAATGGAGTGGCGATTTAGTTTTGAAGATATAGTGGAAGTCGGGAGCCCGCCCGAAGAATGGAGTGGCAATTTAATTTCGAAGTTGTAGTTGAAGTCGGGAGCCCGCCCTGAAGAATGGAGTGGCAATTTAGTTTTGAAGTTGTAGTTGAAGTCAGGGAGCCCGCCTGAAGAATGGAGTGGCGATTTATGATGAGAGTTTGTCGATAAAGTCAGAAGACTACCGGAAAAGCAGAACAGCGTCTCAGTTTCTAAAATTTGATAAGGATAGTGAACAATTGGAAAGTGACGGAATCTAACGAGAATCCCCAGCATGAATCCAAGTTCGTAATCGGAAGGAAGGCAACAAGAATCAGAAAGATAGATTCAGACTTTGAAGGAGAATAGTTTGAAGTTCACAAGGAAGGGACCAATGGTCAGAGTTCGGCAATCAAGATAGACCGAAATAACAATTGTCAGAAAAGAAGAAACATGTGAAGAAACATCAGAGCCAGCAATATGGCAATGAACATGACAAGATCAAGTTGAAAAGATAGATAAGAATTTGCAATACTGTAACCTAGTCTAGCTTCTTATTTTTCGTTTAGCACGATGTAATAAGGAGATCAGTTAAGTAGTGGCAACAGCAGCAACAACAATAACAGCAAGATCACAGCAGTCATGGTAGTCCCAGCTACCAAAACTTCCCGAACTACATTGACCTGATTCCCTTTTGGCCAGGGATATGTAGGAGACCTTCTGAAGCAAAGGTTAGGTCAAACTTTTCAAAAAAAAAATGCTTCCCACGGAGTATTCGAACGGGCAAAAAATCGCTCGTATTTGCTCATTTATCTTTGCACGAAAACTCTTCATGTTTACGCGCAAAGAGGGGCAGCTGTGAGCACGTGATTTTTGCCCTGTATGAGAATTACTCCCAAAAAATTCAAAATAAAATAGTATATGTGTTGTGCGTGATTTTTTGTGGATTATATGTTATTGTTCTCTTATTATTTGCGTTTGTGTGTCCGTGTCTTTTGTTTAAATAAATAGAAAAAAATAAAAATATAAAAAAATATATTACATATATAAAATTCAAAGTTTGCAATTGATAGTAATTAAGTTTGTTTTACGGAAAAAATAAATAACAAAATATGTATTTTTGGCATTTCTAGCATTTAAGTCCTAGTCTGTGCGATTTATATTTAATAAATATTTAATTGTGTGCGTTAATCGTTAGGGTAACCTAATTAGTTTTTTTATATGTGTGAGTTAATTTGATTTTTTCTAGTGTAATCTAGGATTTTTTGTTTTAATTGGGAGTTTAAAAGAGAAGAGGAAAATTGGAAATAATGAGAAGAAGAGGAAGAAAATCGAATTGGGCCATTTCTTAATTAAATACCAGGCCCAAATATTGAACCCTTAACCAGTCCAAACCCCAGCTTACCCGGACCCGCGCCCAATTAACCCGGTCCAGCCCCATCTCCCACCCTAATTAATCTAGGCCGTCGATCATCATTGATCCAACGGCCAAGATTAAATCCAAAACTTAACTATGCCAAAATCCCCCAAACCCTAAATTTACCTACATTCATATTCCTCCAGAAAAACTAAACGCTGCCGCCGCCTCCCTCCGCCGGCGGACAACCTCCAATCACCCCCAAATTAACACCATAGCTTCCCCTTCTCCCCCTCTACACGAATCCCTTACCCATTTGGCTCGAATCAATCTCTATCGTTTCGAATCTTTATTTGAAGATTCGAGCAAAACCCAAACCGACGCCAAACCACCCCAAATTGATACCATACCTTCACCTCACCTCCCCCATGTCCATACCAAACTTGGTTCGGTTCAAATCTAACCGGAAACCATTAAGCCCCAAAACCGAGCTAAGAACCCTAAAAAATTGATTTGGGGATTTCCTTCATCGGGTTTCACGAAATTGAGGTCTAATAGACCTTAATTGATTTGTTTTCACTTGAAAACATTTCAATTAAGGTCCTTTCGACCTCGAATGCCAAAAAAACCAAGCGGCCGAATCTCCATTTTCATTTGCTTCGAAGGTATTTCTTGTTTCTTCTCTATTTTTGTTTAATTATACTCGTCGCTTTATTAGTTTTTGATTATTGTTGATTTTTGTTGTGATTCGGCTGCCATTTCTTTTTCTCTCCTCATCTCTTTGGGACCTTTTATTTGGTCGATCTGTTATTTGCTATTCTTCGCTGTCAACGGGTAATTGTGAGTCGAATTCACTTCGTTGTTAATATCGTCAATTTGTTTGATGTTGAAATTACAAAGTGCTGTCCGAATATTGTGTGGTCACTGCTTGTCGGCTTTGGTTATCGATTACACATATCGTAATCGGCTAATCGAATGTTGTCAAATACGTGTTCGCGTCAATTAGCGTCGTCGAATAGTTAGCTTCGTATTTCGTTTTTCGTCTTTGGCCGAGAATGATGAATCACTGTTCTGTCGATTTGTTTGTTGCCGATTATACATGTTGTAATCGATTAAATGTCGTCGATTAATTCTGTGGTTTCGTTTTGATTCGAACATTGGACCTTGAATTGGTTCGATTTAAGTTTGTAGAAAGTTTGTAAACTGAAACTTGAAGGAACCCATATGTTAGGCCTCTAGCGTTATTTGATTCCTTTAAATGATGAAATACTTAGAATTGTTAAGTGATTTATATCTTTGGTATTTTTTTTAGTCATAGTTTGCTTGTAGTTTAAGACACAGTTGTTTGTAAAAATAGACGCTAGAATTTCAACAAAAGGGACTTAAGATTACCATTAGGTATCCTATTGCGTTAGCCTAGCAAAGAGAATAAATAAATAAATAAATAAATTGGAACGCACTATATTAGGGATAATCTTATGCCAATTAATGAACCATGACGAGATACTCACACCCGGCATAGTCGATTAATTTTTACTAGTTTACATTTTGTTTTAGGCAATCTTTACTCCTAAGTCAACAAACTGCAAAAATAAGCTATCATCTTGTATAGGGTCTTTAATCAGAAATAATTTTAAGGGATATACTGTCAAATAGATTGATTTCTTGATTTAGTATTACAACGACTTTAATCGGCATAGCTGCAAAGTAAGTAATTCGGATACATTTTTTATTTGTCAAAAGTTCGAGTCTATGTTGTAATTAGTTTTTGTTTTCTTTGGGTCCGTTTTCAAATTAATAGAGCGATTTGAAGTTTAATTAGAGCATATAATTTATAAACATGTATAAAATCAGGAATTTTTAGCCATTTATAATAATTAAAGCGACCGTGCTAGAACCACGGGATCCGAGGGTGCCTAACACCTTCTCTCGGGTCAACTGAATTTCTTACTTAGAATTTCTGGTTCGCAGACTTCATTTGGAAAGTCGAAATTTCCTCGATTCGGGATTTAAATAAATCGGTGACTTGGGACACCTTAATTTATTCCAAGTGGCGACTCTGAAATAAATAAAATAATCCCATTTCGAACATTGTCACTTAAATTGGAAAAAACTCTCTTACGCTTCTACCCCCGGGTAGCGGGCGCGCCAAAAGGAGGTGTGACAAAAGGGTGTTCAATATAGGTTTTATATATCTAAAATCAATATTTTACTTATATATACAGTGTAATTTGTCAGCTAAGGGTGGTCAGTTGACCACCCTTTGCTAAAGGTCGCTTTGCCCATGGCGACGCCCCGCATTGCGACGGCCTCGACATCGGTGGATTGGGGACGGAGTTTGGGGATGAGAAACTTGAAGAGTATGTTACTTTTTTTATTGTATTTCAATGTATATCACTGTATTCTATGTATTTTATTGTATCCACTATTTTTTTTCATTATATTTTAATGTATCTGGTTGTATTCTATGTATTTTATTGAATTCACTATGTCGCTCTATTTTATATATATATATATATATATATATATATATATATATATATATATATATATTTAATTAATATAATTTATGTATTTAGATGTATATATGTATTCAAATGTATCTGCAGTATGTATTCAAATATTTTTGCACTATAGATGACCTGATATACTTCATGTATTCAATGTATTTTTATGTATTTAACTGTATTCAGTGTAATTATATAATTTTAATATATAAATCTATTTGTAAAATACCACTAAAAATATTTTAGTAAAAATATCACTAAAAAAGAAAGGATCGATTGAATCTCTAAATATTGCTCTGTTTTGGGATGTTTTTCCATTCAGAATCTTTTTTATAATTGGAAATATAAAATTTTTGTGTTATAATTGAGTTTGTTGAGTTGTTAGGAGTCCATCGCGTTAATTGATTCATTTATCATTATTAAACATTTGAAGACCTTTTTTTTCGCAAATTCTGTTACTGTATTCACGAATACAGCTCGCGGATGCAGTCGAATACATTCTCTACTTAGCTAGACTCCCCAGTTTTTCGCCGAGTTTTGCTATTGTATTCATGAATACAATAGCAAAAAATACATCGAATACAGTCTATAATAATTGAAAATATAGTTATAGGAAGTAATTTAGTAAATGGTAGTTATAGCAAGCTAATAATCACTAAGACATAGTGATTTTTGAAAATTTCTCTTTATTTAATTCATATATATTGGACTTATATAACTTACCCAATTATATTAGCCCAATGAATTTATTTGAACTAATATATCTTGAATTTAAAGTATTATCCAAATTATTTTACGGATTTAATTTCAATAAAATTTATATGCCTACTGTTGGAAAACATTTGATGATTATGGAGAATAAAAGGTTTAGCTTGAGGCGCGTCAAAGACATTGTCCTTAAGAATATTTCGCCCACACTGAGATGAATATTATTAAGTGTATCTCTTAGGATTCAACAAGCTCTTCTAGCATAACTAAGAGTAGAAACAACAAAGATTAAGAAAAAAAATCCAGCACAAAAGAAAAAGAAAAAAAAGTTTTAACTATATTTTTTCACTACTTAGAAGATAAAAACACATAAATATATATAGTTCAAAACAAATAGACTATCTGAGGGTGACGTCCTAGTGTGATGGTAACGTCTAAATAATGGGAAAAAAACGTTAGCAATCAAAAATAAGCCATAAAAGCTTTTATGTTTACAAAAGTAAGCCATAAAGGCTTTTGTGTTACAAAAGTAAGCCATAAAGACAAGTTAAATACGTTAACAACAAAAAATAACGTATAATAATTATCATTTAATTGTCAGATTTTGTTTATCCAATATTGATGTATGATCTACAATTCGACCTTATAATAATCGGAATAAATTAATCACTCCCCGCCCAAATGCGCATAGCAAGCGTCAAGGCCTCCCTTGACTAAGTGCAGACGCCATAAGTGGTGAGGCCGTCCTCGACCACAGGTTATTGTCCGTATCCGCTTAAAGCTTTTTGTCAGGGTCGACGCCTTGCGGGTACGCCCACAATAGTCTCACAACACGGATCCGATCTCCAAGAAAAGTCGATTGGCATAATTAAGATCTATAAATACCGAAGCAATCATCAGAAAAGGGGCTCCACTCTCTCCCCATGTGGACTCTAAGAAATATAGAGTACAACGCAGAGTGAGAACCAAGACCAAAAAATACAGAATAACAGTAGATCTATGAAAACATGATTGTAAGGATCTAAACCTCTCCACGGAGAGCCAGATTAACCCATTTTCATGAATAAAAGATCACTAAATATCTTCTGCTATCTCTACATATGTTCCATTTTTCTTTTCCTTTACTGAATTTCAGATGTGTTACGACCTGCTATGATTGGCCCTTTATTTTTAATAATTGTTTTGAGTTTATAAATGTTCATAAACATTCTGGGTCGAACAATTTGGCGCCGTCTGTGGGGATTTCATAGCAAGATCACGTAGCTGTTAGTTGGCTATTTTTTAGAGTCTGCAGAGCCACTTTGAGATGCTGCTCATGCTCCTCCTGACTGCGGGAGTATATTAATATGTCATCTATGAATACTATTACAAACAAGTCTAAATAAGGCCGGAACACTTGATTCATCAATTCCATAAAAGCTGCTGGGGCATTTGTCAACCCAAAAGACATGACTAGGAATTCATAATGTCGGTACAGAGTGCGGAATGCTGTCTTAGGGACATCAGATGCCCTAATCATCAGGTGATGATAGCCAAATCTCAAGTCTATCTTTGAAAAGACCTTGGCACCCTGAATGTGATCAAATAAATCATCAATTTGCGGGAGTGGATATTTATTTTTGATTGTCACCTTGTTCAACTGCCGATAATCAATGCTCATTCTCATCGAATCATCTTTCTTCTTTACAAATAATACCGGCGCACCCCACGGCGAAACACTGGGCCTAATGAAACCCTTTTCAAGTAAATCATGCTACTGCTCCTTCAATTCCTTTAACTCTAGCAGAGCCATGCAATATGGGGGAATAGAAATGGGTTGAGTGCCTAGAGCCAAGTCAATGCAAAAATTAATATCTATGTCGGGTGGCATACTCGGCTGAACGACCCGGCCGGTCGTTTTTGAAATTTACTCCCCGATCCCCAATTTAACTGCCCCCTAAGTTCATTTGTGATATTGTAGTTTGCCGGGAGGTTCGGTTCTAGAATTTGGAGTGTTTTAGGACACTTATCCCTAAATGACATCTTTATAGTTAAAAAATGGCTCGTATTTGGAAAAGTGTTAAGATGACCTCGGAATGGAAATCCGATGGTTCCATTAGTTCCGTTAGGTGATTTCAGGGTTGGGAGCGCATTCGGAATGTATTTTGGAGGTTTGTAGCTCAATTAGGCTTGAAATGCCGAAGTTTGAAATTTTTAGAAATCTGATCAATACGTGAGTTTTTTATCCGGGAGTCGGAATAGAATTCCGACAGTTGCAGTAGCTTCATTAGGTGATTTTGGATATGTTCGCAAATTTTTAGGTCATTCGAACATCGTTTGGTCGGGTTTTTGATAGCATGTAGGTTTCGGAAGTTTTGGATGAAACTTAGGCTTGAATTCGCTTTGATTTGGTAATTTTCTTGTTTATGGACGTGTTTTTATGATGGGAACAAGTTACTATGATGTTTTGGAGTAGGTTGGTGTTTTTCGTTGGGGTCCCGGGGGCCTCGGGATGATTTCGGATGCCCAACGGGTCATTTTTGGAAGTTTTTGAACTGCTATTCTGGTATCTGGTATTGTTCTTCGCGTTTGCGAGGGTCCTATCATGTTCGCGAAGAAGAATTTGGCTTCTGAGACTTTGTTCTTTGCGTTCGCGAAGAAGGATTTTCCATCAGGGACTTTATTCTTCGCGTTCGCGAACAGTGCCTCGCGTTCGCGAAGAAGGATTTTTCTGTTGCACAGGTCCTACTTCGGAAGCTCATATCTTTTTATCTACTAGGAATTTTGAAGTGATTCAAAAACAAAAGTTGTAGCTCTTTGAATCTAGTTTCCAGAAACATATTAGGATAGTTATTTGGATTTGGATATAAAACGATATGACCATTGCAATAGAGGCTATCCAAGCAAAGTTGGAAAATGTATTTTTGTGAGTTTGTTCTTCGCGAACGCGAGAGAAGGACCGCGAACGCAAAGAAAAAATACCAGGGCAGCAGAATAAAGTCCAAACTTCGTCATTTTTGACGATTTGGAGCACGGGTAAGGTGATTTTTCGGGAGATGTTTGGAGAGATCAAAAGGGTAAGTACTCTTAACTCAATTTTGGTTGTACAACTCGAATCTATTGCACGTTTTAGTGTTTAATTTGAGAATTTTTGTTGAAAAAGGGGTAGAAAACCCTCTTCGATAGAATCAAGGATTTGATGGGCCATTTGTGATCCGATTTGGGTATTCTTGGTATGGTTAGACTCGTGTTGAGTTAAGGAATCCAAAGATGTAACTTTCGTAATTTTTCGAGAAGCGTACCGAAAGTCGGGTTTTGGCAACTTTGTGGTTTTGGTGTAATTCGAATTGTTTTGATTGGGTAATGCCCATTTTGCCTATTTTGATGTATTTCTATTAATTTTGATCAGATTCTACACCTGTGGAGACCGATACTCGTGGCAAGAGAGTTGTCTCTTAGCGGGTTCATACCAGAATTGAGGTAAGTGGCTTGTCTAACCTCGCGTGGGGGAACCTTCTCCCCTAGGATATTATGTGTTAATTTAAATGCCTTGTACGCGAGGTGACGGGCATGTACATGCGCAGATTGTTGGAAACCACCTTACTTGAACTATTCATATCGTGATATTCTTGTTATTTAGTTGATTAAATTATAACATTTACCTGATATTCGTTAGAAAAGCATGGTTAGATAGGATTATCTGTCTAAGTGCCTACTCGTCTTACTTGGACTTCTTGAGACTTGTTGATACTGGTTTTGGTGTAATTGTAGTTATGTATTTCATATTTCTCTGTGCTTTCCTTTTTATTGTTGTAGTGTTTATGGACTGCGGGTTCGATTCTCGGAGATCCAAGGGCTACGGGTTCGATTACCGGAGACCCAGAGTTGTAGTGTTTATGGACTACAGGTTCGATTCCCGAAGATCCAAAGGCTGCGGGTTTGATTCCTGGAGACCCGAAGTTTATTGAGATATTGAGATACGGACTGCGGGTTCAATTCCCGGAGATACTGAGCTATTGAAGGGCTGCAGGTTCAATTCTCGGAGACCCAGAGTTATTGAGATGCAGACTACGGGTTCAATTCCCAGAGATCCTGATATATTAAGACACAAACTGTAGGTTCAATTCCCGGAGATCCGAGGGCTGCGGGTTCGATTTCCGGAGACCCAAAGATCCTGATGTCGGGACTGCGGGTTCAATTCCCGGAGATCCCGAGTTGTTGAATATAGAGAGGACTACGGATTCAATTCCCGTAGATCCTGGACTTGTTCGTTTGAATTTATGTTGTGTTGGTTACTCGTTGTCAGTTTAATTGTAGACGATTGCAGTAATTATTTTATTGTTGTTATTTCAAATTAATTATTATTTAAACTGCTTATTACTGTTATTATCATTATGTTATTGTCTCTCGATAGGGCCTTGACCTTCCTCGTCACTACTTCATCGAGGTTAGGCTTGGCGCTTACTGAGTACCGCCGTGGTGTACTCATACTACTCTTCTGCACACTTTTGTTGTGCAGATTTAGGTACATCAGATCAGGCACATTTCAGGTGATCTAGCAGCACTTCGGGAGACTTGAGGTACGATCTGCTACGTTTGCAGATCCAGAGAGTCTCCTTCTATTCTCATTAGTGATAGCAGTTGTTTTCTCTTATTCTCGTTGTTTAGACATTTTTGATGTATAGAGCCACAATTGTACTCTTCTTTTAGTCTGTGTTGCCCGTGGGATTCCGGGTCTTGGTAGTATGTGACTTAGTGTGTTTGGCGAAGTGTATGTGCCGAGCGGATCTTATTATATTTCATTTACATTATTCTGTTGTTATCTTATCTTATGTTCATGAAATTGTATATTACGCATCGTGTTAGGCTTACCTAGTAGCGAAGGCTGGGTGCCATCATGACAGGTTCACGATTGGTGACTAGGGTCGTGACAAGTTGGTATCAGAGCTCTAGGTTCATAGGAGTCACGGGACACAGACATGTTATTTAGAGTCTCGCTGATCGATACAGAGACGTCTGTATTTATCTACAAGAGGCTATGTAACTGTTTAGGAAACTATTCAATTCTTTGAATTCCTTATCGTTCACCATTTATTCAGTTGGAGCCTATGTCATATGTTTTTTGCATCCACTCATGTATTGAAATTGCGCACTCAGTATCAAGTATGCGCCGACGGTTCGTGACACTGCAGAGGGATTTCAAGGGAGTCAAGAATTTACTCAACCATTATTACCGCATGTCATCCATATCGATAATGTAAGAGAATTGAGAGATCTTCAATTGTGCACATGGGGGTGCACTAGGTTTTGACATTCGGTTGATTAGTACGGTCTTGAGAAGGTTTACTTAACTGCCTAATCGTCACAGTAATGGTAGATTCACAAGGTGGATGTAGATCTAAAGATAGCTGGTGGTAATAAAAACTATATGGTTCATATGAGATATCTATTTAGCGAAGGATTCAGCCAGCAGAGATACTAGGGGAAATGAGTTTAACTGTCTTAAGAAGGGCATGTACCAAACGAATGTCTTGGGCTGTCTTATGATGAAGACGTACGAATGTTAAAGGCTAGTATCATGGATAAGCAAGATGTATCTTATGGCTTCGTGCCGAGTGAAAGAATTTCACTATGAACGATCAAATTATCGGTCATGTGTCATATCAGATTTGGCATGCGATGTATTTAGGTGCTATTCAAAAAGTTCTTTGAAACTTGCTGATGAGTAGAGTTGAGACTTGTATGGTATGATGTCGGGACTGTTGATGTTCCTGTGTCCATAATAATTCTACATTTCATTATCATCAGGGGAGACTTCAGCGAAGGCTACATGGTGCTTCGTAGGTGTGTGAGAATGACAGTGTGTCTTAAGCTGTCGTGATAAAGAATGCTCGATGCATGGAGCGGGAAGATGTTTGGTCGTATTGAGATGAGGTCCTACCCTATGGTGTCAGAGTGCTAATAGGAAACAGGTGGTTATGTTCGTTGGATCAAGTGAATTGCAGTTAAATAAGAGTAAATGACTTGATAGAATGGTTCTAATGTGTTCGAGAGTCGTGTAATAGTGGCCTTGAGCTAAGTGGGAGAATCCCACCACTTACGATTGGGTCGCATGGTTAATTACCTGCGTGAATTCTGGGCATTAGCATTAATGGGTTATTGCAGCTACAAAAAAGGACTATGAGTGGTAATTGAGTATATGAATTGGTAAATGCATGTTATGGTTAGCCTTACTGGCTCATGTTCAAACTTGAGGGAAGATTTATGATTTATGCCTCGTATAGGTGCAGGCTTCGAGGGAAATGATCCCGATGGGTGCTTTATCAAGAGGGTACTCATATGTTATAAAATTCAGTAGAGATGGTTGCATACTGGGACAAGTCAGAGCCGAATGGCTCTCAATAGCGGTCCTAGTGAATTCAAGAGGTGAAGTGTGGTGCCTGATAATTCTAAGTCTATAAGTACAGTTGAGAGTCAAGCTTTTGAAGCAACTTATGAAAAAAGGCACAAAATGTTCTATGATGTTTTGAGTTGTGGTATAGTATTTGAGAGACATGAAATGGTCGTCGTTCTTGAGATAGCATGACCTCATGATTTAAGGTCACTCGGGGTGAGTGCGGTTGGAATAAGTTAGGTATTGAAGGGAGATATTAACATTTCTAAGGCAATCAAGGATAAACTGGAAGAAAGTAGATTGATTAGCCAAAGTTGAGTTGGCATATTGGTGTCAATGATCGGTTCATGCAACGTGATCGAGTTATACATGTGATTTGTGGCGGTGCATTTGAGGCTTGTCGGTCGCAAGGATTGATGTTATTCTGAAGTATTCTTCTGTTAGGGGCCTGTTAGGCAGATCTCGGGAAGGGTTATGGTGGCTTGGACCACTACTTAGAGATTGGCATATTCGATGGTTATGAGAATTCGGCTGTATGTTGCTATAGTTCTCCTGAATTGAGTTAAATGGGAAGTCTTAGGTCATGAAGTATTAGCTTATCTTTAGTTCTAGAGCTGTGATGGAAACCGTGTCTATTATATATCGGCACGTGAGGTGCAGTGAGTGGTATAGAATTTGAAGTAAGGACCAAGGTCGCAGTTTGGTCAATGAATGTGATATAAAGAGCTCAGATGAGCAGGAAAGGAGTTTCAGTGTTTTGAGTAAGATGGGTATTAACGTCAGTATCACTTGAGATTGGTGTTCTATGAGAAAGGCTTTGCATCCCGGTTAGGGACTCCTTATCGCTTTTCAGTGTTAGTGCAGCCGGTGGTTTGAATGTGCAAGCCCGTTAATTATTCGGAAGATGGTGGGAGCTTGTCCCACAAGAAGATTGTATAGGTGTGACATGTAGTCACTTGATTGGTTAGAAATTTAAGCCAAGTATGAGGATTTTGGTGATATCATCCATTCGAGAATTTATGCCTGGAGGGCACTCTGCTTATTAGGTTATAGACATGTGAAATATTATTGTCTTAGCTTGGCACGACCAGGATAGACTTAAGGTCGATGGATAGATTTTAATGTGGAAGTGAGCCTTGCGTCAGGCCAGTTGTGTTTCTTCCAGCAATGCACCCCTTATGAAGGGGTAGTCGCAGTCTTATTTCGTGGTTAGTTAAATCATGTAAAGATATATTGTGCCGTATGAGTTGTGAGACGATTTGGTAAATTCCTTATGTGTTGAGGTTCCGCTCAGCGGTGATGTTATATGAGCATGATGGCTCTTGAGACTTAGATTATGTATCACACCTCAGTTGTGCTTGAGTTTGTAGCCTATAGCGCTATATGTTTCCTTGTCAATGATATCATGCACCTTAGTGTGCTTATGATCGATATTCAGTATTTTGATGTGATGAGTTATTCAGCTCGACGTATGGCTCATTGTGTGAGTTTTATATTTGGATCGGGTGGCACGCCGCCATGGTTATATTGTTTGGATCGGGTGGCACGCCGCCATGGGTATACTGTTTAGATGGGGTGGCACGCCGCCATGGGTATATTGTTGGGATCGGGTTGCACGGCGCAACAGTGTGATGTTTATTTCAGTGTCCATATTTGCTTTTATGTGTTCTATTTCCTATTTTTTTGAGGAAGTCCATGTTAGTGTGAGAGTTGAATAGTTCTCTCTAGTGTTCGCCTTCCTTTTGTATCATGTACGAATTAGTGGCCTACTAGCACATTGTGTCATCTTGCTGGACTTTTGATTATGTCTGAGGTGGCTTATCGCCTGAGCAGTTCGTACTGGGTGAGATGAGGTTATGGGATTTGGGGTCAGTGCAAACTGATTATATGAAGTATATATTATAGAGAAAAAGATCATTCTCTGGGTTTGGACAAGGTAATGGATCTGGTTAGGAGTATGGACCCAATGAACTGTTGGTTCAGTTGTTGCTTATGAATATCGGCACATCTCTTCCATCGTGTCAGTATTGTAAAAGTTAAAACGAGACCTATATAGATCATGAGGTGCAATGAGAGCATCTGATTCGTTGAATTTTGGCTGATTTTGTCATAAAAATATTATCGCGGTCTTGTGGATTTTGAGTTGCAAGGTAGGAATCCAGCAAGGTTATGCAGTCATGGTTGAGGACGGCGTGTAGGGAATAATAGAGTGATCTCTTGATGAAAAACAAGCCTGACATAGAATTCTGGATGTTGAAATTAGGCTCTAAGACTTATTTGTTTGAACAGAAGGGAATATCTTCAAACTATATCAGGCTAATGTGCTAAGCTGAATCCGAGATTCATTAGCCCTTTTGAGATTTGGAGGTGTGTTGGGGAGGTTGCTTATGAGCTGGCCTTACCTCCCAGCCTAGCCGAAGCCCATCCTGTAGTTCATGTCTCTATGCTCCGAAGATACCATGGTGAACCATCGCACGGGTTAGTTTTCACTTCTGCTCAGCTAGACGAGGATCTGTCTTATGTTGAGGAGCCAGTGGCCATTCTGGACAGGCAAATCAGGAAGCTAAGGTCAAAGAACATCGCTTCAGTAAAGGTCCAGCAGCAGAGTTAGCCGGACGAGGAGGCTACTTGGGAGACCGAGCAGGATATATGCACCCAGTACCCTCATCTCTTCACCACTCTAGGTATGTTTTCTATGCTCGTTCGAGGACGAACGAATATTTTAAGTGTTGGAAGATGTAACGATCTGGCCGGTCGTTTTTTAAATTTACGCCCTGATCCCCAATTTAACTGCTCCCCTAAGTTCATTTCTACTATTTTAGTTTGTCGGGAGGTTCGGTTCTAGAATTTGGAGTGTTTTAGGACACTTAGTCCCTAAATGAGAGCTTTATAGTTGAAAAATGGCACGTATTCGGAATAGTGTTAATACGACCTCAGAACGGAAATTCGATGGTTCCATTAGCTCCGTTAGGTGATTTCAGGGTTGGGAGCGCGTTCGGAATATATTTTGGAGGTTTGTAGCTCAATTAGGCTTGAAATGCCGAAGTTTGAAATTTTTGGAAATCCGATCGATAGGTGAGTTTTTGATCCGGGAGTCGGAATGGAATTCTGACAGTTGCAGTAGCTTTGTTAGTTGATTTTGGATATGTCTGCAAATTTTCAGGTCATTCGGACATCGTTCGGTCGGGTTTTTGATAGCATGTAGGTTTCTGAAGTTTTGAATGAAACTTAGGCTTGAATTCGCTTTGATTTGTTGATTTTCGTGTTTATGGACGTGTTTTATGATGGGAACAAGTTCGTATGATATTTTGGAGTAGGTTGGTGTTTTTCGTTGGGGTCCCCGGGGCCTCGGGATGATTTCGGATGCCCAACGGGTCATTTTTGGATGTTTTTGAACTGCTGTTCTGGTATCTGGTATTGTTCTTCGCGTTCGCGAGGGTCCTATCGCATTGGCGAAGAAGAATTTGGCCTCTGAGACTTTCTTCTTGGCATTCGCGATGAGGGCATCGCGTTCCTGAAGAAGGATTTTCCATCAGGGACATTGTTCTTCGCGTTCGCGAACAGTGCCTCGCGTTCGCGAAGAAGGATTTTTCTGTCGCACAGATCCTACTTCGGAAGCTCATATCATTTTATCTACAAGTAATTTGGAGATGATTCAAAACCTAATGTTATAGTACTTTGAATCTAGTTTCCAGAAACGTATTATAATAGTCATTTGGATTTGTGTGTAAAAAGTTATGACCATTTCAATAGAGGCTGTCCGAGCAAAGTTGGAAAATGTTTTTTTGTGAGTTTGTTATTCGCGAACGCGAGAGAAGGACTGCGAACGCGAAGAACAAATACCTGGGCAGCAGAATAAAGTCCAAACTTCGTCCCATTTGCCATTTTTGATGATTTGGAGCACGCGTAAGGTGATTTTTCGGGAGATTTTTGGAGAGATCAAAAGGGTAAGTACTCTTAACTCAATTTTCTTTGTATAACTCGAATCTATTGCAAGTTTTAGTGTTTAATTTGAGAATTTTGTTGAAAAAGGGGTAGAAAACCCTCTTGGATAGAATCAAGGATTTGATGGGCCATTTGTGGTTCGATTTGGGTGTTCTTGGTATGGTTAGACTCGTGTTGAGATAATGAATCCGAAAATTTAACTTTTGTAATTTTTCGAGAAGCGTACCGAAAGTCGGGTTTTGGCAACTTTGTGGTTTTGGTGTAATTCGAATTGTTTTGATTGGGTAATGCCCATTTGGCCTATTTTGATGTATTTCTATTAATTTTGATCAGATTCTACACCTTTGGAGGCCGATACTCATGGCAAGAGAGTTGTCTCTTAGCGGTTTCGTACCGGAATTGAGGTAAGTGGCTTGTCTAACCTCGCGTGGGGGAACCTTCTCCCCTAGGATATTATGTGTTAATTTAAATGCCTTGTACGCGAGGTGACGAGCGTGTGCTTGCGCAGATTGTTGGAAATCACCTTACTTGAACTATTCATATTGTGATATTCTTGTTATTTAGTTGATTAAATTGTAACATTTACCTAATATTCGTTAGAAAAGCATGGTTAGATAGGATTATCTGTCGAAGTGCCTACTCGTCTTACTTGGGCTTCTTGAGACTTGTTGATACTGATTTTGGTGTAATTGTAGTTATGTATTTCATATTTCTCTGTGCTTTCCTTTTTATTATTGTAGTATTTGTGGACTGCGGGTTCGATTCCCGGAGATCCCAGGGCTGTGGGTTCGATTCCCAGAGACCCGGAGTGGTATTGTTTGTGGACTGTGGGTTCGATTCCCGGAGATCCAAGTGATGCGGGTTCGATTCCCGGAGACCCGGAGTTTATTGATATATTATTGAGGATACGGACTGCGGGTTCAATTCCCGGAGATACTGAGCTATTGAGATGTGGACTGCGGGTTCAATTCTAAGAGATCCTGAGCTATTGAGATGTGGACTGCGGGTTTGATTCCCGAAGTTCCTAAGATATTGAGATACAGACTGCGGGTTCAATTCCCGGAGATCCGAGGGCTGCGGGTTCGATTCTCGGAGACCCAGAGATACTGATGTAGGGACTGCAGGTTCAATTCCCGGAGATCCTGAGTTGTTAAATATAGAGAGGGACCGCGGGTTCAATTCCCATAGATCCTGGACTTGTTGATTTGAATTTATGTTTTGTTGGTTATTCGTTGTTGGTTTAATTGTAGACGGTTGCAGTAATTATTTTATTGTTGTTATTTCAAATTAATTATTATTTAAACTGTTTATTACTGTTATTATCATTATGTTATTGTCTCTCGGTAGGGCCTTGACCTTCCTCGTCACTACTCCATCGAGGTTAGGCTTGGCACTTACTGAGTACCGACGTGGTGTACTCATACTGCTCTTCTATACACTTTTGTTGTGCAGATTCAGGTACATCAGATCAGGCACATTTCAGGTGATCTAGCAGCACTTCAAGAGACTTGAGGTACGATCTGCTACGTCCGCGGATCCGGAAAGTCTCCTTCTATTCTCATTAGTGATAGTAGTTGTTTTCCCTTATTCTCGTTGTTTAGACATTCTTGATGTATAGAGCCACAGTTGTACTCTTCTTTTAGTCTGTGTTGCCCGTGAGATTACGGGTCTTGGTAGTATGTCACTTAGTGTGTTTTGACAAAGTGTATGTGCCGAGCAGCACTTATTACATTTCATTTACATTATTCTGTTGTTATCTTATCTTCTGTTCATGAAATTGTATATTCCACATCGTGTTAGGCTTATCTAGTCGCGAAGGCTGGGTTCCGTCATGACAGGTTCGCAATTGGTGAACTAGGGTCGTGACACCGGCAGGTCTGAAGGAAACACTTTAGGAAATTTGCGGACCACGGGCATAGTCAATAGAAGGAACCTCAGCACTGGAATCACGAACATAGGCTAAATAAGCCAAACACCTTTTCAACCATACACCGAGCCTTAACATAAGAAATAACATTGCGGCTAGTATGACCAGAAATTCCTTTCCACTCTATACAAGGCAAATTCGGTAGAGCTAAGGTCACAGTCTTGGCATGACAATGCAATATAGCATGATATGGAGATAGCCAGTCCATACCTAATATAATATCGAAGTCCACCAAATTTAGGAGCAATGAATCAGCACGGGTATCAAGACCCTCATTCACCACAATACATTACCGATGAACTCGATCAACCACAATAGAATCGCCTACTAGTGTAGACACATGAACAGGAACACCTAGTGGAATACTAGGCTGAACCATGTATGGTGCAAAATAGGAAGACACATACAAATATGTAGACCCCAGGTCAAATAATGCTGATTCCTCTCTATCACAAACCAAAATAATACCTGTAATAACATCATCTAAGGACTCAGCCTCTGGTCTGGCAGGAAGTGCATAACATCGGGGCTGGGCCCCACCTCCCTGAACTATATCTCTAGGACGATCAATCACTGGCTGTCCTCTGCCTCTATGATCCCTACCTCCACCTCTATGGTCCCTACCTCCGCCTCTAGCTGGCTAGGCGGACTGTGGATCGCTTGTTGCCTGGATCATGAGGTGAGGACCGTGCTGCTGAGAGTTGTTAAAAGCTCAAGGGTAATACCTGGCAATGTGCCTAAGGTCACCACAGATGTAACAAGCCCTCGGCTGCTGAGACTAATGGAGTGGTGGTGCGCTGATAGGCTGCTGATCAAAATAATGTGGCTGAGAATCACGGCCACTAGAAGCACCATGAGAAACCTGAAGAGCTGACTGATAAGGCCTAGGAGGATAGCCTCTACCATGAGAATCTCTACCTCCAGACGAGGTACCACTAAATCTGCCTGAATTACGGGGCCTCTTATCCGACCCATGACCTGCTCCCTAAGACATAGCCATTTCGATCTGGCGGGCTGCGTTGGCCGCCTCCTGAAAAGTGATTTCAGTCCCTGTTCCCATAGCCATCTGCAGACGGATTGGCTGACTCAAGCCATCAATAAATCTTCTCACCCTTTCTCTATCTGTGGGAAGTATGACAATGGCATGATGATCTAGGTCAATGAACCTAGTCTCGTACTGTGTGACAGACATGGAACCCTAATGAAGATGCTTAAATTACCTGAGCAAAGCCTCCCTCTGATTTGCTAGAAGGAACTTTTCCAAAAACAGTTCTGCAAATTGGCCCCAAGTCAAAGATGATGATCGTGCTGGCCTAGATAGACAATAATCTCTCCACCAAGTCTTGGCGGATCCAGATAATCGAAAAGTGGCAAAATCAACACCATTAGTCTCCATAATACCCATAGTACGGAAAACCTCGTGGCAGCAATATAGAAAGTCCTGGGGATCCTCTGAAGGAGTGCCACTGTATGTAGTAGTGAATAGCTTGGTAAACCTGTCCAATTTCGATAAATCATCAGCAGACATAGCTGCACCATCACTAGCTTGAATCACTATGCTAGGCTTAACTACCTCAGCTGGCTGAATCACAGGAACCTGAGCCTGGGGAATTACTGGCTCTGGAGTGCGCATAGCAGGAGTCTGATTATCTCCTCCAGCCTGAGAAGTGGCTAGTGTTGCTAGCAGTAAACCTGCTCTAGTGATGCTTTCCATAAAACCTGCTATTTGGACTAAAACATCCTGAAGATCCGGGATGAATATAACCCCTCATGGGACCTGAAATGGGCCTACTGGAACTGCTGGGGCTGGAACCTCCTCCTCGATATGAATCTGAGGTTCTGCCATTGGTGCTGCTGCTCGAGGCTGAGCTCTGCCCCTACCTTGGCCTCTAGGACGGCCTCGACCTCAGCCTCTGCCTCTAGCGGGAGTTGCTGTTGCTGGGGCCTCGGGCTGCTGGTCAATAGATAAGGAAGCGCGTGTTCTTACCATCTGCGAAAGAACATAGTAGAAATTCAATTAGCATTTGAGGGTTCAAAGTCGCACGATAGGAAACGATAAAGGTGAAATTTTTCCTAACTCTGTAGCCTCTGGGATAAATACAGATGTCTCTGTACCGATCCCTCAGACCCTACTAAGGTTGTTCGTGAGTTGTGAGACCTGTGCAACCTAAAGATCTGATACCAACTTGTCCAATTCGGATTTCCTACTATCGGGAGTCATGATGACGCCTACTAATGGATGCTAGGCAAGCCAACTCGTACTTACATTTTCATTGGTTACAACTCTTCTTTTTAAAACATTAAATAAAATTCTGTAATTACAGCGAAATAAATAAATTTAGCGGAAGACTTAGCAAATTTTACTAGATACGATAAAGAACCCCAACATGATACACTACCCAAGAACTTGTCTCACAATACTCACGAACTTCTAAGAATGATACACATAACCGTCAGAAAGAAATATAAACTATTTATCTCGAATACATGAGATAATAGACTGAAAAGTAAAGATAGAGAAGACAAAGGGTCATGCGGACGCCTGCAAGACTACCTCAAAGTCTCGGTAACCGGAACCTGTATCTGCGCAAAAAGAGCGTAGAGTGTAGCATCAACACAACCGACCCCATGTGCTGGTAAGTGCCTGGCCTATCCTGGCGAAGTAGTGACAAGGCTAGGACCAAACACTCACCTCTCTCTGTATATATATATATATATATATATATATATATATATATATATATATATATATATATATATATATATATATATACAACAAAATAGCAGGAAACATTATTGAACATTTATAAGGAGAAGAACATGCTCTAGAGTAGCAACCCAAAATATATATTATCAAAAATAATATGAACAATGGAATAAAATTCACTTTCATGTCCGCGTAGATGAATCTTCTATCCAGATCTGATTTCGACTCGTCTTCCAAGACACGTTCAAGCACGATTCATTTTCATTTCGTATCTTGTGGTAGGCGTACCACTCGCTCCCAATTTAATAAATAGGCTACCGGCATCTATGGCCAATGCCAACAATCATATAACTTTGTGGTCGGCATGACACACGATCCCATTTTTTAATGTATAAGTGGTCGGCGTGCCACACGATCCCATTTAGTTATATATATACGTGGTCGGTGTGTCACGCGATCCTATTTTATTATATGTATATATTACGGTATAAAACCAATAATTCTTCAATTTCAACAATATTTATATTACCGGTATAAAACCAATAAATAATAATTAATCAACAATATATGTATGTTATTGGTGTGACACCAATAATCTTTAATCAACAATTTATATATATTACCGGTGTGAAACCAATAATAATTTCTCTCATACAATCACATAATATTAATAGGAATTTAATCCATTTAAAGACTCACGGTCATGCTCAACCCCCAACGTATAGATGCTCGTCACCATGCCTATTCTGACTCCACACATAACAATTAGCACATAAACTCAACTCATATTCCCTCAAGCTAGGATAGATCAAACACTTACCTCAAAAGTTTACGATCAATTCAATCCGCAACAATGCCTTTTCCTTTCGAATTTGGCTCCAATTCAATCGTATCTATATACAATTGATTTAATATCATCAATACTACTTAACAAACTAGTTCATATGGCCAAATATAATTGTTACAATAGTCTGCCCAGAATAGTAAAAATCGACCACGGGCTCACATGATCGAGACACGAGATTCGAACCAAAATAAATTCACTCAATCATCCACGAGTTCAAATATGTAATTTGTTCTTAAATTCGATCCCAAAATAAGGTCTAGATCGCAAATTCTTTGAAAATTCTAACTATACTCATTTCTCTAATTTTTCTACCCATTTACACATGTTTTGGCCTAGAAATTCGAATAACATTGATGGAAAATAAAGAAAACTAGTCAAGAATCACTTCCTAAAAAGTTTGAAGAAAATCGCCCAAGAATCGCCAAGAATTATTGTTAGAGAAGAGAGAGTTTGAGAAATGGGATGAAAATCCCGTTTCTGTTCTGTTTAGGGACTTAAAATCACTAGGCTAAAGTTTATTCAACGCGTTCGCGACACCCAGATCGCATTCGCGATGAAGGAAAATGGCAGGCGTCGCGTTCGCATAGAGACAGTCGCGAACGCGAAGGGAAAAATCTGGGGTCTTCACAATTGGTCTACGCGAACGTATAAGACCTTACGCGAACGCGTAGAAGGGGGAGGTTAGGCTTACGTGAACACGAAGGGATTATCGCGAACGCGAAGAAGGGGGCAGGTTGGGCATCGCGAACGCGACCAATGGGACGCAAACGCGTTGAAGGAATGTCTGCTGCAGATTTTTTGCAATTTTCCTAAGTTTAAACCATCTCGATACCTATCCGAAACTCACCCGAACCCTCGGGGCTCCAAACCAAATATGTACACTGACTCAAAAACATCATACAAACTTGCTCGCACGATCAAATCGCTAAAATAACATCAAAATCAACTAATTGAGCCTTAAAACTCAAGAATCTTTCCAAATTTTCATAAACTTCCAAATTTCCAATTTAAGGCTGAAACACGTCAAACGACATCCATTTTCAACCAAACTTTACAGGAAGGGCTTAACCAATATATATGACTTGTACCGGGTGTCGGAACCAAAATACGAGCCCGATACCATTACTTTTTAATCAAATTTCCGTTTCATTTTCCTTAAATATTTTCAGAAAACAATTTAAGAGAAAAATTCTTTTACGGGGTTATAGACCTCAGATTTCGATTTCGGGCATATGCTCGAGTTCTATATTTTTCTACGGATTTTTTGAGACCGTCAAATCACAGGTCCAGGTTCGTTTACCAAAAATGTTGACCAAAGTCAACAATATCAATATTAATATCAAAATTCTTCAAAGTTTTCACATAATTCATATATTTCAACATAAAAAATTTTTGGCTTCGTGCCCGGACTGTGCACGCAAATTGAGACAACTATAAATGAGGTTTTCAAGGCCTCAGAAGCTCGAAATGATTGAGAAAATAAGTGATGACCCTTTGGGTCGTCACAGCGTTCCTACGAGCGCTTAAAATTTTCTCCACGATAAACTTCAATTTTTGAAACATCAGGAAAAGGCTTGGAAAAGATAATTGGTGATGGAACAACAACAAAAATAATTGGTGCAGCTGATGTAGTACCATCAGCAACAACATTAGCACTGTTATAGTCCATAATAACAACGTGTGAATGTCCTTAAGATTGTTGGAAAAATTGGATGATTATGGAGAATAATAGGTTTAGCTTGAGGTGTGTCAAAGACACTGTCCGTAAGGATATTTCGCCTACATTGAGATGAATATTATTAGGCATATCCCCTAGGATTCAACAAACTCTTCTAGTATAACTAGGAGTAAAAATAACAAAGATTAAGAAGAAAACCTAACACAAAAGAAAAAGGAAGAAAAATTTTACTTTGTTTTTTCACTACTTAAAAGATGAAAACACATAAATATATATGTAGTTCAAAACAAATGGACTATCTGATGCTAACGTCCAAATAATGAAAAAAAAAAAAACATTAACAATAAAAAATAAGCCATAAAGGCTTTTCGGTTACAAAAGTAAGCCAAAAAGACAATTTGATAGAATAATACGTTAACAACAAAAAATAACGTACAATAATTATCATTTAGTTGTCAGATTTTGTTTGTCAATATTGAATTCAAATTACATTAGGGTTATAAATATATTTAAAATAACTATTATAATTATTCCTCACCAATGTAATAGTAAGAAAATGAATCTAATCATAATTTTAAAATATTTCTTTTTAAGATATGTTTTTTCTATTACCTACAAATGCCTTTTATTTCAAAACTTGTCGAAAATTGTATTTTGTTGAGCGTTGAAAACGAGACTTCTTGAAGTATATGAAAAGCAATTATTTTACTTCACTGGATTGACTTCTTATAAATACTCAGTTGACCTCCTCACGTGTAGTTTGTAACTTCAAACTGAAGACCGATGAACATGAAGACTTGGAGGGATTGAATACATCAACCTAAAGATTAGTGGACTTTTAGACTTCAATTTGAAGGGCGGCGGATTTTCAGAATTCAACTTGAAACGACATACTTGAAGATTTGGAGGGCTTATACGATTCAACTTGCAGACTTCAAATTAAACACCAACAAACTTGAAGACTTGGAGGGTTTGAATACTTCGACTTGAAGACTGGCAGACTTGCAAACTTCAACTTGAAGGATTGTGGACTTTGAAAATTTTAACTTGAAGAATGACATACTTGAAGATTTGGGGGGCTTATATAATTCAACTTGAAGATGGAGGTTTATCTTTGATAGCCATATGATGAAGTCCTTCAAATTCTCAACAGGAATCGGACTTTCGACGGAGACATAGATCTCATTGGCTGTCATTACTTGCTTTTCGAAAGAGTCTCCTTTTTCTTGTGACCTTTGAAAAGTTAAAGGTATTTGTGTAGATTATCCTTCTACTATTCTATCCAATTTATTTGTTAACTTGGAAAGTTTAGCTTCTTGATCATGCTTGCGCTTTGACAAGCCTTCGACTGCTTTCGTCAAATTCGCAAGTTGTTATTTTATATAGAAGCTTCAATAACCATTGCTTGCATGATCGACGTAGAGGATGAAGAATGATATAGATCATTATTGAAATATAGCTCAGAGGTTGCATTACTGGAGGCAAGAGTAGAGCCAGCGTTAAAGTCATCATCATCGGCTTGCATGAAGGGTTTCTTGAACTTAGATAAACTAAGTTGGGCAAGAACCTTTTCAATCCTTTCGGCAACTTCGTTCCCTTTTTGGGTCATGCTTATATTAGATCTCACTCCTTTTGAGGATTAAGATCCCAAAATAGGGGTGGATACGGATGGCACTTAGAGTGTTTGTTGTCCTAAAGACCTTGCTTTGCTCCTTGTAACTGGCTCAAGGCTTTCAAAGGTATCATCGAGTATGCTTCCCACATCAGCATAGAACTTGGAATTAGCAACCTTAATGGAAGCTGATCTGGAGCTGATTTTTTGTGAACCATTTCGATGTTCTTGAACTTTGGTGATTGAAAAGTGAGATGAGAGGTAGAGATTGTCCCACTAGGAGTTCCAGAATCTGAAGAAAATAAACTTGCGCCGAGAAAATAATTGAGACCAAAAAGTATTGCAACAATCATTGTATTTTATATCAAATATTTGAGTGTTACAATCTTTATGAATCCTCTGATTCTACTTTCCAATAGTAAATAAATTCAAGGGTCTTTGAGCTTGATCTTGAATCTATATTTGTTTCCACGAACAATGATCTTGAACTTTGATTTGCTTTTAATTATTGAGCTTAAACTTGATTTGTTCATTGTTCTTGAGCTTGAACTTGATTTGTTCTTCGTTCTTGAGCTTGAACTTGATTTGTTATTCATTCTTGAGCTCGAACTTGATTTGTTCTTCGTTCTTGAGCTTAAACTTGATTTTTTCTTTGTTCTTGAGCTTGAACTTGATTGTTTGAAGCTTGAAACTTGTGGAGAAATTTGCAGCGTTTGATCCACGAGTTCTTTCTTGCTTCTTGTTATAACTTCTGATGTCTTTTATGAGTTATGAATACTTCTATTTATAGTTGTGGGAGGGAAGAGTTATGATAAGAACAAACTCTTTCCGACGTATCAAATTAAAGTGTGACAAGGCCACATTTGATTGGCCAGAACATGTCACTTGCACATGTGTCGCGACTTCATTCGCCTTTTGATTTGACTCAGCATGCCTTGTCATTTTGACACGTGTCATGATCCCATTGACTCTTCCGTTTGACTTGGCGTGCCACGTCATTTGACACATGGCACCAAACCGAGTTTCTAGAAAGATGGCATCTTGGGCTTAATAAAATGGGCTCATTATTAGTAGCCCAATTAAATGGGCTAGCTCAATGGATGCATGCTTATTTATTTAATCCATATATATTGAATTTATATAACAAACCCAATTATATTAGCCCAATAAATTAATTTGAACTAATATATATTGAATTTAAAGTATAGTCCAAATTATTTTACGGATTTAATTTCAATACAATTTATATGCTTATAGTTACAATACATGAAAAGTAATGTATTCGATACGAAATGTTATATGTATCTCTTAAGGAGTAATGAATCTTGAAAGAATTTCGATATTATAATTTAATATTATTTTTAAATATCATTTTATTTAATATGATTTCTATTTGAAAGAGAATTTATAATTCACCATACTATACCACGATAACTAATTATTTTCAAATATTTACTAGCTAATACTGAGCTATTAAATTAATAAGTATTGTATATCGTAAACGTAAAAAAAAATAGGAAAATAATTATTTAAAAAATTATGGACTATTATATAGTAAAGGCATAATAAAAGTTAATAAATATATACTTTATAAATGAAAGATTTATTTTGAATTTACTGTCATACTAGTCGTAGGGGATAACATACAATAATTTTTATTTTTATTAGGACATAAAATAGATTAATAATTAGAAAAACAGTAATTTGAATAGTAAATAATTTATTAGAAAATTTGAGGATTTACAAGGTTAGTCACACATAATTCCATAAAGTTCTATTAGGCGAGCTTAGTATGTTGGGCGTTGGACGTGTCCGGGGTGTAAGCCCCGACAGTCGAGACGTAAGTCTCACGAAACTAAGCCTCACACATAAGCCTAAGGGTATTATATGTTTTATGCTTTTATATCAGTGTTAGAGTCTATCGGGTGAGTTAGGAGTGATTCTTGTTGAAAATAAGGCAAATAGTCTTTTAGAAGGAAGCTTGAATATGGAAAGTCAACCTGGAGTTGACTATTTAGTTGGAGTACTCGGAATTAGATTCTGATGATTAGGTTAGTTCTGGGAGGTGATTTGTGACTTAGGGGCGTGATCAGAATTGAATTTGGAGGCCCGTTGTAGAAATATGCTTTAATCGGCTAAGGTTGAATTTTGGCGAAATCCGAACAGTAGGTGAGATTTTGATCCGGGGGTCGAAATGGAATTCCGATAATTTCTGTAGCTTCGTTATGTGATTTTGGATATGTCTGCAAATTTTCAGGTTATTCGGACGTCGTTTGGTCGGGTTTTTGATTGAATGTTAGTTTCGGAAGTTTGAGTTGAATTCTAGGCTTGAATACGCTATAATTCGATAATTTCTGTGTTTAAGGGTATGTTTTCATGATTGGAACAAGTTTGTATCGTGTTTTGGAGTATGTTGGTGGTTTTCGTTGGGGTCCCGGGGGCCTCGGGGTGAATTCGGACCATCATTCGGGCATTTTGGAACTTAGAAATCTGCAGAAAAATTGCAGGAACTGTGCAGGACTATAAGCCTTCGTGTTCGCGAGGCAAAGGCCGCGTTCGCGTAGGCAAGGTTGGAATGAGCATCGCGTTCGCGATGCTGGATGTCGCGTTCGCGTAGGAGGAAAAAGGGAAGCTTCGCGTTCGCGTCCCTGGGTGTCGCGTTTGCGTAGAAGGAATTCCGGATGGATGAAGAGTTGTTCATCGCGAACGCGTGGGAAGGTGTCGCGTTCGCATAGAGGAAAGAGAGCTGTGCATCGCGGACGCGTGAGATGTAACGAGAACGCATAGTGTTAATTTGTCTGGCAGTGAATTAAATTCCAGAAACAGTCCAGTCGCAATTTTCAGTAATAAAACACCATTTTTGAGTCCTAGAGAGAGAAACTCACGGGAAATTGCTGGGAATTCATCGGGTATTCATCGGAGGTAAGTTTTATGGCCTAATCACGTTATTTTATCATGGAATCTTTGAGTATTTCACTGTTAATGGAAGATTAATGGGGAATTTTAGCCCTAGGCCTAAATTATGGAAAATCACTAATTTGAATGGGCAAATGAAGTCCGATTTTGGTAATTTTTATATGCATGGACTCGTGTTGAAACGATGATTCCGAATATGTGACTTTCGTAATTTTTTGAGAAGCGTACCGAAAGTCGAGTTTTGGCGACTTTGTAGTTTTTGGTGTAATTTGAATTGTTTTGACTGGGTATCATCCCATTGGCCTATTTTGACGTATTTCTACTGTATTTGATCAGATTCTACGCATGTGGAGGTTGATTCTCGAGGCAAGGGCATCGCGGATTAGTCGTCGAGCCGAGTCGAGGTGAGTAGTGGATGTGGGTGATGACCAGCGGGTTCGAAACCCCGGTATACCACTTTGTGATGCTGTATTGCGGTGAGACACGTACTCTCCTGTGAGTGCGGGGTCGATTGTGATTAGGGACTATGGCTTAGTCCGACCTGTTGATAATTATACTGTGATATTGGCAATTCTTCAGCCGGTGAACCTCCTTCTCGGATGGTTGTGTACATTTATGGGCTGTGAGCCAGTTATTGGGATCCTGCGAGGATCGTTATCATTGTTTCTGTGATATTGACATGCTAGTTTTACTACCAGTCCGGAGCTATTACTGTCATTATGATTTTCCAAACTCTGGAACTACTAATATATTGTTTTCTACTGAAAAATGATAAAAAGAGTTTTCAAAACTACTTTTGAGCATGTGAGGCTGCATTTGCATATTAGATGACTGGTAGTGGATCGGGCTGCGTGCCGCAGCATATTCATGATACTGTGCTTGGGTTGTAGGAGCCCCTCCGGAGTCTGAACCCCCACAGTGAGCACGGGTACCCAAATTGGATCGGGCTACCCGCCGTAGCGGTCATTTCATGCATAGCATCGCATTTAGCTACATCTGATAGCTGTTATACTATTTTGCTTGTACTTGCTGGTACAGTTATTGTTGATATTGAGACTGTTGCAGGGTATTTGATTACAGGTTTACATAGTGCTATATAGTGATTTCTTATCTACGCTGTCTTACCCTTGTTCATTACCACTGAGTCTGGAAGTACTCACTTTACTCCATGTACCTTGTGTGCAGATCCAGGTACGTCTCAGCAGACCTGATCCAGTAGTTGTTTAGAGGCACTTTGCGGGATAGTCAAGGTAGCTGCTGCGTCCGCAAGACCTGACTCCCCTTCAAGTTGTCCTTTTAATTCGTATTGTTATCTATTTCCGCACTGAGTATTGATGTAGACACTATTGCACTTGTATACTCTTTAGAGGCTCTTGACTCTTGATCCCTCGGTCTTTGGTGAGTTGAAACTGTTTTTGTGACGACCCAAAGGGTCATCACTTATTTTATTAATCATTTCGAGCTTCTGAGGCCTTGAAAACCTCATTCCATGTTGCCTCGATTTACGTGCACAATCCGAGCATGTAGCCGGAAAGATTTTGTGATAGAAAATAGGAATTCTATGAGAAATTTGGATAAAAATGATATTAATATTGATATGGTTGACTTCGGTCAACATTTTTGGTAAACGGATCCGGACCCGAGATTGGATGGTCCCGAGAGGTCCGTAGGAAAATATGGGACTTGGACATGCGTCCGGAGTCGAATTCCGAGGCCTAGAGCCCAAGTTATGAATTTTTCTATGAAATTGTTTTTGATGTAATTGTTAAAGGAAATGAATTAATTGACCTTGGTATCGAGCTCGTATTTTGGTTCCGACGCCCGGTACAAGTCTTAAATATTATATATGTGATTTCTGTAAAGTTTGGTGACATTCGGATGTCATTTGAGATGTTTTGGACCTTGAGTTCCAAGTTTGAAAGTTTTGAAAACCAAAAGTATGAAAATCATGAATTTGAGGCTTGATTTGATGAAAACGATGTGATATTGGCGATGTGATCGCACGAACAAGTTCATAATGTGTTTTTGAGGTTGTGTACATGTTTGGTTTGGAGCCCGAGGGGCTCGGGTAAAGATTTGATAGGCCGTTGGATTAAATTCTGAATTTTTGCACTGCTGGTTTTTCACCCAGCTGTTGGCTTCGCAATTGCGAAGTATTTATCGCAATTGCGAAGGGGGCAGTACAAGGCAGGGCTCGCAAATGCGAACCCTGATCGCAAATGCGAAGCCCCTCATGACCCAGCCTTGTTCGCAAATGCGAACATCCCCTTGTCCTGCCTATGTTCGCAAATACGAACAATAGTTCGCAAATGCGAACAATGCCCTTTACTGCCTGTGTTCGCAAATGCGAACATTAGTTCGCAAATGCGACACTGCCCTTCCCAGCCTGGTTCGCAAATGCGAACATATGTTCGCAAATGCGAAGCCCCCAGTTTTGCCTTGGCTTCGCAAATGCGAACTTCCCAGCCTTAGCTTATTTTTCAAACTCCAAAAATTGGTCGGGGTTCGCAATTGCGAACCCATGTTCGCAAATGCGAACACAGAGACCTGTAAAACACGATTTTCAGTTCATTTCTTCACTTTTTACAAAACAAAAACACCCATTTGCGATTCTTCAAGGATTCCTTCTTCATCAAAACAATTGTAAGTCACTTTTTACTCAATTCTTTCAATTCCTAACATCATTAAACATGTTTTTCAATAGAAATCAAAGGTTTTCATGGTAGAATTTCTTGTTTTTGTTAGAATATAGGGTTTTTCATAAATTGGGAAATTGGACCTCGAATTGAGGTCCGATTTTGAAACAAATCATATACATGAACTCGTGGGGGATGGGTAACCGGATTTTGGTCCTAACCCCGAGTTCCGACCATGTGGGCCCGGGGTTGAAATTCACTATTCCGGGCAGAATGTTGTAAAAGTTGTATTTGGTCTTAAGAATTAGTTTGTTGAGTAGTATTGATGATATTAAATCAATTGTGTATAGATACGATTGGATTGGAGCCAAAGTTGAAAGAAAAAGACATTTCCACGGATTGAATTGTTCATAAACATTCGAGGTAAGTGTTTGTTCTATCCTAGCTTGAGGGAATAGGATTATGTGTTATGTGTTATGTGATCGAGTGCGGTGTATGGGTTGTGGTGACGAGCATCCATACACTGGCGTCTAGTATGACCGTGAGTCGTTGAAAATGCTTATTTTGAGATATATTTACAGATGAGTTGTTGAACCTTTGTCAGGTTGTAGAATTGTTATTGTTCTCCCTTGTCGGGACTTGTTGTGAAGATAATTATTGATTGCCCTTATTGGGACAGTTTATGAATTACTGCTTCTTTCTTTGCCCTTAACTGTGATTGTTATTTGGGTGAGGAAGAGTGATAATGCACGAGGGGTGATGCCGTGCCATGCTTTTATTATTTATGCATGATGGATCATGCCGTGCCCTGTTATTGAACCATGTACGAAGGATCATGCCGTACTATAGATGTGAGGATGAGAGTAAAAGCACGAAGGGTGATGCCGTGTACTTTATTTGCCTATTTGGTGAGGATGAGAGTAAAAGCACGAAGGGTGATGCCGTGCAACTGCTTGCTATTCCTTGATTTGATATTACTTGTGTTTCCATTATACTTTGTTTTTCCTTGTGAACTTATTAACTGTTGTTAATTGTTGAATTCTTTGAGATATTCCTTATTGTGTTATTACCTGGTTATTTCTTGTCATTCTGTGGTATACATATATATTGAATTGCACAGGTTTATGTGGGTGTCTGGTCCTAGGCTTGTCACTACTTCGCCGGGATAGGCCAAGCACTTACCAGCACATGGGGTCGGTTGTGCTGATACTACACTTTTGTGCGTTTTTGCACAGGTCCAGGTTACGATCAGGAGCAACAGCAGTAAGTCGATTGCGTGGGAGTTGATCACATTTGAGACCGAGGTAGCTTGCAGACGTCCACAGGCCCGACGTCTCTCTCTTTATTTATGTTACTAGCTGTAGTCTCTTTGTTCCGAGACAAACAGAATTATGTTATATTTCTTTCAAACTCTTATGTGTAGTATTCGGTAGTAGTTCGTGAGTTGGTGACTCCACGTCTTGGGTAGAGAATTTCAGTATGATTTTCATCTTGTAATTAGTTATTTCTAATTCGATAAAGTATTCCGCATTTATTTAATTAAAATTGTGTTAAAAACAGGATAGTATGAATATAGTGGCTTGCCTAGCTACCACGAGTAGGTTCCATCACGATCCCGATGTTGGGGAAAAATCCGGGTCGTGACAGTTGGTATCAGAGCTCTAGGTTACATAGGTGTCACCACTCACAAACAAGCTTAGTAGAGTTTGAGAGGTAGGTACGGAGACGTCTGTACTTGTCATCCAGAGTCTATTGATTTAGGAAAGTGTCTCTCATTTGTTCCTTCTTGTCGTGCGATTTGTTCCTCAAATAGTGATTGAATTTCTACTCTGTCCTTTCGCAGATGGCGAGGACACGCACTTCTTCGTCTGCTGATCAGCAGCCTGAGCCCTAGGCAGCTCCCGTGAGGGGCAGGGGTCGAGGCCGTATCAGAGGCCGTGGTAGGGGTAGAGCTCAGCCCCAGGCAGCTACTCCAGAGGTGGAGCCTCATATTGAGATTGACGAGGAGGTTCCGGTTCCAGCAGCTCCAGTGGGCCCAGCTTAGGTCCCGGGAGAGGCTTTATTTACCCCGGATCTTCGGGATGCTTTGGTCAGAATAGCGAGATTTATGGACAGCATTGCTAGAGCGGGTTTATTATCAGTTGCCCCAGCCGCTTCTCAGGCTGGAGGAGGGGCCCAGACTCCTATTGCTCGTACTCCGGAGCCAGTAGCTCCTCAGCCTCAGGCACCAGTGGTTCAGCCAGCTGTGGCCACTCAGTCAGGTACCACAGCTCATGCCAGTGATGGAGCGGCCATGACTTCTGATTCTTTATGGAGACTTGATCGGTTCTCCAAGCTATTTACCACTACATTCAGTGGAGCCACATCAGAGGATCCTCAGGACTTCTTATTCAGTTGCCATGAGATTCTCAAGACTATGGGGATCGTGGAGACAAACGGAGTTGACTTCTGTACCTTCAGGCTTGCAGGATCCGCCAAGACTTGGTGGAGAGATTATTGCTTGACTCGACCAGCAGGGTCCCCAGCTTTATCATGGGATCAGTTTGCGGAACTATTTATGGAGAAGTTTCTCCTTGCTACTCAGCGGGATGTACTTCGGAGGCAGTTTGAGCGCCTCCATCAGGGCACTATGACGGTTACACAGTATGAGACGAGATTTGTCGATTTGGCTCGTCATGCAGTGGTGATACTTCCCACAGAGCGGGAGAGGGTCCGCAGGTTTATAGATGGGCTTAATCAGCCGATTAGACTCCAGATGGCTATGGGCGTGGGGAGTGACATATCATTTCAGAAGGCAGCCAATGCAGCACGCAGAGTTGAGATGGCTCTCGCTAGAGGAGGCGGTTATTCTTCGGATAAGAGGCCTCGTCATTCGGGTAGGTTTGGTGCTTCTTCCTCTGGTAGCAGAGAATCCTTTGATAGAGGCCAGTCCTCCAGGCCTTTTCATTCCGCCCTTCAGGCTTCACAGGGTGGACCAGGTGATCGCGGTTTTCGTGGGCATTATTCAGACCAGCCTCCTATTAATGCTCAGCCTCTTCAGAGTGTTCGTGGAGGCCATTCAGGTCGTCAGGGCTAGCAGCCCTATCAGCCTAAGAGTTGCTACGGTTGTGGTGACCCAGTTCATTTTATCAGGTATTGCCCTCTAGCAGCGGGCAACTCTCAGCAGCGAGGTCCTCGTCCTATGATTCAGGCCCCAGCTGACCCTCAGCCTGCCCAGCCAAGCAGAGGCGGGGGTAGAGATTTTAGAGGTGGAGGTCGAGACCGTAGAGGTGAAGACCGTCCAGCCAGAGGTAGAGGTCAACCAGTTGATGGTCGTCCTAGAGACGCAGCTCAGAGGGGAGGTGCAAATCCTCGATTCTATGCTTTACCAGCCAGGCCAGAGGCAGAGGCATCAGATGCCGTGATTACAGGTACTATTATTGTGTGTGGCAGAGGTGCTTCAGTATTATTTGACCCTGGATCTACATATTCCTATGTGTCTTCCTACTTCGCACCGTATTTGGCCGTGCCCGGCTATGCTCTGGATATTCCAGTTTATGTGGCTACACCAGTGGGTGACTCCATTGTAGTCGATCGGGTACATCGTTCGTGCGTAGTTATATTTGGGGGTCTTGAGACCCGTGTTGATCTATTGCTTTTGGACATGGTAGATTTTGATGTCATATTGGGGATGGACTGGTTGTCCCCATACCATGCTATTCTTTATTGCCATTCTAAGACTGTGACCTTAGCCTTGCCATAATCACCCCGATTAGAGTGGAAGGGTACCTCAAGCCACTCCGTTCGCACCGTTATTTCTTATGTTAAGGCTCGACGCATGGTCGAGAAGGGTGTCTAGCTTATCCGGCTTATGTTCGTGATTCCGTCGCAGAGGTTCCTTCCATTGAGTCGGCCGCTATTGCACGGGAGTTCCCCGAGGTTTTTCCTTCAGCACTGCCGGCATGCCACCCGACAGGGATATTAATTTCTGTATTGACTGGCACCGGGCACTCACCCCATCTCTATTCCACCCTATCGTATGGCCCCGCCGGAGCTAAAAGAATTGAAAGATCAGGTTGCAAGACCTTCTTGAGAAGGGCTTTATCGGGCCCAGTGTTTCCCCCTGGGGCACCTGTATTATTTGTAAAGAAGAAGGATGGATCGATGCGGATGTGTATTGATTACCGGCAGCTAAACAAGGTGACTATCAAAAATAAATATCCACTTCCGCGAATTGATGATTTATTTGACCGGCTTCAGGGTGCCAAGGTATTTTCAAAGATAGACTTGAGGTCAGCTACCATCAGCTGAAGATCAGGGCGGCTGACATTCCTAAGACGACCTTTCGCTCTAGATATGGGCATTATGAGTTCTTGGTCATGTCCTTCGGGTTGACCAATGCCCCAGCAGCATTCATGGAGTTGATGAATCGAGTATTCGGGCCTTACTTAGATCTGTTCGTGATAGTCTTCATAGATGACATCCTGGTGTACTCCCGCAGCCGGGAAGAGCACGAGCAGCACCTCAGAGTGGTTCTTCAGACTCTGAAAGATAACCAACTATATGCCAAATTTTCTAAATGTGAGTTCTGGCTGAGTTCGGTAGCATTTCCGGGTCATATTGTATCAGTGGAAGGTATTCAGGTAGACCCAAAGAAGATTGAGGCAGTCCAGAATTGGCCTCGACCAGCTTCAGTGACTGTGATCCGGAGTTTCTTGGGATTAGCAGGTTACTACCGTCGATTTGTAGAGGGGTTTTCTTCTATTGCAGCCCCGATGACCAGGTTGACCCAGAAGGGTGTCCAGTTTCAGTGGTCAGAGGAGTGTGAGGCAAGCTTTCAAAAGCTCAAGACAGCCTTGACCACCGCACCAGTGTTGGTACTACCTACAGGTGCAGGGCCTTATACAGTTTATTGTGACGCATTTCGTACAGGGCTTGGAGTGGTATTGATGCAGGATGGTAAGGTTATCGCTTATGCTTCGAGGCAGTTAAAAATACATGAGAAGAATTATCCAGTTCATGATCTTGAGTTAACAGCAGTGGTTCATGCCTTAAAGATCCGGAGGCATTATCTATATGGTGTGACATGTGAGGTGTACACTGATCACAAAAGCCTACAGTACTTGTTCAAGCAGAAGGAGTTGAATCTACGACAGCGGAGATGGTTAGAGTTGCTAAAAGACTATGATGTTACTATCTTATATCACCCATGTAAGGCCAATGTGGTGGCCGATGCTTTGAGTAGAAAGTATGCCAGCATGGGTAGTCTTGCATACATTCCGGTCAGTCAGAGACCATTAGCTCTAGATGTCCAGGCCTTAGCCAACCGGTTCGTGAGATTAGACATTTCTGAGCCTAGCAGGGTGTAAGCCTACACGGTAGCTCGTTCTTCTTTATTAGAGCGTATCCGTGAGAGGCAATTTGATGATCCTCATTTGCGTGAATTGAGAGATACAGTACAGCGGGGAGGTGCCACACAGGTAAATCTAGATGATGATGGGGTATTGAAATTGCAGGGTCGAGTTTGTGTGCCCAATGTTGAAGGGATTTGAGAGTTGATCTTAGCGGAGGCCCACAGTTCGCGGTATTCTATTCACCCGGGCGCCGCAAAGATGTACCAGGACTTACGGCAACACTATTGGTGGCGCAAGATGAAGAAAGATATCATTGCATATGTCGCTCGGTGTCTAAATTGTCAGCATGTGAAATATGAGCACCAGAGGCCTGGTGGTGTATTCCAGAGGATTGAAATTCCCGAGTGGAAATGGGAGCGGATCACTATGGACTTCATTACTGGACTTCCTTTGACTCGGAGGAAATTTGATGCTATTTGGGTCATTGTTGATAGGCTGACCAAGTCAGCATACTTCATTCCAGTATCTGTCTCCTACTCATCGGAGAGGTTAGTAGAGATTTACATCAGGGAGATTGTTCGACTTCATGGGGTTCCGGTATCTATTATCTCAGATTGGGGTACGCAGTTTACCTCGCGGTTCGGGAGAGCGGTCCAGTAGGAGTTAGGCACCCAGGTTCAGTTGAGTACAGCTTTTCATCCTCAGACAAACGGTCAGTTCGAGAGGACTATTCAGATTCTAGAGGACATGCTTCGAGCCTGTGTCATTGATTTTGGAGGCTCGTGGGACCAGTTTCTACATTAGCAAAGTTTGCCTACAACAACAGCTATCAGTCTAGCATTCAGTTGGCTCCATATGAGGCGTTGTATGGTAGGCGATGTCGATCACCGGTTGGATGGTTTGAACCGGGAGAGGCTCGGTTGTTGGGTACAGACTTAGTTCAGGAGGCCTTGAATAAGGTCAAGACTATTCAGGAGAGATTGCGTTCAGCTCAGTCCAGGCAGAAGACTTATGCGGATCGTAAGGTTCGAGATGTAGATTTCATGGTCGGTGAACGAGTATTGCTCCGAGTGTCGCCTATGAAGGGCGTGATGAGGTTCGGGAAGAAGGGCAAGCTCAGCCCTAGGTATATTGGTCCATTTGAGATTCTAGACAGAGTGGGAGGGGTGGCTTACAGATTAGCTTTTCCGCCTAGCTTATCAGCCGTGCATCCAGTTTTTCACGTATCTATGCTTCGGAGATACCACGGCGATCCCACACATGTGTTAGACTTCAGCATTGTCCAATTGGACAATGATCTATCTTACGAGGAGGAGCCGGTGGCTATTCTAGACCGGCAGGTTCGACAGTTGAGGTCGAAGAGTTATCCTTCTGTGCGTGTTCAGTGGAGAGGTCAGCCTCCCGAGGCATCGACCTGGGAGTCCGAGTCTGATATGCGGAGCCGTTACCCACACTTGTTTCCTGACTCGGTACTTCTTTCTTTTGTCCGTTCGAGGACGAACGGTTGTTTTAGAGGTGGAGATTGTGACGACCCAAAGGGTCATCACTTATTTTATTAATCATTTCGAGCGTCTGAGGCCTTGAAAACCTCATTCCATGTTGCCTCGATTTACGTGCACAATCCGAGCATGTAGCCGGAAAGATTTTGTGATAGAAAATAGGAATTCTATGAGAAATTTGGATAAAAATGATATTAATATTGATATGATTGACTTCGGTCAACATTTTTGGTAAACGGATCCGGACCCGAGATTGGATGGTCCCGAGAGGTCCGTAGGAAAATATGGGACTTGGACATGCGTCCGGAGTCGAATTCCGAGGCCTAGAGCCCAAGTTATGAATTTTTCTATGAAATTGTTTTTGATGTAATTGTTAAAGGAAATGAATTAATTGACCTTGGTATCGGGCTCGTATTTTGGTTCTTACGCGCGGTACAAGTCTTAAATATTATATATGTGATTTCTGTAAAGTTTGGTGACATTCGGATGTCATTTGAGATGTTTTGGACCTTGAGTTCCAAGTTTGAAAGTTTTGAAAACCAAAAGTATGAAAATCATGAATTTGAGGCTTGATTTGATGAAAACGATGTGATATTGGCGATGTGATCGCACGAACAAGTTCATAATATGTTTTTGAGGTTGTGTACATGTTTGGTTTGGAGCCCGGGGGGCTCGGGTAAAGATTTGATAGGCCGTTGGATTAAATTCTGAAATGTTGCACTGCTGGTTTTTCACCCAGCTGTTGGCTTCGCAATTGCGAAGTATTTCTCGCAATTGCGAAGGGGGCAGTACAAGGCAGGGCTCGCAAATGCGAACCCTGATCGCAAATGCGAAGCCCCTCATGACCCAGCCTTGCTCGCAAATGCGAACAATTGTTCGCAAATGCGAACATCCCCTTGTCCTGCCTATGTCGCAAATGCGAACAATGCCCTTTACTGCCTGTGTTCGCAAATGCGAACATTAGTTCGCAAATGCGAACACTGCCCTTCCCAGCCTGGTTCGCAAATGCGAACATATGTTCGCAAATGCGAAGCCCCCAGCTTTGCCTTGGCTTCGCAAATGCGAACAAAAGTTCGCAAATGCGAACTTCCCAGCCTTAGCTCATTTTTCAAACTCCAGAAATTGGTCGGGGTTCGCAATTGCGAACCCATGTTCGCAAATGCGAACACGGAGACCTGTAAAACACGATTTTCAGTTCATTTCTTCACTTTTTACAAAACAAAAACACCCATTTGCGATTCTTCACGGATTCCTACTTCATCAAAACAATTGTAAGTCACTTTTTACTCAATTCTTTCAATTCCTAACATCATTAAACATGTTTTTCAATAGAAATCAAAGGTTTTCATGGTAGAATTTCTTGTTTTTGTTAGAATATAGGGTTTTTCATAAATTGGGAAATTGGACCTCGAATCGAGGTCCGATTTTGAAACAAATCATATATATGAACTCGTGGGGGATGGGTAACCGGGTTTTGGTCCTAACCCCGAATTCCGACCATGTGGGCCCGGGGTTGAAATTCACTATTCCGGGCATAATGTTGTAAAAGTTGTATTTGGTCTTAAGAATTAGTTTGTTGAGTAGTATTGATGATATTAAATCAATTGTGTATAGATACGATTGGATTGGAGCCAAAGTTGAAAGAAAAAGACATTTCCACGGATTGAATTGTTCATAAACATTCGAGGTAAGTGTTTGTTCTATCCTAGCTTGAGGGAATAGGATTATGTGTTATGTGTTATGTGATCGAGTGCGGTGTATGGGCTGTGGTGACGAGCATCCATACACCGGCGTCTAGTATGACCGTGAGTCGTTGAAAATGCTTATTTTGAGATATATTTACGGATGAATTGTTGAACCTTTGTCAGGTTGTAGAATTGTTATTGTTCTCCCTTGTCGGGACTTGTTGTGGAGATAATTATTGATTGCCCTTATTGGGACAGTTTATGAATTACTGTTTCTTTCTTTGCCCTTAACTGTGATTGTTATTTGGGTGAGGAAGAGTGATAATGCACGAAGGGTGATGCCGTGCCATGCTTTTATTATTTATGCACGATGGATCATGTCGTGCCCTGTTATTGAACCATGTACGAAGGATCATGCCGTACTATAGATGTGAGGATGAGAGTAAAAGCACGAAGGGTGATGCCGTGTACTTTATTTGCTTATTTGGTGAGGATGAGAGTAAAAGCACGAAGGGTGATGCGGTGCAACTGCTTGCTATTCCTTGACTTGATATTACTTGTGTTTCCATTATACTTTGTTTTTCCTTGTGAATTTATTAACTGTTGTTAATTGTTGAATTCTTTGAGATATTCCTTATCGTGTTATTACCTGGTTATTTCTTGTTATTCTGTGGTATACATATATATTGAATTGCACAGGTTTATGTGGGTGTCCGGTCCTAGGCTTGTCACTACTTCGCCGGGATAGGCCAGGCACTTACCAGCACATGGGGTCGGTTGTGCTGATACTACACTTCTGTGCGTTTTTGCACAGGTCCAGGTTACGATCAGGAGCAGCAGCAGTAAATCGATTGCGTGGGAGTTGATCACATTTGAGACCGAGGTAGCTTGCAGACGTCCGCAGGCCCGGCGTCTCTCTCTTTATTTATGTTACTAGATGTAGTCTCTTTGTTCCGAGACAAACAGAATTATGTTATATTTCTTTCAAACTCTTATGTGTAGTATTCAGTAGTAGTTTGTGAGTTGGTGACTCCACGTCTTGGGTAGAGGATTTCAGTATGATTTTCATTTTGTAATTAGTTATTTCTAATTCGATAAAGTATTCCGCATTTATTTAATTGAAATTGTGTTAAAAATAGGATAGTATGAATACAGTGGCTTGCCTAGCTACCACGAGTAGGCGCCATCACGATCCCGATGTTGGGGAAAAATCCGGGTCGTGACAGTTTTGGGACATGATCCCCGTGTTTGGTATTTCTATTACTATTGACTTATCTCTGTTTATGCCTAAAATGGTTAAAGTGAGCTCATAGCTCCGTGTGTGTTGTTAATTGGTCGGGCTGGCCTAGCAGTGTGTTGGGCGCCATCACAACCGGGTTTGGGGTCGTGACAAGTTGGTATCAGAGCCTAGGTTTACTAGGCCTCATGAGTCTTGAGCCGGTTGGTAGAGTCTTGTGGATCGGTACGAGGACGCCTATACTTTTCCTCGGGAGGCTGCGAACATTTAGGAAACACTTCACATTTCTTGAACTCTGTCGTGTGATCTTGTTGTTCTAAGAACTGAACTTCTATATTCTATCTCTCGCAGATGGCAAGAACTCGAGCTTCAGGACGAGGTGGACGACCTCCATTGCCACCTGCTAGAGGCCGTGGGTGCGGCCGTGGTAGAGGTAGAGGTAGGGCAGCTGAGGCAGTGCCAGCTGACCCGCCTGTTGTACCTATTCAGGGGCAGCCCCTAGTAGTTGATGCTCCAGCAGCCCCAACTCATGCCCAGACGGTGTCTTTTGCTATTCCTGGTCTTCAGGAGACTCTGGCCCAGATATTATCGGTGTGTTCCGTATTGGCTTAGGTAGTATCAGCTACCGCTACTGCAGCGACATCCCAGACAGGGGGAGGTCAGCAGACCCCTGCAACTCGCAACCTGAGCAGGTGGTTCAGTGACTTCAGACGCCGGAGGCGGTCCCCGCTCAGGTGGTTGCACCAGTTATTCCTCCAGCTGCATCATCTCCAGAGCATATGGTTCAGGTTATGCCCGACGAGGAGCAGCGTCATCTAGAGAGATTTGGTAGACTCCAGCCACCTCATTTCAGTGGTACTGAGGGCAAGGATGCCAGGGTTTCTTAGATAAGTGTCAGAGGATGCTACGTACAACTGGTATTCTTGAGTCCAGCGGAGTTTCATTCTCTACTTTTCAGTTTACTAGTCCAACATTCGATTGGTAGGAGGAGTTTGAGAGGCGTAGGCCTGCGGGAGCAGCACCTCTTACCTGGCAGCAGTTTTCTACTCTCTTCCTAGAGAAGTATGTACCTCAGTCTCGTCGTGAGGAGCTTCGTCGCTAGTTTGAGTGGTTGGTACAGGGCGATATGTCAGTGACACAGTATGTGCTGAGATATACACATTTGGCTAGGCATGCCACATGGATGATCCCGATTGATAGGGAAAGGATTAGGAGGTTCATTAATGGCCTCAACTACTCCATTCGCATTCTTATGACCAGAGAGAGAGTTCTATCATCATCTTTTGAGCAGATTGTGGATTTGGCACGCTCCATTGAGGCGGATCGTTGCCGAGAGCGGGAGGAGCAGGAGGCTAAGAGGCCTCGTGGTTCTGGTAGCTTCAGTGGTGCTCCATCTAGAGGGCATTTTCAGCAGGGCAGAGGTCGCTCATCTAGACCTTCTCATTCAGGCCGCCCTGAGCAGAGCGGAGCTTCTTCCGGTCGTGGTCGACAGGGATTCCAACAGAGCCAGTCTTCACTTAGTGCCCTCCCAGCCTAGAGCACAGCACCTAATTCTTCAGCCAGGGTTCTTCTACGGCGAGGGGTTCCCTTCAGTCCCCTTCTCCAGCACCAGGTAGCTGTTATGAGTGTGGTGAGTTTGGCCACATGAGGAGGCAGTGCCCTCGACTTCGTAGGGACAGGGCTCAGCAGAGGGATTAGCCCTCCTCTTCAGCACCATCTCAGGCTAGTAAAGGTGGAGGTCAGTCTTCTCGTAGTCGCCCCAGAGGCGAGGAGCGGTCTAGTGGAGGTCAGGCACGATTCTATGCACTTCCTGACCGGTGTGATGCAGTTGCCTCCAATGTAGTGATTACAGGTATCGTTTCTGTCTATCACAGAGATGCCTCTATTCAATTTGATCCAGGGTCCACATATTCGTACGTGTCTTCTTATTTTGCATATCACTTGAGTACGACTCGTGGTAGTCTTGATTTGCCTGTTCATGTATCCACCCCCGTGGGTAATACGATTATTATGGATCATGTCTATAGATCCTGTGTTATTTCTATTGGGGGTCTGGAGACCCAAGCGGATTTATTATTGTTAGGGATGGTGGACTTCGATGTGATATTGGGTATGGACTGGTTGTCTCCGTACCATGCTATATTGGATTGTCATGCTAAGACAATTACGTTGGCTATTCCCGGTATTCCTCAAATTGAGTAGGGGGTTCGACTTATTTCATCCCTAGCCGTGTTATTTCATTTTTAAAGGCTCAGAAAAGGGTTGAAAAGGGGTGTTTGTCGTATCTAGCATTTGTGAGGGATGTGGGAGCTGAGTCTCCTAGCATTGATTATGTACCTATTGTGAGGGATTTTCCAGGTGTATTCCCCTCAGACCTGCCAGGCATTCCGCCGGACAGGGATATTGATTTTGGCTTTGATTTGGTGCCGGGCACTTAGACCATTTCCATTCCTCCTTATCGGATGGCACCAGCTGAGTTGAAGGAATTGAAAGAATAGCTTCAGGAGCTATTGGATAAGGGATTCATTCGCCCTAGTGTGTCCCTGTGGGGAGCACCGGTGTTATTTGTTAAGACGAAAGATGGTTCCATGCGGATGTGTATTGATTATAGACAATTGAACAAGGTAACAGTGAAGAACAAGTACCCTCTACCGCGCATTGATGATTTTCTGATCAGTTACAGGGTGCGAGGGTGTTTTCTAAGATCGATCTTCGTTCAGGCTATCATCAGCTGAAGATCAGAGACTCGGATATTATGAAGACTGCATTCAGGACCCGATATGGTCATTATGAGTTTCTTGTGATGTCTTTTGGGCCGACCAACGCCCCAGCAGCATTTATGCATCTGATGAACAGTGTGTTCAGGCCTTATTTGGATTCATTTGTGATTGTGTTCATTGATGACATTCTAGTCTACTCCCGTAGTCAGGAGGAGCATGCTCAATATTTGAGTATTGTGTTGCAGAGATTAAGGGAGGACAGACTGTATGCTAAATTCTCCAAGTGCGAGTTTTGGCTCGAGTCGGTAGCATTTCTAGGTCATGTGGTGTCTCGTGATGGTATTCAGGTTGATCCGAAGAAGATAGAGGCGGTGTAGAGTTGGCCTCTACCGTCCTCAGCTACAAAGATCAGGAGCTTTCTTGGCTTGGCAAGATATTATCGCCGGTTTGTTCAGGAATTTTCATCCATTGCTTCTTCTTTGATTAAGTTGACTAAGAAGGGTGCGTCATTCTTGTGGTCGGATGAGTGCGAGGAGATCTTTCAGAAGCTCAAGAAAGCTTTGACCACAGCTCCAGTATTAGTGTTGCCATCAGCTTCAGGTTCATATACTGTATATTGTGATGCCTCGAGAGAGGGGATAGGATGTGTATTGATGCATGAGGGTAGAGTGATTGTTTATGCTTCTCGGCAGTTGAAGCCACATGAGAAGAACTACCTTGTTCATGATTTGGAGCTAGCTGCCATAGTTCATGCCTTGAAGATTTGGAGGCACTATTTGTACGGCGTGTCCTGTGAGGTGTATACCGATCATTGTAGTCTCCAACATTTGTTCAAACGGAAGGATCTTAATTTGAGACAGCGGAGATGGTTTGAGTTGCTCAAGGATTATGACATTACTATTCTATATCATCCGGGGAAGGCCAATGTTGTGGTCGATGCTTTGAGCTGGAAGTTGGTCAGTATGGACAGCTTGGCATATATTCCAGCTGAGGAGAGATCATTTGTTTATGATGTTCAAGCACTAGCCAATCGGCTAGTGAGGTTAGACATTTCAGAGCCCAGCAGGGTGTTGGCTTGTGTTGTATCTCGGTCTTCTCTATATGATCGTATTCGTGAGCGCCGGTATGATGATCCACATTTGGTTGTCCTTAAGGATAGAGTTCAGCATGATGATGCTAGAGATGTTACTATTGATAGTGATGGTGTATTGAGGATGCAGGGTCGGATATGTGTGCCCAATGTTGATGGCCTTCGTGAGTTGATTCTGGAGGAGGCCCATAGCTCGCGGTATTCTATCCATCCAGGAGCCGCGAAGATGTACCAAGACTTGAAACAACATTATTGGTGGAGAAAGATGAAGATGGACATTGTTAGACATGTAGCACGGTGCCTCAACTATCAGTAGGTTAAGTACGAGCATCAGAGGCCTGGTGGTGTATTTCAGCGCATTGATGTTCCCGAGTGGAAGTGGGAAAGGATCACTATGTACTTTGTTACTGGACTCCCTCGGACAGCGAGGAAGTTTGATTCTGTTTGGGTAATTGTGGATAGGCTGACCAAGTCAGCTCACTTCATTCATGTGTGTACTACGTACTCCTCGGAGCGGTTAGCTGTGATATTCATTCGGGAGATCGTTAGATTTCATGGAGTTCCAGTTTCTATCATATCAGACAGAGGTACTCAGTTTACTTCACAGTTCTGGAGGACATTTCAGCGGGAGTTGGGCTCCTAAGTTGAGTTGAGTACTGCATTCCATCCTCAGACGGACGGTCAGTCCGAGCGTACTATTTAGGTCTTGGAGGATATGTTGAGAGCTTGTGTTATTTGGTGGTTCATGGGCAGATTACTTGCCTCTCGCAGAGTTTTCCTTTAACAATAGCTACCAATACAGTATTCAAATGGCGCCGTATGAGGCCTTATATGGGAGACGGTGTAGATCTCCAGTTGGTTGGTTTGAGCCCGGTAAGGCGAGTCTATTGGGGACAGAGTTAGTACAGGATGCTTTGGATAGGGTGAAGGTTATTCAGGAGAGAATTCGTACAGCTCAGTCACGCTAGAAGAGTTATGCGGACCGGAAGGTTCGAGATTTATCTTACTCTGTGAGTGAAAAAGTCTTACTGAAGGTTTCGTCGATGAAAGGCGTCATGAGATTTGGGAAGAAAGGAAAGCTCAGTCCGAGATTTATTGGCCCTTTTGAGATCCTCGTGAGGATTGGAGAAGTGGTGTATATGCTTGCTTTACCACCCACTCTATCAGGAGTTCATCCATTGTTTCACATGTCCATGCTCCAGAAGTATGTTAGCGACTCATCGCATGTGTTGGACTTTAGCACTATTCAGCTTGATGATGACTTGACCTATGATGTGGAGCCTATAGCTATATTGGGTCGTCAGGTGAGAAGATTGAGGTCCAAGGACATTGCATCAGTTAAGAATCAGTGGAGAGGTCGACCCGTGAAGGAGGCCAATTGGGAGATCGAGCGGGAGATGCGGAGCAGATATCCTCACTTGTTTGAGCCTTCAGGTATGTTTCTTGACCCGATCGAGGACGAGCGTTTGCTTAAGTGGGGGAGAATGTGACGACCCGGCCATTGTCACAGTAATTACCACCCTGTCACCTTGCATTTATATGTTTTATGCTTTTATATCAGTGTTAGAGTCTATCTGGTGAGTTAGGAATGATTCTGGTTGAAAATGGGGCAAATAACCTTTTAGAAGGAATCTTGAATATGGAAAGTCAACCTGGAGTTGACTATTTAGTTTGAGTGCTCGGAATCGGATTCTGATAATTTGGTTAGTTCCGGGAGGTGATTTGTGACTTAGGGGAGCGATCGAAATTGAATTTGAAGGTCCGGTGTAGAAATAGGCTTGAATCGGCTAAGGTTGAATTTTGGCGAAATCCGAACGGTATGTGAGATTTTGATCCGGGGGTCAGAATGGAGTTCCGACAATTTTTGTAGCTTCATTATGTGATTTTGGATATGTCTGCAAATTTTCAGGTCATTCGGACGTCTTTTGGTCGGGTTTTTGATTGAATGTTAGTTTCAGAAGTTTGAGTTGAATTCTAGGCTTGAATCCGCTATAATTCGATGATTTCTGTGTTTAAGGCATGTTTTTATGATTGAAACAAGTTCGTATTGTGTTTTGGAGTATGTTGGTGGTTTTCGTTGGGGTCCCGAGGGCCTCGGGGTGAATTCGGACCATCATTCGGTCATTTTGGAACTTAGAAATCTGCAGAAAAATTGCAGGAACTGTGCAGGACTGTAAGCCTTCGCGTTCGCAAGGAAAAGGCCGTGTTCGTGTAGGCAAGGTTGGAATGAGCATCACGTTCGCGATGCTGGATGCCGTGTTCACGTAGGAGGAAAAAGGGAAGTTTCACGTTCGCGTCCCTCGGTGTCGCGTTCGCGTAGAAGGAATTCTGGATGGCTGAAGAGTTGTTCATCGCGAACGCGTGGGAAGGTGTTGCATTCGCGTAGAGGAAAGAGAGCTGTGCATCGCGGACGCGTGAGATGTAACGCGAACGCGTAGGGTTAATTTGTCTGGCAGTGAATTGAATTCCAGAAACAGTCCAGTCGCGATTTTCAGTCATAAAATACCATTTTTTAGTCCTAGAGAGAGAAACTCACATGAAATTGCTGGGAATTCATCGGGTATTCATCGGAGGTAAGTTTTATGGCCAAATCACGTTATTTTATGATGGAATCTTTGAGTATTTCACTGTTAATGGAAGATTAATGGGGGATTTTAGCCCTAGGCCTAAATTATGGAAAATCACTAATTTGAATGGACAAATGGAGTCCGATTTTGGTAAATTTTATATGCATAGACTCGTGTTGAGACGAGGATTCCGAATATGTGACTTTCGTAAGTTTTCGAAATGCGTACCGAAAGTCAGATTTTGGCAACTTTGTAGTTTTTGGTGTAATTTGAATTGTTTTGACTGGGTATCATCCCATTGGCCTATTTTGATGTATTTCTAGTACATTTGATCAGATTCTATGCCTGTGTAGGTTGATTCTCGAGGAAAGGGCATCGCGGATTAGTCGTCGAGCCGAGTCGAGGTGAGTAATGGATGTGGGTGATGACCAGCGTGTTCGAAACCCTGGTATACCACTTTGTGACGCTGTATAGCAGCGAGACACGTACTCTTCTGTGAGTGCGGGGTCGATTGTGATTGGGGAATATGGCTTAGTCTGACCTGTTGATAATTATACTGTGATATTGGCTATTCTTGAGCCGTTGAACCTCCTTCTCGGATGGTTGTGTACATTTATGGGCTGTGAGCCAGTTATTGGGGTCATGCGAGGATCGTTATCATTGTTTCTGTGATATTGACATGCTAGTTTTACTACCAGTCCGGAGCTATTACTGTCATTATGATTTTCCAAACTTTGGAACTACTGATATACTGTTTTCTACTGAAAAATGATAAAAAAGAGTTTTCAAAACTACTTTTGAGCCTGTGAGGCTACATTTGCATATTAGCTGACTGGTAGTGGATCGGGCTACGCGCCGCAGCGTATTCATGATATTGTGCTTGGGTTGTAGGAGCCCCTCCGGAGTTTGAACCCCCACAGTGAGCACGGATACCCAAATTGGATCGGGCTACGCGCCGTAGCGGTCATTTCATGCATTGCATCGCATTTAGCTACATCTGATAGCTGTTATACTGTTTTGTTGGTACTTGCTAGTACAGTTATTGTTGATACTGAGACTGTTGCAAGGTATTTGATTACAGCTTTGCATAGTGCTATATAGTGATTTCTTATCTACGCTGTCTTACCCCTGTTAATTACCACTGAGTCTGGAAGTACTCACTTTACTCCCTGCACCTTGTGTGCAGATCCAGGTACGTCTCAGCAGACCTGATCCAGTAGCTGTTCAGAGGCACTTTGAGGGATAGTCAAGGTAGCTGTTGCATCCGCATGACCTGACTCCCCTTCTAGCTGTTTCGTATTGTTATCTATTTCCTCACTGAGTATTGATGTAGACACTATTGCACTTGTATACTCTTTAGAGGCTCTTGACTCTTGACCCCTCGGTCTTTGGGGAGTTGATACTGTTTTGGGACGTGATCCCCATGTTTGGTATTTCTATTACTGTTGACTTATCTCTGTTTATGCTTAAAATGGTTAAAGTGAGCTCATAGCTCCGTGAGTGTTGTTAATTGGTCAGGCCGGCCTAGCAGTGTACTGGGCGCTATCACGACCGGATTTGGGATCGTGACACAAGGGCGGCTAGATGGTAAAGCAACTAAAGCAATTGCTTATTTTTTGGGCCCCAATATTTTTTAAACCTATATTCGATATTTGCATTGAAGCCCCAACTAATTTGAATTTACACTAGCTAAAGCCTAGTAAAAAGAAGATCGCGCTCTAACAAGATATCATCCATAGGGCTTAACCCCGAAATATCTTATTAAAGTTGGTTAAAACCGTATCCATCCCACCACGATCCTTGGAGACATAGCCCAAATTTTATAAATAACAGATTTACAAGTAAATATTTAAAAAATTATATATATTTCAAAATGGAAAAGTAAAATCTTTTATAAAAAGTAAAGAAAACTTTTAGTTAGTTATTAATATAACCGATTTGAGCAAAAATTAAAAAGAGAATTACTCCCTTAAAACACTTACCCGGAATATAAAATCTTGCGTTATTTATATTTTACAATTGACATCATTAGTGAAATTCCTAAATTATTATTCTCTTTTTCATATATCTCACTAGAAAAAAATGTAAGAAACTTTTAGAGTCTATATGTTAATATCTCTAATTGTCCAATTTTATTTTTTATATTTCTCATAAAAAATGTGTACTACACTCTTATATTTTCTTTCTTGATTTTTGCAAAAGTCCAAATTTTCAATAAGCTAAATTGCTCCGTAAATAACAGATTATTATTTTTCAATAAAAAACAAGAGCTGAAGAAGCTGTTGAATAAGCTATATTGCACATTCTTAATTTTTTTCCTTTGCAGGTTTCAAGCATTACAACAAGTATTTTTAAAAATCAATTAATTATTTCGATATCAAGTTATCAACGTTTTTGTTCTAGTTTTATTCCTAAGATCAACAATATCTTAAGAGTGATAAATGGTTTATAAAAGAAATTATTAATGACTTTACATTGAAAAATGGAAAAGGGCCTAAAATGCCCCTGGACTATCCGTTTTGGTACAATAATGCCCTCCATCCACCTATTGTGACGACCCAAAGGGTCATCACTTATTTAATTAATCATTTCGAGCTTCCTGAGGCCTTGAAAACCTCATTCTATGTTGCCTCGATTTACGTGCACAATCCGAGCATGTAGCCGGAAAGATTTTGTGATAGAAAATATGAATTCTATGAGAAATTTGGATAAAATGATATTAATATTGATATGGTTGACTTCGGTCAACATTTTTGGTAAACGGATCCGGACGCGAGATTGGATGGTCCCGAGAGGTCCGTAGGAAAATATGGGACTTGGACATGTGTCCGGAGTCGAATTCTGAGGCCTAGAGCCCAAGTTATGAATTTTTATGTGAAATTGTTTTTGATGTAATTATTAAAGGAAATAAATTAATTGACCTTGGTATCGGGCTCGTATTTTGGTTCCGACGCCCGGTGCAAGTCTTAAATATTATATATGTGATTTCTGTAAAGTTTGGTGACATTTGGATGTCGTTTGAGATGTTTTGGACCTTGAGTCCCAAGTTTGAAAGTTTTGAAAACCAAAGGTATGAAAATCATGCATTTGAGGCTTGATTTGATGAAAACGAGGTGATATTGGCGATGTGATCGCACGAACAAGTTCATAATGTATTTTTGAGGTTATGTACATGTTTGGTTTGGAGCCCGGGGGGCTCGGGTAAAGATTTGATAGGCCGTTGGATGAAATTCTGAATTTCTAAACTGCTGGTTTTTCACCCAGCTGTTGGCTTCGCAATTGCGAAGAATTTCTCCCAATTGCGAAGGGGACAGTGTAAGGCAAGGCTCGCAAATGCGAACCTTGATCGCAAATACGAAGCCAGCCTTGTTCGCAAATGCGAACAATTGTCCGCATTTGCGAAGGTCCCCAGTGCCTGCCTATGTTCGCAAATGCGAACAAAAGTTCGCAAATGCGAACATTCCCCATACTACCTTGGTTCGCAAATGCGAACACTGCCTTATACAGCATGTGTTCGCAAATGCGAACATTAGTTCGCAAATGCGAACATCCCTTTGATTGCCAGTGTTCGCAAATGCGAACTTCCCAGCCTTAGCTTATTTTTCAAACTCCAGAAATTGGTCGGGGTTCGCAATTGCGAACCCATGTTCGCAAATGCGAACACAGAGACCTGAAAAACACGAATTTCAGTCATTTCTTCACTTTTTACAAAATCAAAACACCCATTTGCGATTCTTCACGGATTTCTTCTTCATCAAAACGATTGTAAGTCACTTTTTACTTAATTCTTTCAATTCCTAACATCATTAATCATGTTTTTCATAAGAAATCAAAGATTTTCATGGTAGAATTCTTGTTTTTGTTAGAAAATAGGTTTTTCATAAATTGGGGAATTGGACCTCGAATTGAGGTCCGATTTTGAAACAAATTATATACATGAACTCGTGGGGGATGGGTAACCGGATTTTGGTCCTAACCCCGAATTCCGACCATGTGGGCCCGGGGTTGAAATTCACTATTCTGGGCAGAATGTTGTAAAAGTTATATTTGGTCTTAAGAATTAGTTTGTTGAGTAGTATTGATGATATTAAATCAATTGTGTATAGATACGATTGGATTGGAGCCAAATTTGAAAGAAAGAGACATTTCCACGGATTGAATTGTTCATAAGCATTCGAGGTAAGTGTTTGTTCTATCCTAGCTTGAGGGAATAGGATTATGTGTTATGTGTTATGTGATCGAGTGCGGTGTATGGGCTGTGGTGACGAGCATCCATACACTGGCGTCTAGTATGACCGTGAGTCGTTGAAAAATGATTATTTTGAGATATATTACGGATGAAATGTTATTGTTTTCCCTTGTTGGGACTTGTTGTGAAGATAATTATTGGTTGCCCTTGATGGGACGGTTTATGAATTACTGTTTCTTTCTTTGCCCTTAACTGTGATTGTTATTTGGGTGAGGAAGAGTGATAATGCACGAAGGGTGATGTCGTGCCATGTTTATTTATTGATTATGCACGAAGGATCATGTCGTGCCCTGTTATTGAACCATGTACGAAGGATCATGCCGTACTATGGATGTGAGGATGAGAGTAAAAGCACGAAGGGTGATGCCGTGCACTTTATTTGCTTAATTGGTGAGGATGAGAGTAAAAGCACGAAGGGTGATGCCGTGCACTTTATTTGCTTATTTGGTGAGGATGAGAGTAAAAGCACGAAGGGTGATGCCGTGCAACTAATTGCCATTCCTTGACTTGATATTACTTGTTTTTCCATTATATTTTATTTGGGTGATGCCGTGCAACTATTTGCCATTCCTTGACTTGATATTACTTGTTTTTCCATTATATTTTATTTGGGTGATGCCGTGCAACTACTTGCTATTCCTTGACTTGATATTACTTGTGTTTCCATTATACCTTGTTTTCCTTGTGAACTTATTAACTGTTGTTAATTGTTGAGTTCTTTGAGATATTCCTTATTGTGTTATTACTTGGTTAATTCTTGTTATTTGTGTTAATATATATATTAAAGAATTGGGATCGGGTGGTACGCCTACCACAAGATATAATTATTGATACAATGGGATCGGGTGGTATGCCTACCACAAGATATAATTTATTGATACAGTTGGGAGCGGGTGGTAAACCTACCACGAGATATGAAAAGAAAAATAGAGAATTGAGACACGAAAGTAAGATTTAATTCTGTGGATTAGATTAATCTGGATATTATGAGTTATTGATTGTTATTGTAGAGTAGAGTATTTCCTTATAAATGTTTATGTACATATATATATATAGATTGCAACTGCACAGGTTTATGTGGGTGTCTAGTCCTAGGCTTGTCACTACTTCACCGGGATAGGCCAGGCACTTACCAGCACATGGGGTCGGTTGTGCTGATGCTACACTTCTGTGCGTTTTTGCACAGGTCCAGGTTACGATCAGGAGCAGCAACAGCAGTAAATAGATTGCGTGGGAGTTGATCATATTTGAGACCGAGGTAGCTTGCAGACGTCCGCAGGCCCGGCGTCTCTCTCTTTATTTATGTTATTAGCTGGAGTCTCTTTGTTCCGAGACAAACAGAATTGTGTTATATTTCTTTCGGACTTTTATGTGTAGTATTCCATAGTAGTTTGTGAGTTGGTGACTCCACGTCTTGGGTAGAGGATTTCAGTATGATTTTTAATTGGTAATTAGTTATTTCCATTTCGATAAAGTATTCCGCATTTATTTAATAAAAAAATTGTGTTAAAAACAGGATAGTATGAATACAGTGGCTTGCCTAGCTACCACGAGTAGGCGCCATCACGATCCCGATGTTGGGGGAAAATCCGGGTCGTGACAAGTTGGTATCAGAGCTCTAGGTTACATAGGTCTCACCACTCACGAACAAGCTTAGTGGAGTTTGAGAGGTAGGTACGAAGACGTCTGTACTTATCCTCCAGAGTCTATTGAGTTAGGAAAAGTCTCTTATTTGTTCTTTCTTATCGTGCGAATTCATTCTTCAAATGTTAAATTGAATTTCTACTCTTGTCTTCCCACGAATGGCGAAGTCACGTACCGCTTCTTCAGCCGAACAATGGCACAGGCTGGTGATAGATCAACTATGCCTTCAAAAGTTTTACGGAGGTCGGATAGGTTTCACCAAACTCTTCCCTACCACCTTCAGCGGTGCATATTTTGAGAACCCACGGGATCGTGCTTGACCGCTGTTATGAGGAATTACAGAACGTGGGAATAGACGAATGCGAGGGGGTTCATTTTACTGTGCTATGGAGGGCAAACAGAAGTAGTGGGAAGATAATGTATTTACCACACCAGTTATGGTCCCAACGGAAGATGCAATTATATCAGGAGATCATCCAATAAATCGTGTTGGGTTTCAACGGACCTAGACGTCCGGTCGATGTGTTGGAGTTGTGAAGGACAAATATGGTGAGTTATTGGAATGTATATATATGGTATGGAAAGGTCCTCCAAATAATTTATACATATTTAAGGTTGGTTCTTTTCATGGGGTAAGAATCGCCCCCAGAGAATGACGAAGAGTATATGAGTAAATGAGGTAGCTCAGCAGTGTTAAGCCAACATAGCAAAAGAAGAAATTGGCCGTCGATGTTTGTGACAAGCCTACGAAGAGGGCAAACCGGCCAATGCAACGCTATCTACTAAACTCTATTTTAAGAAAATGTTCTGAAGACGTCACCCCGAGATTCTCTGCAATATGTGGTATGTGCGATCTGAACGGTTGTACCAGGTCACAATGACTGTGTCCGAATATATATTGCCATGAGCAATAAGTTAACTGATCCTTAAAGGAATTGCTGTGAATGTGGAATATTGGAGAAATACAATTTTAGGAAAGCACTCATGCTACACGCTCCATTGCAGTTAATAATTATCCTACATGGCCAGCCAGATGTAGAGGTTATGATGTTAGAGGTGGAGGTGAAAATCCTAGAGGTGGAGACCCAGCCATTGATATAATTTTTATGATATGAGGGAGGTCACTACACCAAATGTGGTCATCACACGTATAATTCGGATTGTTATAGACAGAATAATTTTCCCTTAATTTGATTTGGTTTTTGAAAGAAAATTTAGGCGAGTCCTTTTAACATGCTCCATTCATGAGCGAGCATCGTAATCATCAAATCTACTTAGGGAAATACTCACGTTGAGATATTACATGAGGATAGACATCCCTATTATTAGGTGTTAGTCACTAAAATATCCATGAGGCTAAGAGTGACTTTATATTACTTATTACAGAGGGTTTTGATATAATTTTCGGGATAACTAATTTTAATCGTTAATTGTGCTCCCTATCAGTATGAGGGCTTATTTTATGTCGTGATTATCTTTGACGGACAATTATTGAAAGGAAGAAAGAAAGGAAATGAAAAATTTCAGATGATATGATGTGCAAGCACTCTGATTCAGAGTTGAGGATGAGATCCTCCAATTTTTGGCATAATGTGAAATATTTCTAAGCCGAGCTTCAAGCTGCGGTGGATATCATATGAGGACTGGGTCCTGGTAGTAAGAGTTTATGTGTTTAAAATTCTTCTTTTATGAAATTAATATTTTCGTATTGCATTCGTAAATAAAAGTCATGACCGTTAGGACTATTTGACAATTCTTGTATAGTTTCTATTCATATTTAGCCATTTCTATTTTGAAACCGTTGAACTTAGCCTTTGAGATGAGCACCCAGGTGTGTATAAATATGACTCATTAATTCAAAAAAAATAATCACGAGGTCTCCATACCTCATTCCGAGTAAAGTGGGATTTGTAGAATAAGGTATTTGATAACAGGGTTAATTGACGATGTTGTAATTTAAGAACAACTCTTATGGCCAGACTTCAGAGTCATGGATATGTGCATACGCATGAGGTGTTCGTGCCTTATTTAGACTTGTTCGTTGTAGTCTTCATTGTTTCCATATTGACATACTCCTGCAGTCATGAGGAGCATGCGCAACATCTCAGAGTGACTTTGCAGACTCTGAAGGATAATCGGCTATATGCCAAATTTTCGAAATGTGAGTTCTGGTTGAGTTCGGTAGCATTTCTGGGTCACGTTGTATCAGTGGAAGGTATTCAAGTGGAACCAAAGAAGATTGAGGCAGTCCAGAATTGGCCTCGACCAGCTTCAGTGACTGAGATCCGGAGTTTCTTGGGATTAGCAGGTTACTACCGTCGATTTGTAGAGGGTTTTCTTCTATTGCAGCCCCGATGACCAGGTTGACCCAGAAGGGTGTCCAGTTCCAGTGGTCAGAGGAGTGTGAGGCGAGCTTCAAGACAGCCTTGACCACTGCGCCAGTGTTGATACTACCTACGGGTGCAGGGCCTTATACAGTTTATTGTGACGCATCTCGTACAGGGCTTGGTGCAGTGTTAATGCAGGATGGCAAGGTTATTGCCTATGCTTCGAGGCAGCTGAAGATGCATGAAAAGAATTACCGAGTGCATGATCTAGAATTTGCGGCGATTATTCACGCATTGAAGATCTGGAGGCATTATTTGTATGGTGTAGTATGTGAAGTATACACCGATCATAAGAGTCTTCAGTATTTGTGTTAAACAAAAGAGTTGAATTTGAGGCAGAGAAGGTGGCTGGTATTGCGGAAAGATTATGATGTCACCTTTTTATATCATCGGGGAAAAAGCAAACGTGGTGGCTGACGCTTTGAGTAGGAAGTCAGCCAGTATGGGCAGTCTTGTTTATATTCCAGTCAATCAGAGGCCAATTGCTTTGGATGTTCGACCCTTGGCCAATCAATTTGTGAGGTTGGATATTTCTGAGCCTAGTCGAGCACTAGCTTGTGCGATCGCTCGCTCTTCATTATTGGAGCGTATCCGCGATCAACAATATAATGATTCCTATTTATGTGACCTTAGAGATACGGTTCAGCGAGGAGGTGCTAATCAGGTCACCTTAGATGCTGATGGGATCAATTCCTGCCTTTGGCAGAGTTTGCTTATAATAATAGTTATCAATCGAGCATCCAGATGGCTCCTTATGAAGCGTTTTATGGTAGGCGGTGTCGTTCTCCGGTTGAATGGTTTGAACCAGGAGAAACTCGGTTGTTGGGTACAGACTTAGTTCAGGAGGCCTTAGATAAGGTCAAGACTATTCAGGAGAGATTGCGTTCAGCTCAGTCTAGGCAAAAGACTTATGCGGATCGCAAGGTTCGAGATGTAGATTTCATGGTTGGTGAACGAGTATTGCTCCGGGTGTCGCCTATGAAGGGCGTGATGAGGTTCGGAAAGAAGGGCAAGCTCAGCCCTAGGTATATTGGTCCATTTGAGATTTTAGACAGAGTGGGAGGGGTGGCTTACAGATTAGCTTTGCCGCCTAGCTTATCGGCCGTGCATCCAGTTTTTCACGTATCTATGCTTCGGAGATACCACGGCGATCCCACACATGTGTTAGACTTCAGTACCGTCCAATTGGACAATGATCTATCTTACGAGGAGGAGCCGGTGGCTATTCTAGACCGGCAGGTTCGACAGTTGAGGTCGAAGAGTTATCCTTCTGTGCGCGTTCAGTGGAGAGGTCAGCCTCCTGAGGCATCGACCTGGGAGTCCGAGTCTGATATGCGGAGCCGTTACCCACACTTGTTTCCTGACTCGGTACTTCTTTCTTTTGTCCGTTCGAGGACGAACGGTTGTTTTAGAGGTGGAGATTGTGACGACCCAAAGGGTCATCACTTATTTTATTAATCATTTCGAGCTTCTGAGGCCTTGAAAACCTCATTCTATGTTGCCTCGATTTACGTGCACAATTCGAGCATGTAGCCGGAAAGATTTTGTGATAGAAAATATGAATTCTATGAGAAATTTGGATAAAAATGATATTAATATTGATATGGTTGACTTCGGTCAACATTTTTGGTAAACGGATCCGGACCGAGATTGGATGGTCCCGAGAGGTCCGTAGGAAAATATGGGACTTGGACATGCGTCCGGAGTCGAATTCCGAGGCCTAGAGCCCAAGTTATGAATTTTTATGTGAAATTGTTTTTGATGTAATTATTAAAGGAAATAAATTAATTGACCTTGGTATCGGGCTCGTATTTTGGTTCCGACGCCCGGTACAAGTCTTAAATATTATATATGTGATTTCTGTAAAGTTTGGTGACATTTGGATGTCGTTTGAGATGTTTTGGACCTTGAGTCCCAAGTTTGAAAGTTTTGAAAACTAAAGGTATGAAAATCATGCATTTGAGGCTTGATTTGATGAAAACGAGGTGATATTGGCGATGTGATCGCACGAACAAGTTCATAATGTGTTTTTGAGGTTATGTACATGTTTGGTTTAGAGCCCGGGGGGCTCGGGTAAAGATTTGATAGGCCGTTGGATGAAATTCTGAATTTTTGAACTGCTGGTTTTTCACCCAGCTGTTGGCTTCGCAATTGCGAAGAATTTCTCGCAATTGCGAAGGGGACAGTGTAAGGCAAGGCTCGCAAATGCGAACCTTGATCGCAAATGCGAAGCCATCCTTGTTCGCAAATGCGAACAATTGTCCGCATTTGCGAAGGTCCCCAGTGCCTGCCTATGTTCGCAAAATGCGAACAAAAGTTCGCAAATGCGAACATTCCCCATACTGCCTTGGTTCGCAAATGCGAACCATTGTTCGCAAATGCGAACACTGCCTTATACAGCATGTGTTCGCAAATGCGAACATTAGTTCGCAAATGCGAACATCCCTTTGATTGCCAGTGTTCGCAAATGCGAACAAATGTTCGCAAATGCGAACTTCCCAGCCTTAGCTTATTTTTCAAACTCCAGAAATTGGTCGGGGTTCGCAATTGCGAACCCATGTTCGCAAATGCGAACACAGAGACCTGAAAAACATGAATTTTAGTCATTTCTTCACTTTTTACAAAATCAAAACACCCATTTGCGATTCTTCACGGATTGCTTCTTCATCAAAACGATTGTAAGTCACTTTTTACTTAATTCTTTCAATTCCTAACATCATTAATCATGTTTTTCATAAGAAATCAAAGATTTTCATGGTAGAATTCTTGTTTTTGTTAGAAAATAGGTTTTTCATAAATTGGGGAATTGGACCTCGAATTGAGGTCCGATTTTGAAACAAATTATATACATGAACTCGTGGGGGGATGGGTAACCGGATTTTGGTCCTAACCCCGAATTCCGACCATGTGGGCCCGGGGTTGAAATTCACTATTCCGGGCAGAATGTTGTAAAAGTTGTATTTGGTCTTAAGAATTAGTTTGTTGAGTAGTATTGATGATATTAAATCAATTGTGTATAGATACGATTGGATTGGAGCCAAATTTGAAAGAAAGAGACATTTCCACGGATTGAATTGTTCATAAGCATTCGAGGTAAGTGTTTGTTCTATCCTAGCTTGAGGGAATAGGATTGTGTGTTATGTGTTATGTGATCGAGTGCGGTGTATGGGCTGTGGTGACGAGCATCCATACACTGGTGTCTAGTATGACCGTGAGTCGTTGAAAAATGATTATTTTGAGATATATTACAGATGAAATGTTATTGTTTTCCCTTATTGGGACTTGTTGTGAAGATAATTATTGGTTGCCCTTGATGGGACGGTTTATGAATTACTGTTTCTTTCTTTGCCCTTAACTGTGATTGTTATTTGGGTGAGGAAGAGTGATAATGCACGAAGGGTGATGCCGTGCCATGTTTATTTATTTATGCACGAAGGATCATGCCGTGCCCTGTTATTGAACCATGTACGAAGGATCATGCCGTACTATGGATGTGAGGATGAGAGTAAAAGCACGAAGGGTGATGCCGTGCACTTTATTTGCTTAATTGGTGAGATGAGAGTAAAAGCACGAAGGGTGATGCCGTGCACTTTATTTGCTTATTTGGTGAGGATGAGAGTAAAAGCACGAAGGGTGATGCCGTGCAACTAATTGCCATTCCTTGACTTGATATTACTTGTTTTTCCATTATATTTTATTTGGGTGATGCCGTGCAACTATTTGCCATTCCTTGACTTGATATTACTTGTTTTTCCATTATATTTTATTTGGGTGATGCCGTGCAACTACTTGCTATTCCTTGACTTGATATTACTTGTGTTTCCATTATACCTTGTTTTCCTTGTGAACTTATTAACTGTTGTTAATTGTTAAGTTCTTTAAGATATTCCTTATTGTGTTATTACTTGGTTAATTCTTGTTATTTGTGGTAATATATATATTAAAGAATTGGGATCGGGTGGTACGCCTACCACAAGATATAATTATTGATACAATGGGATCGGGTGGTATGCCTACCACAAGATATAATTTATTGATACAGTTGGGAGAGGGTGGTACGCCTACCACGAGATATGGAAAGAAAAATAAAGAATTGAGACACGAAAGTAAGATTTAATTCTGTGGATTAGATTAATCTGGATATTATGAGTTATTGATTGTTATTGCAGAGTAGAGTATTTCCTTATAAATGTTTATGTACATATATATATATAGATTGCAACTGCACAGGTTTATGTGGGTGTCTGGTCCTAGGCTTGTCACTACTTCGCCGGGATAGGCCAGGCACTTACCAGCACATGGGGTCGGTTGTGCTGATGCTACACTTCTGTGCGTTTTTGCACAGGTCCAGGTTACGATCAGGAGCAACGGCAGCAGTAAATAGATTGCGTGGGAGTTGATCATATTTGAGACCGAGGTAGCTTGCAGACGTCCGCAGGCCCGGCGTCTCTCTCTTTATTTATGTTATTAGCTGGAGTCTCTTTGTTCCGAGACAAACAGAATTGTGTTATATTTCTTTCGGACTTTTATGTGTAGTATTCCATAGTAGTTTGTGAGTTGGTGACTCCACGTCTTGGGTAGAGGATTTCAGTATGATTTTCACTTGGTAATTAGTTATTTCCATTTCGATAAAGTATTCCGCATTTATTTAATTAAAAATTGTGTTAAAAACAGGATAGTATGAATACAGTGGCTTGCCTAGCTACCACGGGTAGGCGCCATCACGATCCCGATGTTAGGGGAAAATCCGGGTCGTGACACCTATTTGGCCAAATATGCCCTTCTTTTAATGTTTTTGGCTCACAAATGCCCTTTGAGTTAACGGAGGGACACGTGTCATCGTCCTATTAGCCCATTCTAAATATTTCTTAATTAATTAAAAAGACTCATTATTCATACTCGAAAAATAAATTTCTAAAGCAATTTTTCTAAAACTTTTTTTTACTAAAAACAGAAGAAACAAAAGGAATTTTTTTCGAGTTTTTACAAAAAAATAGATTTGTTTTGCTAAAAAATGAAAAAATCAACAACAAAAAAACCAGTTTTTAGAAAAATATTTCTTTAAAAACTGAAATTCTTTAAAAATATTTCTTTTACCAGTTTTCATGAACTTTGTAAAGGGAAAGAGTGCTTGTATAAATTTTTTTTATATTTGGTTGGCATCTACGAAAAATGACTTCTCTTACTTGATTATAAAAGTTATTTCCCTTTATAATATTTTGATTCTTGATTTTATATCATTATTCCTATTACAGTTAGACTATATCAGTACAAAAAACTTTAATACTCAAAAATCTCATACAAACACTCTATTTTTACTAACTGTACCATCAGTTTAAGGAAATGTTTTTCTACAAATTATTTTTTACTCACAAACCAAGTAATAAATTAAAGAACGTTATCATGAACTTTTTTTATTTTTCAAAAAATAATTTATACTGCGAAAATATTTCTGAAAAATATGATATGCCGTACCAAACGCACCAGCACCGGCCTTTGATTTTTAACAATTTCATAATAAGTATCACACTTAATCAATTAAAAAAAGGGTTTTGACACAGTTACCCATAAAAACAAAACTATTTACCCTTATCTACCCATTTATTTTCTTACCCATAAACTAATTACATTTCTTACCCATAGTAGTTTTGTATCGAATTTTTTCATTGTTCTCCAATTCTTTTTTATTTTTATGCTTCTTTTCTTCTTCTTTTTTTCATTTTTTGTTTTTTTTTTCTCTTCTACTTTTTTTTCTCTTGTTTTTTTCTTATTTTTTCCTTTTTACCATTTCTAATTTTATTTAACTTTTTTTATATTCTTTTTCTCTTCATAATCTAATTTCATTTATCGTTTTCAGTATTTTTAAATTATTCTTTTTATATACAGTAAGAAAAATAATGGATATAATAAATATTTGTTCATCTTTTTTTAATATAGCTAGTACAATATACCTTTTATTTTATTTTTTTCTCATTTTTTAAAATTAATTATTAAACTGAAATAATATTAGTTGACTTGATCTAATAAACTGAATATCACATTGACTGTTGTTGAGAACCATAAATTACATAATCAGATTCTAAGAATCAACACGTGTGTCATGCAAATGTTGATCTCCTTTTCTATAAATATCAATACACAATCTACCATTAGCATTAATACAACTAGTTATAAAGCAAGAAAACATAATCTATGGCAACTAAATCTCCATATATACTAGTTATAATAAAAATGATAATAAAATATTAAAAAAAAGAATAAAAGTATAAGTAGCAAAAAAGACTTCTAGTACCATGCGAAACCAATATGGTATATATGTATACCAACAGAGCACATAATTTCCCTATAATATTGCTACAACTAACTGCGACTATACTACTCTACCAAAATATTAAATGATGCAATAAAAGTATGAGAAATTTACATGCTAGTATTGCAAGCTAAATATTCGCAAAATAACTTGTTCATTTCTTATACTAAAAGGGTATATAGTTGTATGGGGTCGTTCCAACTATTGCCTATAACTATAAAAACTATTAATACTTATAATTTATGTCCATTGGCACACAAAATTCCAGCATTATTGTAACTCATGTTGATATAAATAATTTCATAATAGAATTCACTTAAATTACAGCCAAGACAATCAAAAAAAATGTTCAAACTACCATATTATACAAATATGGCATATAACTATACCAATATGATATACAGTTTTACTAGTTAATTCCCGGTAACTATATGATTATACTACTATTACATAACACACGTGTATAAAGAGAAATATTAAAAAATAGTGTACCACATATTAATATAATAAGATATTTCAAGATATTGTACTATATTACTATTATTAAAGAAAATCAAATATTGTATCAATTAAATACATCTAATACAACAACAAAAAAATTCAACTGGCATATGATACCAATTTAGTATATAGCTATACTAATATGGTATATAGTTGGAATGAATTGTATACTAAAATGGTATATTTGTATACTATTTAGGTATACAATATAAATTCGTCTTCTTCTTTGGTTCAACTATATTTCAACCCAAATTTCTAAAATTTACTACATAATCTTCACAAAATTGACTAAAACTTTAGCTACAACATCCAATCAAATTTCCAAACTAATATATACAGGATCAGATCAAAACAATTAAAAACTCAAACAAACCAAGTTAGGAGTTTCAAGCTTCAAGGTCCGTCAATGGTGGATTTAAATTTTATACAATAAATCTCCAAAAACCAACATTAAAGGTATAATCTACACATCAAAGAAAAAGATTAGCTACATTAAATTAGAGACCAATGGAGTAGTGCTGGATCGATTTTATTCTAGCAGTGCTGGATCGATTTGATTCAGCACACCCGCTTATAATAACACATATGCTTACTATTTTTTCCCCTATATGCTAATACGCAAAAGTAATACAAAATGGAATTATCTTCTAATGAAATTGCAATTTCACTAATTTGTCCTTCAATGATTGTAAAATATAAGCATCGGGCAAGTAAAAGAATATCTCATGTCTAGCACTCTATATTAAAAGGTAAACACACCACTAAAATATGTATTAAAAAGCAGAAAAAAATCAAACGAATAGCTAACTACAGTAGAGAATCTAATGTGGGCGGGTAAATAATATTAAAGGCATATGTAGAAAAGGTAAATAGTTTAGGTATGGGTATTTAAGGGTAAATAGTTTGAACTCAATAGGTATAAAGTGAAATTTTCTCATTAAAAAAATCCAATTTTAAGAAAATATTTATTTAAAAATCTGGATTTCTTTAAAAATATTTCTTTTTCCAGTATTTTAAAGAAATATTTTTCTAAAAACTTGATTTTTTTTTTATTTTTTCAGTTTTTAGCAAAAAAATATCTACTTTTTTTCCAGTTTTTACAAAATATTGTTTTAGAAAATTGCTTTTTAGATTTTATTTTTATTTTTACAAAAACATTGTTTTAGTAAAAAAAAAATTTTTTTTTGTAAAAACTGAAAAAAAAAAGTCTTTTTTTTCTTTAGTTTTTAGTAAAAAAATATTTTTTAGAAAAATTGCTTTAGAAAATTATTTTTCAGGTATGAATAATGAGTCTATTTAATTAATTAAGAAATATTTAGAATGTGCTAATAGGACGATGACACATGTCTCTCCGTTTACTCAAGGCGCATTTGTGAGCCAAAAATATTAACGGAAGGGTATATTTGGCCCAATAGGTGGATGGAGGACATTATTGTACCAAAACGGATAGTTCAGGGACATTTTAGACCCTTTTCCATTGGAAAAAGCTAGAAAAAATAAATTTCGAATAAAAATATATATTACGGTTTTGTTTCAACAAAGGCCTCCAATTAAATTTTTGCTTTAGATCTTCAATTTTGTTGAGCTTCCCCTACGCGCGATGGTATAGCAAGTCCTAATTTTACCTTTAAAACAGAGCTATCACCATAAAAATTAGAAATATAGAACGTGATTATATAGTCCATACCACCCAACTTCATTTATTCGGCAAAAGAGATTGGGCAATGGATTTTTTCCCACTTTTTATTAGAGGAATAAAACGGAGACAAATAATCTTCTATACTACATTTTACTACATTAAAAATACGAAGGCCCTTAGCAAAATGTCGTTTACCTTTTTAATCTTTTAAAAATAAATTTTATATTGGATAAAATTGTAAAAAAAACTTTCCTTATATTTAAGAGTTCTAAATAAAAAAATCTAATATAATTATTGATATCCTCTCCTAATAAAGATACAATATATTATGTTAAGACATAAAAGAATACAAAAAAAATAGGAGGAAAGATTTTCGTTGGTTTCCAACAAGGAAACTTCACGTTTTATGTGGGTTTTTCTTCTTCGTCCTTGTTTAATCGAAAAGACCAATTTTTACTTTCATATGATTTATTTGTTGTTTTAAAATTTAAATTTCAAGTACTTTCTTAGAAGCTTGGTTGTTAAATTCATTAAAATTTACTATGGCATTAGATTTTGAAATAGTAATTATTGTTCAAAAAATAATAATAATTAATTTGTGATAAGAAATTAATTATCATATTTAATTTACAAAAATACCTAAATTACCTCAATACTTAAGTTAAAATAAATAGATGGAAAATGACTTTTATTTTTTGGTTAAACAAAAACTAATATTATTACTAAGAAACTTTGCTACATAATCTAATTTTACAAAACAAGAATTAGTTAGTATTTTCATCTTGTAGCTAATATATTTTTTATAATATGTAACTGATTATGTCACCAAGTAGAATTAACGATGAATTCTTTTATTTAACTATATAATTTATCTTTCGCTATTTTTTTTTTTCTCTTTGTTGTTAACTTGTTTTAGAATACTGGTACCTAGATGACTATTTTGATACGAAATCAATATAAAAGAAAGAGATATATAATAACACTAAGCTTTCAAGATTATCTTGGTAGTTGTCATGCTTAGATAGAACATCCACTATTTTATTTACTAAACTAGTGAATTTGACCGCACTTCGCGCGGTAATAACTTAATAGGTTTAATATTAATTTTTTGAATAGTACTGGAGTAATACAAATATTTTATAATTTAACATTTGAAATACTATTTTCAATTCAAATAAATTAGAGTAACACTTAATTTGTGTTTTTCTCAATTGTTGATTTTTGTATAATAGTATAGGTGAAGCTAATTTTCTCTTTAAAATCATATATGTTAATAAATGAATTTCAATTAAAATTGATCTCTATGTGGGTAATGTGTAGATTTTACATGTATATAAGTATTCAACTTTTTTCTTTTCATTATATAGTTAAATTTTATTAGTTTCATAATTTTCTCCATGGTTAAAATCAAGAAGCAAAAAGAAGAGAGATGAATTAAAGGGAGGGAAAATATCACAAATCTACGAAAATCAAATGAATTTCTTTCTTCCCCGTTATTTCTATTTTAACATTTTTCCTTTTGTATTTTTCTCTTTTCCAACTTTCGTACCTTTCTACCCATTTATTTTCAATAAAAAAAGTCCATACTCTACTTCATTTTTGTTATTATTTTCGTAACATCCCATAACCAATCACTCATACGTTATAGTATTATGTCTTTTTACTCTCAATATCATCAAATTATTCCAAATTGTGCCAAAAAAAAAAATAGAGTATGTTCTTTCGTATTGAAAGTTCTCCTACAAATCCAATATAAAACTTCATAAACAATGGGATAGTCAGGAAAAAGGAATCCACAAGAGCTTAAACTAAAAGTCCAACTACTGGTCACTTTGAAAAATAAATGAAAGGATTATACTGGAGAAAGTGGGGAGAGATGTAGATTGTACATGAGTTACATTTGTGAATAATTTGTATCCTATGCATAACTTGTAGTTGTGAATAATTTGTATTCTATGTCAATATAATCTTTTTTGAATAATTAATATCTTATATTCATATAAAATGAGTTTTTACTCTCCATGGTTCCATGCGGCTAAAGAAAAATGTTTTATTGGCTGTGCATCTACATTAATGGGGAAAAAATATTCAAAAATGAGAAAGAAATACCTGAACTCATTTGAAAACCCTTGAAAGAGCAAGCAAAATGGTAAAGAAACTATTGAAGCATGCAACAATACTTGCATCAATTTCTCATTGCAAGTCTGTTTTTTTGCTGAGAACTTTTATACAACCATATAAATCTTTACTTCTAATTATAAATAAATTCTGGAAAGAAAGAGTTGCAAGAGAAATAAAACACATCAGGCAAGATTTTACCTGGCCTTAGAATCATTAACTAAACCTTTCACAATACCTGTCACGACCCGGATTTCCCACCATCGGGGTTATGATGTCGCCTACTAAATGGAAGCTAGGCAAGCCAAATATTAATTACACCTCCATTAATTACCAATTTCTTATTAAGACTTATTATTAAAAACATATAAATTACAGCGGAATAATCAAAATTAGCGGAAGACTTAGTCAAGTATGATAAAGAAATCCAAACATGATACACTACCCAAGACCGGTGTCACAATACTCACGAACTTCTAAGAATAATACACATAATTGTCTGAAAGAAAATACAAGCTGTTTATCTCGATTACATGAGATAACAGAATGAAAAGCATAGATAGAAGAGACAACGGGTCCCGCGGACGCCTGCAAGGCTACCTCGTAATCTCACTAGTCGGAAAATCCACAAGTTACTGCTGCCGCTGCTGCTGTCCGTAACCTGTATCTGCGCAAAAAGAGCGCAGAGTGTAGTATCAACACAACCGACCCCATGTGCTGGTAAGTGCCTGGCCTATCCCGGCGAAGTAGTGACAAGCCTAGGACCAGACACCCACATAAACCTGTGCAGTTGCAATATATATATATATATATATATATATATATATATATATATATATATATATATATATATATAATACATTTATAAGGAAAGACTCTGCTCTGAAATAACAGTCAATAACTCGTGATATCCGGAATAATCTAATCAACAGAATAAATCTTACTTTCATGTCTCAATTCCTCTCTCATTTCATATCTCGTGGTAGGCGTACCACCCGCTCCCAACTATTACGGTAATTACCTCTTGTGGTGGGCGTACCACCCGCTCCCAAATATATATCAATAGGCTACCGGCAACTATGGCCAATGCCAAGATTTAAATCACTTTGTGGTCGGCGTGCCACACGATCCCATTTCTTATTATATAAGTGGTCGGCGCGCCACACGATCCCAATTCATAAATATATAAGTGGTCGGCGCGCCACACAATCCCAATTCATAAATATATATATTACCGGCATTTAGCCAATAATCTCTACATCAACAATATTTATAATTATCGGTTTTAAACCAATAATTGATAATAATTTCAACAATTTATCTCCATTACCGGTATAATACCAATAACTATTAATCAACAATTTATTCATAACTAAATTCCTATTCCTTCAAGTTAGGATAGAACAAACACTTACCTCGAAAGTTTACGAACGATTCAATCCGTAGCAATGCCTTTTCCTTTCGAATTTGTCTCCAATCCAATCGTATCTATACACAATTGATTTAATATCATCAATTCTATTTAACAAACTAGTTCATATTGCTAAATATGATTTTTACAACATTCTGCCCGGAATAGTAAAAATCGACCCCGAGCCCACATAATCGAAACTCAAGTTTCGAACCAAAATAAGTTCACCCAATCCTCCATGAGTTCAAATATACAATTTGTTCTTAAGTTCGACTCCAAAACGAGTTCTAGATAAATTAAAGGGAGGGAAAATATCACAAATCTACGAAAATCAAATGAATTTCTTTCTTCCCCTTTATTTCTATTTTAACATTTTTCCTTTTGTATTTTCTCTCTTCCAACTTTCGTACCTTTCTACCCATTTATTTTCAATAAAAAAAGTCCATACTCTACTTCATTTTTGTTATTATTTTCGTAACATCCCATAACCAATCACTCATACGTTATAGTATTATGTCTTTTTACTCTCAATATCATCAAATTATTCCAAATTGTGCCAAAAAAAAAAAAAATAGAGTATGTTCTTTCGTATTGAAAGTTCTCCTACAAATCCAATATAAAATTTCATAAACAATGGGATAGTCGGGAAAAAGGAATCCACAAGAGCTTAAACTAAAAGTCCAACTACTGGTTACTTTGAAAAACAAATGAAAGGATTATACTGGAGAAAGTGGGGAGAGATGTAGATTGTACAGGAGTTACATTTGTGAATCATTTGTATCCTATGCATAACTTGTAGTTGTGAATAATTTGTATTCTATGTCCATATAATTGTTTTTGAATAATTAATATCTTATATTCATATAAAATGAGTTTTTACTCTCCATAGTTCCATGCGGCTAAAGAAAAATGTTTTATTGGCTGTGCATCTACATTAATGGGGAAAAAATATTCAAAAATGAGAAAGAAATACCTGAACTCATTTGAAAACCCTTGAAAGAGCAAGCAAAATGGTAAAGAAACTATTGAAGCATGCAGCAATACTTGCATCAATTTCTCATTGCAAGTCTGTTTTTTTTGCTGAGAACTTTTATACAACCATATAAATCTTTACTTCTAATTATAAATAAATTCTGGAAAGAAAGAGTTGCAAGAGAAATAAAACACATCAGGCAAGATTTTACCTGGCCTTAGAATCATTCACTAAACCTTTGACAATACCTGTCACGACCCGGATTTCCCACCATCGGGGTTATGATGGCGCCTACTAAATGGAAGCTAGGCAAGCCAAATATTAATTACACCTCCATTAATTACCAATTTCTTATTAAGACTTATTGTTAAAAACATATAAATTACATCGGAATAATCAAAATTAGCGGAAGACTTAGTCAAGTATGATAAAGAAACCCAAACATGATACACTACCCAAGACTGGTGTCACAATACTCACGAACTTCTAAGAATAATACACATAATTGTCTGAAAGAAAATACAAACTGTTTATCTCGATTACATGAGATAACAGAATGAAAAGCATAGATAGAATAGACAACGGGTCCTGCGGACGCCTGCAAGGCTACCTCGTAATCTCACTAGTCGGAAAATCCACAAGTCGCTACTGCCGTTGCTGCTGTCCGTAACCTGTATCTGCGCAAAAAGAGCGCAGAGTGTAGTATCAGCACAACCGACCCCATGTGCTGGTAAGTGTCTGGCCTATCCCAGCGAACTAGTGACAAGGCTAAGGCCAGTCACCCACATAAACCTGTACAGTTGCAATATATATATATATATATATATATATATATATATAATACATTTCTAAGGAAAGACTCTACTCTGAAATAACAGTCAATAACTCGTGATATCCAGAATAATCTAATCAACAGAATAAATCTTACTTTCATGTCTCAATTCCTCTCTCATTTCATATCTCGTGGTAGGCGTACCACCTGCTCCCAACTATTACGGTAATTACCTCTTGTGGTGGGCATACCACCCGCTCCCAAATATATATCAATAGGCTACCGGCAACTATGGCCAATGCCAAGATTTAAATCACTTTGTGGTCGGCGTGCCACACGATCCCATTTCTTATTATATAAGTGGTCGGCGCGCCACACGATCCCAATTCATAAATATATATATTACCGGCATTTAGCCAATAATCTCTACATCAACAATATTTATAATTACCGGTTTTAAACCAATAATTGATAATAATTTCAACAATTTATCTCCATTACCGGTATAATACCAATAACTCTTAATCAACAATTTATTCATAACTAAATTCCTATTCCTTCAAGCTAGGATAGAACAAACACTTACCTCGAAAGTTTACGAATGATTCAATCCGTAGCAATGCCTTTTCCTTTTGAATTTGTCTCCAATCCAATCGTATCTATACACAATTGATTTAATATCATCAATTCTATTTAACAAACTAGTTCATATTGCTAAATATGATTTTTACAACATTCTGCCCGGAATAGTAAAAATCGACCCCGGGCCCACATAATCGAAACGCAAGTTTCGAACCAAAATAAGTTCACCCAATCCTCCATGAGTTCAAATATACAATTTGTTCTTAAGTTCGACTCCAAAACGAGTTCTTGATCGCAAATTCTTTGAAAACCCTTACTATACTCAATTCTCAATTTTTCTACCCATTTACACCTAATTAGGCTTAGGAATTCAAATAATATTGATGGAAAATGAAGAAAACAAGTTAAGAATCACTTACCCAAGAAGTTTGATAAAGAATCGCTCAAAAATTGTCCAAGGAGCTGTGGCGAAGAGAGTTGAACAGAAATGGGATTTTTATCCCGATTCTGTTCTGTTTTGGGATTAAATTCACTGGGCAGCGATTTTATTCTACGCGATCGCCTGAACTGGGTCGCGATCGCGGAATGCAAATATTCAACACTACGCGATCGCGTAGTCAATGCTGCGATCGTGTAGAATAATTTCGCTGGGGTGGCTTATTTGTACTACGCGATCGCGTGAACAGGGTCGCGATCGCGTTGAAAGAGAACGGAAGGATACGCGATCGCGTTGAAGAAGAACAGGAAACTTCGCGATCGCGTGCACACGGCTGCGATCGCATTGAGTAATTTGACAAGGCAGTGCGATCACGTGTACAAGGCCGCGATCGCGTAGAGTAAAATGTCTGTGTAAAAATTGCAGAAAATCTGCCAATTTCCTAAGTCCAAAAACACCCCGAACCACCTCCGAAACACTCCCGAGCCCTCGGGGCTCCAAACCAAATATGCACACTAACTCAAAAACATCATACGAACTTGCTCGCGTGATCAAATCGCTAAAATAACATCAAAATCAATGAATTGAGCCTTAAAACTCAAGAATTCTTTAAAATTTCATAATTTCCAATTTAAGGCCGAAACACGTCAAACGACGTCCGTTTTCAACCAAACTTTACAGGAAGCGCTTAACCAATATATATGACCTGTACCGGGCGTCAGAACCAAAATACGAGCCCGATACCAGTACTTTTTAATCAAAATTCAGTTTCATTTTCCTTAAACATTTTCAGAAAACAATTTAACAGAAAAATTCTTTTACCGGGGTTCTAGACCTCGAATTTCAATTCCGGGCATATGCCCAAGTTCCATATTTTTCTACGGATTTTCTGAGATAGTCAAATCACGGATCCGGGTCCGTTTACCAAAAATGTTGACCAAAGTCAACCATATCAATATTAATATCAAAATTCTTCAATGTTTTTCACATATTTCACATATTTCAACATAAAAATTTTCCAGCTTTGTGCCCGGACTGTGCACGCAAATCGAGGCAACTATAAATGAGGTTTTCAAGACCTCAAAAGCTCGAAATGATTAATAAAACAAGTGATGACCCTTTGGGTCGTCACAATCTCCACCTATAAAACAACTGTTCGTCCTCGAACGGACAAAAGAAAGAAGTACCTGAGTCAGGAAACAAATGTGGGTAGTTGCTCCGCATATTAGACTCGGACTCCCGGGTCGATGCCTCAGGAGGCTGACCTCTCCACTGAACACGCACAGAAGGATAACTCTTCGACCTCAACTATCGAACCTGCCGGTCTAGAATGGCCACCGGCTCCTCCTCGTAAGATAGATCATTGTCCAATTGGACAGTAATGAAGTCTAACACATGTGTGGGATCGCCATGGTATCTCCGAAGTATAGATACGTGAAAAACTGGATGCACGGCTGATAAGCTAAGAAGCAAAGCTAATCTGTAAGCCACCCCTCCCACTCTGTCTAGAATCTCAAATGGACCAATATACCTAAGGCTGAGCTTGCCCTTCTTCCCGAACCTCATCACGCCCTTCATAGGCGACACTCGGAGCAATACTCGTTCGCCAACCATGAAATCTACATCTCGAACCTTACGATCCGCATAAGTCTTCTGCTTGGACTGAGCTGAACGCAATCTCTCCTGAATAGTCTTGACCTTATCCAAGGCCTCCTGAACTAAGTCTGTACCTAACAACCGAGCCTCTCCCGGTTCAAACCATCCAACTGGTGATCGACATCGCCTACCATACAACGCCTCATACGGAGCCATCTGGATGCTAGATTGGTAGCTATTATTGTATGCGAACTCTGCTAATGGCAGAAACTGGTCCCACGAGCCTCCAAAATCAATGACACAGGCTCGAAGCATGTCCTCTAGAATTTGAATAGTCCTCTCGGACTAGCCGTCCGTCTGAGGATGAAAAGCTGTACTCAACTGAACCCGGGTGCCTAACTCATGCTGGACCGCTCTCCAGAACCGCGAGGTAAACTGCGTACCCCGATCTGAGACAATAGACACCGGCACCCCATGAAGACGAACAATCTCCCTAATGTAAATCTCTGCTAACCTCTCCGACGAGTAGGAGACAGATATTGGAATGAAGTGTGCTGACTTGGTCAGCCTATCAACAATGACCCAAATAGCATCAAATTTCCTCAGAGTCAAAGGAAGTCCAGTAATGAAATCCATAGTGATCCGCTCCCATTTTCACTTGGGAATTTCGATTCTCTGGAATACACCACCAGGCCTCTGGTGCTCATATTTCACTTGCTGACAATTTAGACACTGAGCGACATACACAACGATATCTTTCTTCATTCTGCGCCACCAATAGTGCTGCCATAAGTCCTGGTACATCTTCGCGGCGCCCGGGTGAATAGAATACCGCGAACTGTGGGCCTCCGCTAAGATTAACTCTCGAATCCCTTCGATATTGGGCACACAAACTCGACCCTGTAATTTCAATACCCCATTATCATCTAGATTTACCTGTGTGGCACCTCCCCGCTGTACTGTATCTCTCAACTCACGCAAATGAGGATCATCAAATTGCCTCTCATGGATACGCTCTAATAAAGAAGAACGAGCGACCGTGCAGGCTAACACCCTGCTAGGCTCAGAAATGTCTAATCTCACGAACCGGTTGGCAAAGGCCTGGACATCTAGAGCTAATGGTCTCTGACTGACCGGAATATATGCAAGACTACCCATGCTGGAAGACTTTCTACTCAATGCATCGGCCACCACATTGGCCTTACCTGGGTGATATAAAATAGTAACATCATAGTCTTTTAGCAACTCTAACCACCTTCTCTGCCTCATATTCAACTCTTTCTCCTTAAACAAATACTGAGGACTCTTATGATCGGTGTATACCTCACATGCTACACCATACAAATAATGCCTCCAGATCTTCAATGCGTGAATAATCGCCGCCAATTCTAGATCATGCACTGGAAAGTTCTTCTCATGAATCTTCAACTGCCTCGAAGCATAGGCAATAACCTTGCCATCCTGCATTAACACTGCACCAAGCCCAATACGGGAAGCATCACAATAAACGGTATAAGGTCCCGTACCTGTGGGTAAAACCAATACCGGTGTTGTGGTCAAGGTTGTCTTGAGCTTTTGAAAGCTCGCCTCACATTCATCGGACCATTCAAATTGAACGCCCTTCTGGGTCAATCTGGTCAGTGGGGTTGCAATAGACGAAAATCCTTCTACGAATCGGCGATAATAACCCGCTAATCCTAAGAAACTCCGAATATCTGTGGCTGATGTCGGTCTAGGCCAGTTCTTGATTGCCTCAATTTTCTTCGGATCAACCTGAATACCTGTTGCCGTCACAATATGACCCAGGAATGCAACTGAACTTAGCCAAAATTCACACTTTGAAAATTTTGCATATAGATGGCTATCTCTCAGAGTCTGCAAGGCCACTCTGAGATGTTGCGCATGCTCCTCCTGACTGCTGGAATATATTAATATGTCATCAATGAAGACTATTACAAACAAGTCTAAATAAGGCCGGAACACCCGATTCATTAATTCCATAAAAGCTGCTGGAGCATTTGTCAACCCAAAAGACATGACCAGAAATTCATAATGTCCATACCGAGTGCGGAACGCTGTCTTAGGGACATCGGATGCCCTAATCTTCAGCTGATGATAGCCAGATCTCAAATCTATCTTTGAAAATACCTTGGCACCCCTGAAGCTGGTCAAATAAATCATCAATTCGCGAAAGTGGATATTTATTTTTGATAGTCACCTTGTTTAACTGTCGATAGTCAATGCACATTCTCATCGAACCATCTTTCTTCTTTACAAATAATACTGGTGCACCCCACGGCGAAACACTAGGTCTAATGAAACCCTTTTCAAGTAAATCCTGCAACTTCTCCTTCAATTCTTTTAACTCTGGCGATGCCATACGATAAGGGGGATGGAAATGGGCTGAGTGCCAAGAGCCAAGTCAATGCAAAAATCAATGTCCCTATCGGGCGACATACCTGGTAAGTCTAAAGGAAATACTTCAGGAAATTCGCGAACCACAGGAACAGAGTCAATAGAAGGAACCTGAGCACTAGAATCACGGACATAGGCCAAATAAGCCAAGCATCCCTTTCCAACCATACGCCGAGCCTTAACATAAGAAATAACATTACGACTAGTATGACCTGAAATTCCTTTCCACTCTATACGAGGCGAATTCGGCAGAGCTAAAGTCACAGTCTTGGCATGGCAATCTAAAATAGCATGATATGGAGATAGCCAGTCCATGCCTAGTATAATATCAAAGTCCACCATATTTAGGAGTAATAAATCAGCACGGGTCTCGAGACCCTCAATTACTATAATACATGACCGATGAACTCGATCAACCACAATAGAATCGCCTACTGGTGTAGACACATGAACAGGAACACTCAGTGGATCACTGGGCTGAACCAAGTATGGTGCAAAATAGGAAGACACGTACGAATATGTAGACCCGGGGTCAAATAATGCTGATGCCTTTCTATCACAAACCAAAATAATACCTGTAATGACGGCATCAGAAGACTCAGCCTCTGGTCTGGCGGGAAGTGCATAACATCGGGGCTGTGCCCCACCACCCTGAGCAGTATCTCTAGGACGATCAGTTGCTGGCTGGTCTCTACCTCTATCGGTTTGAGCTCCACCTCTATGACCTCTACCTCCACCTCTATGTCCTCTACCTCCGCCTCTAGCTGGCTGGGCAGGCTGTGAGGGAACTGGGGCCTGAATCATGGCACGAGAACCCTGCTGGTGAGATCTGTCAGAAGCTCGAGGGCAATACTTTGCAATGTGCCTAAGATCACCGCACGTAAAACAAGCCCTCGGCTGCTGAAAATAGCGAAGTGGTGGTGCAGTGATAGGCTGCTGATCAGAGTAGCGTGGCTGAGAATTACGATCACCTGAAGCATCATGAGAAACCTGAAGAGCTGACCGATAAGGCCTAGGAGGATGGCCTCTATCATAAAAATCTCTATCTCCAGACGAGGTACCACTGAATCTACCCGAATTACGAGATCTCTTATCTGATCCATGTCTCGCTCCCTGTGACAGAGCCATCTCGATCCGGCGGGCTGCATTAGCCGCCTCATGAAAAGTGATTTCAGTTCCTGCCCCCATAGCCATCCTGTAGCCGAATTGGCTGATTTAAGCCATCAATAAACCTCCTCACCCTCTCCCGATCTGTGGGAAGTATGATAATAGCATGACGAGCTAGGTCCACGAACCTAGTCTCGTACTGTGTGACAGACATAGAACCCTGATGAAGACGCTCAAATTGTCTGCGCATAACCTCCCGCTGAGTTGCTGGAAGGAACTTCTCCAAGAATAATTCTGCAAATTGCTCCCAAGTCAGAGATGATGATCCCGCTGGCCTGGATAGGCAATAATCTCTCCACCATGTCTTGGCGGAACCAGATAACCGAAAAGTAGCAAAGTCCACACCATTAGTCTCCACAATACCTATAGTACGGAGAACTTCGTGGCAGCTGTATAGGAAATCCTGTGGATCCTCTGAAGGAGTGCCACTGAATGTGGTAGTGAACAGCTTGGTAAACCTGTCCAACCTCCATAACGCGTCAGCAGACATGGATGCACCATCATTAGATGGAGTCACAATAATAGGCTGAACTGCCTCAACTGGTTGAATCACAGGAACCTGAGCCTGGGGAATCACTGGCTCCGGAGTGCGCGTAGCAGGAGTCTGATTACCTCCTCAAGCCTGAGAAGTGGCTGGTGCTACCGGTAATAAACCTGCTCTGGTGATATGATCCACAAAACCTGCTATCCGAACCAAAGCATCCTGAAGATCCGGTGAAAACACAGCTCCTCCTGGGACCTGAGCTGGGCCTACTGGAGCTGCTGGGGCCGGAACTTCCTCCTCGATATGAACCTGAGGTTCTGCCACTCGTGTTGCTGCTCGGGGTTGAGCTCTGCCCCTACCTTGTCCTCTAGGACGACCTCGACCTCGGCCTCTACCCCTAGCGGGAGCTGCCGCTGCTGGGACCTCGGGCTGCTGTTCAGTAGATGAGGATGCATGTGTCCTTACCATCTGCGAAAGAACAGAGTAGAAATTCAATTAACATTTGAAGATCAAGTCGCACGACTGGAAAAAATAAATGGAATATTTTCCTAACTCTGTAGCCTCTAGAGGATAAATACAGAGGTCTCTGTACCGATCCTTCAGACTCTACTAAGGTTGTTCGTGAGTTGTGAGACCTGTGCAACCTAGTGCTCTGATACCAACTTGTCACGACCCGGATTTTCCACCATCGGGGTCATGATGGCGCCTACTAAATGGAAGCTAGGCAAGCCAAATATTAATTACACCTCCATTAATTACCAATTTCTTATTAAGACTTATTATTAAAAACATATAAATTACAGCGGAATAATCAAAATTAGCGGAAGACTTAGTCAAGTATGATAAAGAAAACCCAAACATGATACACTACCCAAGACTGGTGTCACAATACTCACGAACTTCTAAGAATAATACACATAATTGTCCGAAAGAAAATACAAGCTGTTTATCTCGATTACATGAGATAACAGAATGAAAAGCATAGATAGAAGAGACAACGGGTCCTGCGGACGCCTGCAAGGCTACCTCATAGTCTCAGTAGTCGAAAAATCCACAAGTCGCTACCGCCGCTACTGCTGTCCGTAACCTGTATCTGCGCAAAAAGAGCGAGTGTAGTATCAGCACAACCGACCCTATGTGCTGGTAAGTGCCTGGCCTATCCCAGCGAACTAGTAAGAAGGCTAAGGCCAGTCACCCACCTAAACCTGTACAGTTGCAATATAGATATATATATACAATACATTTATAAGGAAATACTCTGCTCTGAAATAACAGTCAATAAATATATATATATATATATATATATATATATATATATATATATATATATAATACATTTCTAAGGAAAGACTCTGCTCTGAAATAACAGTCAATAACTCGTGATATCCAGAATAATCTAATCAACAGAATAAATCTTACTTTCATGTCTCAATTCCTCTCACATTTCATATCTCGTGGTAGGCGTACCACCCGCTCCCAACTATTACGGTAATTACCTCTTGTGGTAGGCGTACCACCCGCTCCCAAATATATATCAATAGGCTACCGGCAACTATGGCCAATGCCAAGATTTAAATCACTTTATGGTCGGCGTGCCACACGATCCCATTTCTTATTATATAAGTGGTCGGCGCGCCACACGATCCCAATTCATAAATATATAAGTGGTCGGCACGCCACACGATCCCAATTCATAAATATATATATTACCGACATTTAGCCAATAATCTCTACATCAATAATATTTATAATTACCGGTTTTAAACCAATAATTGATAATAATTTCAACAATTTATCTCCATTACCGGTATAATACCAATAACTCTTAATCAACAATTTATTCATAACTAAATTTCTATTCCTTCAAGCTAGGATAGAACAAACACTTACCTCGAAAGTTTACGAACGATTCAATCCGTAGCAATGCCTTTTCCTTTCGAATTTGTCTCCAATCCAATCGTATCTATACACAATTGATTTAATATCATCAATTCTATTTAACAAACTAGTTCATATTGCTAAATATGATTTTTACAACATTCTGCCCTGAATAGTAAAAATCGACCCCGGGCCCACATAATCGAAACTCAAGTTTTGAACCAAAATAAGTTCACCCAATCCTCCATGAGTTCAAATATACAATTTTTTCTTAAGTTCGACTCCAAAACGAGTTCTAGATCGCAAATTCTTTGAAAACCCTTACTATACTCAATTCTCAATTTTGTCTACCCATTTACACCTAATTAGGCTTAGGAATTCAAATAATATTGATGGAAAATGAAGAAAACAAGTTAAGAATCACTTACCCAAGAAGTTTGATGAAGAATCGCTCAAAAATCGTCCAAGGAGCTGTGGAGAAGAGAGTTGAACAGAAATGGGATTTTTATCCCGTTTCTGTTCTGTTTTGGGATTAAATTCACTGGGTAGCGATTTTGTACTACGCGATCGCGTGAACAGGGTCGCAATCGCGTTGAAGGAGAACGGAAGGCTACGCGATCGCGTGCAGATGGCTGCGATCGCGTTGAAGAAGAACAGGAAACTTCGCGATCGCGTGCAGATGGCTGCGATCGCGTTGAGTAATTTGACAAGGCAGTGCGATCGCGTGTACAAGGCCGCGATCGCGTAGAGTAAAATGTCTGTGTAAAAATTGCAGAAAATCTGCCGGTTTCCTAAGTCCAAAAACACCCCGAACCACCTCCGAAACACTCCCGAGCCCTCGGGGCTCCAAACCAAATATGCACACTAACTCAAAAACATCATACGAACTTGCTCGCGCGATCAAATCGCTAAAATAACATCAAAATCAATGAATTGAGCCTTAAAACTCAAGAATTCTTTAAAATTTCATAATTTCCAAAATTTCCAATTTAAGGCTGAAACACGTCCCTTTTTACTACCCCAGCATAAAGCATATAAATACGCTCGTAGGGTATACCCCGACGCTCAAATACCCAAAACGGATAAAATAACGTAAGGGAAGGAGTTTTTCCAATTAAAGGACAATCGGTTCGGGATTTTATTAGAGATTAATGAGAGTCGCCACTTGGGAATGATAATGGTGTCCCAAGTCACCGGTTAATCCCGAATCCGAGGAATTTTGACTCTAAAATGTCTGCGAAGCAGAGATCCGGATAAGGAACTCTGTTAACCCGGGAGAAGGTGTTAGGCATTCCCGGGTTCCGTGGTTTTAGCACGGTCGCTCAATTGTCGTTCCCGACTCTTGCTTGACTTAATCATAGATTTTAACAACGTACTGTGCTTTTTTACTTAAACATTATTTTAAAGAATTTGCGGCATCGCGAAAACACGCCTCGAGTCATACCGCAACCAGTACGCCTATGACTTTTGGTGTATTTCGGCTTTGCCGAGATTTGGATTTGATTCGCACCAAGTGCACACTCGTTCAATGGAAAGTACATGAACATCGTGCCCTAAATAACGTCTATCGGCTTTTAACTTTTAGGAGAGGCTATGGAATTTGCTATTAGCCTTCCCGAATCTATTATATACATTATTTCATCACTAAAGGAGGCCCCAGTATTTATTTCTCGGGCGAGGCTCGTCCCAATTATTTTATTAAAGTCCGATCCTATTTGTTCAACTATATTTGCTATACATTATTTTTGCCTTAATCGATTGCTAGTATAAAACATTCCAGGCCCGTTATTTCTGTTGTTTATTAGGCCTGGATTCTTCAATCACTTAAACAGATCCGCAAAGGGCCAGTCCAGGCCTTAAAGCCCAGACGGTCTTCAGATTTTTGCTCGATAACCCAGTCAGCTTCCCACTACAGTTCAGGCCCTTAACGCACATTGGGCCCAAACTACATAACAATAATAACGATTGCAGTAAAAAAGGTAAAGATACACATCTGGAACAAAATGCACTTTATTTATTTAGCAAAGAGGAATCAATACATCAATCTATCACCATAAACTAGAACTAACAGACTAACTTTTAAGATTCAAATTAATCATGAGGAAAGATAATTCAATTACGTATGAAGCTTGAATAACAATTAAACTATTTAACTACAGACTATCTAAGATTGACTCAATGACTTATACGTGATTATATCACTGGTTTTAATACAACTCAGCTTAAGCGATGTTACAGACCCAGTTGCAAATGATTTTTACCAATTCTTCTAACTATTCTTCTCCCTTTGGACTTGTTTGTACCTACTTACTAACTCCCAGATAAAATTAGCTATTGATGTTAATACATGCCACACTAAATTAATACTATCAAAGCCAGTCTTCAACTCAGTTATTACTTCAAACAAGTCATTTCCTCTTTAAAATTACTCGAATCCATATTTCCAGTTCCAAATCCTATTACCTACGTGAGTTAGTTGGATCTACTGCTATCGATTCATGTCATTTTATGATTCTTACCTATTTAGCTAAGTGATTTATGACCGTGACTATACTATACTACTACTATTATACTAGCTATTACAATGTTTTTTTGTATTTTTGTTTTTCAGCTACTATATACTACAATAAATGAGCTATAAATCTTAAACTAACAACATTAAACTACAAAACTACATAACATCATCATATAAAGAACTGAATCTTCATTTTTATTCAATCAACTCGCCACTACAGCTTCAAACGACAGAGAGATGTACCTGGATCACAAAGAAAACCTAATGAGTCTAAGGGGATCAAGCAGATGAGCACAGCAAGATTTCGAACAGAAATGCAACAGTGAGATTGATTATCCACGAAACAGAACACCACAGCAAGAGCAAGCAGAAAACCCAGGCACACAATTGAGCAGAAAACCAAAGACCCAAGCGACTAAATCAGATACTCTCACTTGAAGAATGCAGTAGAACTATTACTATCTTACTATATTTTCTCTCGACTTTTCTTCTCAAAAAGCCAGATATCCTAAAATGAATTTCAGATCAAAATTTCGAACCCCTCTTCAGCCCTTTTTGGGGTGTATTTATAGCTAACTAAAGGCTGAAACTTGGGGAGAAAGTTATGGGATTCCATCCCACTTTTCCCCCTCCTAAAATTATTAAATGTTCACTTCAGCCCCCAATTCTGTTACCAGAAACCCTTCCAGCATGTGCTGGAAGGTTCCAAAGATTCTTTTTATGGGTCTTTTACCAATGTAGCCCTAAGGGTTATAGATTTTTACAGATTTCCCATTTTAGAGAGACCATTATACCCTTAAATCTCTCCAAAATTGCAGAAATCATGGGTACAAATGACTCCCTTACCCTCTTAAGTTTCAAACTATTCACTGTTTTACCTATTTGGTTTCCAATTGTGCCCCTAAGGGCACTGCTGATTTACTAGACCTGCCTAGGTCAAGTTTCAGCCTCTTTTGAACCTATTTAACTAACAGCCAGCCCTTGCGTTGGTATTTAAGGACTGGCCACTTTTGACTTAAGGACTTATTTCAATTTTAACCACTTCTGAATTTATTTCAGTTAATTAAGACCTGATTATTTCAATTTAAAACTAATTGCAGGACTAGCCTGCTTTATTAATGAAATTAAACTATTTAAAATCTAGCCAGTCTCAAATTGAGACTTAGCTTGGGTGTTAAACCCAATCACTGAACAATTGGGCTCCAAAACCTTTACAGGTTTGGCCACTTTGATGTTCAGGGCTCTAAAGAGAGCCTCGGCTAGTCTGCATTTGCAGACCTGGCCAGTTCTTGCACAACCAGCCCTTTTGAAGTGGACTGTGTGTTAGGGCCTTATAGAATTGGTCAACCTTTTGCAAGGTTGACCATTCTTAGGCCAATTATTTATTAATAACCTATTTTTATTCATTTTAAGTTAATTAAACTAATTTGCAGGACTAGCCTGCTCAATTACCTATTAAACTAATGGCCAGTCTCAAGTTGAGACTTGGCCTGGGCAATTGAAGCCCAATTACTAAACATAAGCTGGACTAAGGTCTTTGCAGACTTAGCCACCTAAAGTTCAGGGCTCAAACAGAGCCTGGGCAAGTCTGCCTTGGCAGACTTAGCCAGTTATTACACAACTAACCAACTTTGAGTGTTGGTCAGTGTGAGGGACCTAACAGAGTAGGTCAATTGCAAAATTGACCACCATGATCACTTATTTAACTTGTGACCTATTTTGTGATTTTTAGTTTTAGCATATTCTACTTAACACATGTTTCAATTTTAATCATTTGCAAGTTTTAATACTACTGCAGCTATAACCAATCCACCTAGAGTATGATAGGCACAAACAGTGTTCACTTAACACAAGGCATGTTGCAAACATAGCCAGTTACACAAATAATTGCACACATAGCTAATGAAATCAGAATTGTTTGTCAATTAATCAAAATTCAGAGAAAGGGTTGAATATTATTGAATCTCAATTAATAGCCTTACAAGCTCAAATTTCACAACACAGTGTCAATTAATCATTAAACAAGCATATTTAAAACTTCCTTATACTTAATGAACCACTGAAAATCCCAAGTCCTACTTAAGATGGTTTTGACCAAAACACAAATAGATAAAACTCATGAAGCAATTTCAGGAAAGAACATGGTTTGCAAAGATCAGAAGTATGCATGAAGGAATACTAATCAGAGAACAACCAAGCTTACACAAGATAGTCCTAACAGTAACCCTTAAACAGAGTAGACATGGAGACCAAACAGAGAATTTATTAAAGGTAAAAATATCTAATCTAAACATACGAGTGAAATGCAATAAAGATAATAACATCAGAACAAATAAACAAGATGAAACCTCCGAACTTAGAACAAAGAACCATGATGTCAAAACACAACAAAACAGAACCATATCACTAACAGCCCCAAAAGAATACGGAAAGATATAGAAGATGAACGAGTTAAGAAATAGGCATGGTCACAGAAAAACAGACAAGGACACATAGCATAAGAAGATAAGCAGAAAGGTCCTAGGCTAGCATGTGAAGCACATGATTGAGATATCAAGAGATGTGAAACAAAAAATGCCATAAGAAAACTAGCATAACACCTATGACCAGCATGTGGAAACAATAATCGGCAAAAGATACACAGAAATATGCAAACATAGAAAAAATAAAGTCAAATAAAACACACAAGGCAAGAACAGGATAATAACAGAAAGCAAATAAAAGGGCCGGGGGACTTAGCTTGCAGGGCCTGTCCCCTGAGCTTCCTATCTTTCCTCACTCTCTACGCTCGTTTTCTTTTCAAACTCTCGGACCTTTTCCTTTGATTCTTTTCTTTATTCCCCTTTTTTTCATTTCTTTTCTCTTCTGTTTTTTCCTTTTAGGCTTAAAGATGAAGCCTTTATGACTCTGAGTTGCAGGGGGGTGTTCAGGGGATGGTGAAGGACGGATCTTGGGTGGTTCAAGTTTTGGAGTCGCCGGAGTTAGGTTTCCGGCGACTCTTTTTGGGATATTCGAGACGCTCCAGTGATATTCGAAGGGTGTGAATGGTACGGTTGGACAGATCAGGTGAAAAGGAAGCGATTGGCGTTGGTTTGGGAGCGGTTCTCATTGTTTGGTGGTCACCAGCGAAACTCCGGTGACCGGGACTTGAAGAACAGGGTCTGTTTTTCTTGGATTTTGATAAAGAAGATGATAAAGATGAAAGAAAAGAAGAGAGGGGGGGTAAAGGGGGCCGGCGACCACCGTGGAGAGTGGTGGCCGCTGTCACACCTCCTTTTTCGCACCGCATGCACACGTATAAATGTAAATGTGCCACTGTTTAATACTACACCCCGAAAAGGGATATAATAATAATTAGGGAAGGAGTTTTTCCCACTTAAAGGACAATCGGAACGGGATCAATTTATTTAATTTTTTCAGAGTCGCCACTTGGAAAAATAATGGTGTCCCAAGTCACCGGTTTAATCCCGAACCGAGGAAATTTATGACTCCGTAATACAGTCTGCGAAACTAGAAACCCGGATAAGGAATTCTGTTAACCCGGGAGAAGGTGTTAGGCACTCCCGGATTCCGTGGTTCTTAGCACGGTCGCTCAACTGCAATTTTTGTTTTTATCTGATTTCTTTATATATTTTAATTATGTGCTACTAATGTTCCGCTTTTCAATTTTAGAAGAGTTGCGACGTCACGAAAACACATTTCGAGTCACACCGCAACCAGTACGTCTGTGACTTTAATGTATTTCAGTTTCGCCGAGAGTAAGATTTGGGTCACATAAACGCGCACCCGTGATTAGGAAGGTATCATTATTAACTAACACGCCTAAAGTAATTTCGCGTTTGTACTTTGCGAGGGCCATGAAATTTTCTAAATGACACGCCCCGAATTCTAAGGATCAATTCATAATAAAAGAGGGCCATGCAATTTGTCATTTTTGTTTGGCAAGGCTCGTCTCATTATTTTATTTAAGGTCAATCCTAACATGACTATGATTTTCTATTTAATTGGTCTCTAATAATAAACAAAGGTCCCTAGAAACCTATCATTCTAATTTGCAATGAAATAAACCACAAGATCATGCAGGACACTACGCTGGAGAGTGAGGATGCAGTAAGAAGATGCATTAGCCATTAACTTAAATGAAACTATTTCTACGCTAATTAAAACAACATGCCCAATGAAGATGTTAAAGCACATGAAAAGCCGTATATAAACTTATCACTTCCAACACCAAAAGACGTCAACTGCAAGGCTATTTGCACTTACTTCTTTTTCTAACACCAACTTCTACTTCTAATAAGTTTTCTATAAAGACTCTTTAAAAGCCCAACTTTCCATCATTTAAGAATGCAGAAAATTAACTCAAGCTCTTGATTCAAATGAATACTTAACTCCATGACAACAGATAAGGCATGCGCGTAGAGGACAATACTTCAAACTCCACCTCACAGTTAAAAAAAACATGAAACAGAACAAAATCGCATAGAAATAAAGAGAGGAAAATTGAACCTGAAGTTGCAAATCTTCTTTAATAATAGTAATAAACTCGATAATAAAATCTCTCGACTCCAAATCCTACGCAAGGTTCAGCAGCAGGGAACTCGACTCGACACCTCGACAAATCGACGACTTCACTTTCATATCATAACATAGCTGACAGATTCAGCAACAAGGATCCAGAAAACCAAAATCAAAATCTAGCTCAAAGTTGCAGCGACCAGATAGACCAACGGGAACGGAACCTCGAATAGGGCCGGCGATTCAATACTTCAACGGCAGCCTCGAACGGAACTCACACTGGACTTCACTGGACAACGAACTACGACGGACTGGGGGTGAAGGTGACGACGAGAGGCTGGTTTCACTGTTCGGAGATGAAGCAGTAGCGAGTTGCTGCGTCGATAGCGTGAGGGAGAAGCAGTAGCTCTAGGTGGTCATTTGACGGGCAGCAGTGATGCAGCAGTGGTCGTTTGGACGTGAAGGAGGCAGCAACGGCAGGCCGTAGGTTGACGACACAGCAATGGCATTGATGGTTGCTGCTAGACGTGAGGGTCGCTACTTCTGGACGTGAGCTTGCTGCTTCTGGACGTGAGCTTGCTGCTTTTGTGTGTGTATTGTTTTTGTTTTTTCTGAAGAAGCTTTTTTAGTTCCGAAATGAAGAAGATGGGGGTCCTCTCCTCTTTTTTGTTTATGTCTCCAGCCTTTTTTTCTCCCTCCTTGCTGTCGTCTTCTTCTTCTTTAAGAAGAAGATCTACAGTACACTTTTGTTACCAAAACTCCCTGAACGTGAGTCCCCCCCCTCCTTTCCTTTGTTTTTGTTTTGTTCCTTTAAAAAATGTTGAAAACCCATCCTTTGTCCGTTGGTAGTTCTGAAGGTTCCCACGTGGGAGACCAAGAATCATGGGTCTCCACGTGGGTTTCAAGGGTTATGGGCTTCGTCTCGTGCTCCGTCCGTGTCCCCCACGTGTGGTGGGTTCGGATTATTATGGGCTAGGTCCGAAAATTATAAAACCGGGTAGTTTGAACCCGAGTATTATTCTTTGCCCGGAACCGAGAATGAGAACACGGTGTTATTAATTAATCCTACGTAAGCAAAATAACTATAAGACTAATAATTAAAACAAAGTTATTTTTTTTATATTTTTCTTTCAAAATTAAAGTAACTACAAAATGTTAATGCAACTATTTTTATTATTTTCGTTTTTATAAAAAGATAAAAATATAAAGTACTATTTTTGTATTTTTCAAGTTTAAAAATGACTACGAAACATTAATAAAACTATATTTTTGTTATTTTTCATTTTAAGGTAAAAGTAAAGTAAAAGAGTCAAAATTAGCTAAGATATCTATATTAGGCCTAAACTAAATATTTTACGCTAAAAATATAAAAAAATCTCGGGTAGGGGCAAAATCACGCATCTACAACAACAATGTATTACGATAGCGAGAAAGAACGACTAGACACGTGTTTTTGACCCGACCCTTATTCGGAGGGACTAAACTAAAAGAAAAGGATGTGACCGAGCCCTTGTATCTGAGCTGCCTACATATCCTTGGCTATAAAGGAATCAGGCCACGTGTAGTTCGAAAGTGAGTGAAGAAGGGGTATACCGAGGTGGAGAGCCGGTCGAGGTGTCGTTCCGTCGAGGTTTCGTTCCATCGAGGTTCCGGTCCGTGGTCCTACTATTACATCAAAAATCCAACATGAAAAAGACTAACTAAGCCTATCAGCTACTAGTTACAAGATTCCTATCTATAAGTCTTCTGAAGCTTGATCTTGAGTATTGGTTGGTGCTTCATGCGGACTCTAAATTTGAACCTTGATACTTGCTAGTTGTAGGTGTTGCTTTTCGGATCAAGACCAGGTATGCAGTGCTCGTGACCTCGGCCATGTCTTGAGCACACCACATCTTTCATCAACTTCTGCACTTGGATTAACTCCTTGTCTCTTTTTTTCATTGTGACTAACTTCTGTTGATCATCTCGGACTATTGACTCGCATTCTGGTCGCAAGCTTCTTTTGTTGCTAACTTGCGTTGCACTCCGAAGTGAATTCCCTTACTCGTGATCTTCGAACTATTCTCCTTCGAAGTCTGAATCTATCTTTTCTGATCCTTGTTGCCTTCCTTCCGATTCATGCTGGGGATTTCCGTTACACTCTGTCACTTTTCGATTGTTCACTATCCTTATCAAATCTTGGAAACTGAGACGGCGTTCTGCTTTTCTGGCGGGCTTCTGACTTTAACGACAAATTCTAATCATAAATTGCCATTCCCTTCTTCAGGCGGGCATCTGACTTCAACAACAAACTTCGAATATAAATTGCCATTCCATTCTTCAAGTGGGCACCCGATTACCAAAACTTGAAATGTATAGATCGAATGATTACCATCTCAGGAGAAAGATTCATCGGACTGAGATTTTGATGTCTTAGGAGAAAGATTCATCGGACTAAGACTTTGACGCTAGGAGATAATTCCTTAGACTAGTTCTAAATTGTTGTGATCTCAGGAAAAAGATTCATCAGACTAAGATTTTGATATCTTAGGAGAAAGATTCATCAGACTAAGATTTTGACGCTAGGAGATAATTCCTCGGACTAGGTCTAAATTGTTGTGATCTCAGGAGAAAGATTCATCAGACTGAGATTTTGATATCTTAGGAGAAAGATTCATCAGACTAAGATTTTGACGCTAGGAGATAATTCCTCATACTAGGTCTAAATTGATGCCTTACTTGAAATCTTCCAATTGTTGCTTCCTTCTTCTTGTTGCTTTCATCTAAAACCTCTAATTGTTGTTTTTCACTTCCTATTAAATTATCTTTAACTATAGCTTCAAAAACTAAATCGCCACTCCATTCTTTAGGCGGGCTCCCTGACTTCAACTACAACTCAAAACTAAATCGCCACTCCATTCTTCAGGCGGACTACCTGACTTCAACTACTACTTCAAAATAAATCGCCACTCCACTCTTCAGGCGGGCCCCTGACTTCAACTATAACTTCAAAACTAAATCGCCACTCCATTCTTCAAGGCGGGCTCCCTGACTTCAACTACAACTCAAGACTAAATCGCCACTCCATTTTCCAGGCGGGCTCCCTGACTTCAACTATAACTTCAAAAACTAAATCGCCACTCCATTCTTCAGGCGAGCTCCCTGACTTCAAATACTCAAGACTAAATCGCCACTCCATTCTCCAGGCGGGCTCCCTGACTTCAACTATAACTTCAAAACTAAATCGCCACTCCATTCTTCAGGCGGGCTCCCTGACTTCAACATCAACTCACTAACTCCATCCCATCCTTTCTTCTGAATTACCTTGTTTCGGAATTGCTTTCCTCCTAGGTCGTGTTATTTTTCCCTTGACTGCTGGGGATATCTTTGGAATTGTTTACTTACCTGCTGGGGATGATGCTGCTGGGGAAATCTTCTCTATTTCCTCCTTTTCTACTCCCTTCAAAACCTTTTATTCTCTCCCGGGATCGCGGGGGATTGAAATGTCATTAGCTGAGGATTGTCCTGTCGGGGGACCCCTTTTCCTTTTTCCTCTTTCCAAACCTCCTTCGGGACTCGCGCTTTGCTCCCTTGAAAAACTTGTAGGATATAATGCTGCCGGGGAACTCTCGAAATCAGCGTTTTATTTTTCCGAGAACTGTTGGGGATGATACCGGCCTCTTGCCTTTCTGAACGCAAGCTTCCTCGTTTTGTCCTGTCTGGTGGGGGTAAAATTTCCTCTATCACCGCTTGTTGTTTTCTTTCTTTCAAAGCTGCTGGGGATAACCGGGTTCAAAGATCATTTCCTCGCGTTATCTGGCTTCTTTCCCCAATCGGGTATTTGGTTTCGAGAAAATTTTCACAACGGGAGAAAATTTTCTGCCCCAGTTTGAGAATCTTCTTCGTGGCATGCTTTTCTGCCAACAACCCCTCTTTTTCCTGTTTCAAATCAAAGAAAAATTGGTTAGTTTTAAAATGTGGTGGCTGGTTGCGGTGCTCCTGCTGGAGATGGTTCTCCTCCTCTTTCCCTGCTCTGCGTTTCATTGTCAAAACTTGCTGGGGATGTTATTATTTGATGATATTCATGCTGGGGATAGCTTTCTCCTTTCTTGCTTCCCCGCCTTCCTTGACGACTCTTTATTCGTGAACCTTTCCACGTGGTTTTCCAATGACCACCCTAATTCCTATGATAGTGACCCTTCGTGAAGACCTTGCATGTTTTACTGGTGAACCACTTTCTTTGTTCACCCTTGTCACTGAAAATACCTCTTCTGCTGGGGATATCCTCCCTTCTTTTGCGGCATATATAAGGAACGGCCATTTCCCGACCTTTGAGTCTCATTAACCTTGGCCTTGAGGTCATTAACCTTTCTTGAGATATCCTCATTGACACCAATCTATCCTTTTGTCATTTTCCTATTGCTAGGGAATATCCCTCTGTACACTGGCCTTACGCTTGATTCCTCATAACTTATATCACTTGGGTGTACCAATCAAAATCCCGTCTTGCGTAATTGGAAAACTGATGGAAAATTTTGCAGTCATTTCTTGCAAACAGACTCTATTGGGGAATTTTTGATAAAAAGGAGAAAGATAAAAGGAAACAACATAAAAGACAAAAAGGAAGATGACTCTCTAAAAAGAAAAATTATAAAGTAAACCTATCAAACGTGGATACCAACTCTAATGGACACGACATGCACATATAGCCTATATTCCGTTGTTAAACCGCCTTTTGTAATCTTCGCCTGAGGCTTTCCATTTGATTTCCAATCTTCGTTCGACTTGTAGTGCCCGAGGGGTTTTCACTATCAAGCCTCTCTCATTTCGGTTTTTTTTCTCTCAGCTTTCATCGCCTTATGGTGCCTGTGAAGGTTTTCACCGCTAAGACTCTCTCATTTATGTTACTTTTCCGCTGGGGATTGGTGGTGTTACTGCTAAGACTCTCCTATTTTCTGCTGGAGATCGGAGTCTTTGTGCCGGGAATCAGAGTGTTATGTCCCGATGAAACTTCTCTCATTTGCCTAACTCAGCCTCTTTTGAAAATTGGTCAAAAGGTCTTTCTTTGGACCGTAATGTGGGTTTGGACATGGCTAGAAATAAAGGGTATTAAAGGCTCAAAATAAAATAAATTGGGTTCAAAATTACAACCCTCGGAATCCTATATTTTCCTTACATAAACACCCTTTTTTTTTTACTGCCCCTGTTTCTTGCTTGGGGATTTTTTGGTTTTTATTTACACTATGACCGAGCTGTGAAGCGCCTACGTATCCTCTTTGAGGAATCAGGTCAAACGTAGTTCCCAATTCCTCTTTTTCAAGTTTCTTTTTTTCACACATTTTTCTTTTTCTTTTCTTTATCTCTTTTTGTTGTTTTTTTTTCTTTATTTTTTCTTTATCCATTTCTTCTCTTACCTTTCAAACTTGTGTTTCTAGTCTTTGCAACTAATTCCGAAGGAGGGGTATGAAAGAATTTAAAGTAAGGCTCAAAGGGTTGACGATGGGTAAAGTGTTTGGATAGCAGAACAAAATGCCTTCGTCATTCCAATCTTCAAAACATGCCAAGCGTAAACAACACAATTAATATTCGTCATATCTTTAAAGCACTGTTGGGCAACACTCTCATTTTCATTATTATGAACGACCCCATGTCAATTTTGGCCAGCTTGCCTTTAACGATTTTCTTTTACTTGCCCCGATTTCTCATGACTCGGGTTTCGAATAATCTCAAACCGTTCTTATTTCATTTAAATATCTCGATCACCTCCCAATGGTTTTGTGATTAACTTTTAAGATCAGACCAGAACTATGCGCGCACGTCATGTCACTAGAGCTAGCAGAAAAAGAACTATAGGAAGGAGAGGACTAAATAACAGAAAATGTCTAGAAATAATGTAAAATAGGTCATTGCATTAACCGATAAAACAACGACTCGAACAACCAAAAAACAAAACTGGGGTTACAACCCTTAGAACGAACCTAGACCCCTTTAGATGAGACACTATGATCAAAAAAAATACAAGGATAAAAGGTTTGAGCCACAAAACAAAATTCGGATTACCATTCTGAAATATCTTGGACAAATAGAAATGACAACAAAATAAACCACCACAAATGACTCTCCAATTGATAAGCCTGACATTTAGCCACGAATTTGATTATCAGAACCACTATGGCCTTCTCTCATTTCAGTCGGCAAATTCCCGAGTGGATTCTCATATTCCGTGTCACTAGGCATCACCGCGAGAAAGTGTGTATCATCAGGTGCAGGTAACGGATTCAGCGCGATATTCTGGGTGTCACCGTTATGAATCACAATCAATCTTTCTTGGATCATCCTTTCTATTTCCCTTTTCAAATCCCGACAACTTTCCATGTTGTGCCCCCGGGCATGGGAATGGTATTCACACCTTTTAGATGGGTCAAAGCTCCTTGCACGTGGGTCCACATGATTTGGAGGGATGGGTGCAATCATATCCTGTTGCTTTAACTTCTCAAATAAGCTTTCATAGGAAACTCCTATTGGTGTGAAATTATCCTTCAACTTTGGTTCCCTTCTATGCCCTTGGTTTGGAAGTGGGTTATAAGGTATTTGGAAATTTTGCAGAGGCTGATAGAGATTTTGTGATGCTCGTGCTCGCTTTCTTGGATGATTTGATGGCTGAATAACATACTGGGGTGGATCAACTGGGTATGGTGGGTTCGGAGGTGGATAGTAATGCTCAGGGGAATTATGGAAAACTTGTCGAGACATCGCATACCGTCGAGGTACTCTTCTGGAACCTTTTCTTGACCCTGATATCATCATGACTTCTTCATCCCTCTCATTCGTGTCACTAGATTCAAATTGGACAGCCTGAGCTGCAGCCTTGAGAGCCGCTTGACTTATAATTCTGCCTGTCTTAAGACCGTTCTCTACCATTTCTCCTATTTTGACTACATCCAAGAAGGATTGACCAACCGCAGACATCATGTTCTGAAAATAATCCGGCTCTTGAGCCTGAAGGAAGACAGTGATTAACTCATGGTCATCCATGGGTGGCTCAACACGAGTCGCTTGCTCTCTCCATTTAAGGGCATATTCCCTGAAACTTTCACTTGATTTCTTCTTCAGAATTGAAAGGAAAATGCGGTCTAGGGCAATGTCAATGTTGTATTGGAATTGTTTGACAAAGGCCTGTGCCATGTCGTTCCAGACGTGCCAGCGAGATGCATCTTGATCCCAAAACCATTCAGAGGCTACTCCTGTAAGGCTTTCCCCAAAGTAAGCTATTAACAATTCTTCATTTCTTCCCGGACTCCTTAGTTGATTGCAATACCTTTTCAAATGGGCTATGGGGTGTCCATGTCCATCGTACTTTTCAAATTTGGGAATCTTGAAACCAGGTGGCAAGTGGACATCGGGAAACAAGCATAGATCTTTGAAAGCAACAGTCTTTTGATCTGCCAACCCGTGCGTGTTTTTCAACCGATGTTCTAAGTTTTTCAATCTTTGGGTTATTTCCTCCTGTACCATCTTTCGGGGATCTTGCGTTGTCCGCTTGTCACAAACCAACCACCTTCTACTTACTTTACAATTCAAGACAAAACATGTTAGAATGGACTTAGACAGTCCTTATCAAATTTTTTATTTTTTTTATTTTATATTTTATATTATATATATACATATACAGTTATGGTCGAATCTTTTGGAGATTGCCTACGTATCATGACACCGCATGAATCAGACCGAGCGTAGTTCTTGCAAATTAATGCAAGAAATAAAGAGATGAATATTTGATTTTTTTGTTTTTTTTTCTTTTTTTTTTTTGAAAAATTGTAAAAGTCGACTCCAACTACAAACTCTGATGAAAAACTTTCACACCTTGTGCCGAAGATTTCTACAAAAATAAAAATATTTTTAGCGCCAATTATGACTATTTCTACAAAATTAGCCATGTAATGGCTTATTTGACAAAATGGCTATTTTTGTAAAATTTATTTAAGAAAGATAAACTTGAAAAAATTTTCATCCTATGGCTCATGGGGCATCGTTCGGCATCGCCATAAGCCAACACCAGACTGAGAAGTTTCTAATGTCAATTGACTATTTTTACAAAATTGGCCATGTAATGACTTATTTGACAAAGCGGCTATTTTTGCAAAATTTTATTTAAGAGACTACAAATTCAAAATTTTTCATCTTAGGGCCCATGGGGCATCGTTCGGCACCGACACAGGCCAACATAAGACTGAGAAAGTTTAAATGCCAAATGTGGCCATTTCAGCAAAATTTCAGCAAAACCATATGTTTTTTTTTTGCAAAGTTGAGTGATGACTCAAACTTAATTTTGTGGATACGGCCTTTCAATATTTCCACGAGGGAATATTTCAAGGTTGTGCCCAAAAATTATTTACAAAGACTCAAAGTGGCTATTCTTGCAAAAATAGCCTTCTGGCGTCCTTTTGGGGAACATTCGGCTTATTTTAAATGAGAATAGCATCACCCGATTTATTTATAATAAAATCAAAAATTTGACACATTTTTTTTTGTTATTTTTGCAAAAGTGGTGTGAACCCGAACTTGATTTTGCGGCTATGGCCTTGCAACATTTCCACAAGGAATATTTCAAGGCTATGCTCGTAAATTATCTAAAATGATTAAAAGCGGCTATTTTTGCAAAAATAGCCTTCCGGCGTGCTTTCGGAACATTCGGCTATTTTCAAAAATGACATCACTTTGATTTTGTTGACAAAATTAAACACACATTTTTTTTGATTTTTTTTAAAAGGGGTGGTAACCCAAACTTTATTTTGAGGCTACGGCCTTTCAACATTTCCACATGGAATATTTCAAGGCTATTATTCAAAAAGAAAAAGAAAAGACTTCAAAGTGGCCATTTTGCAAAAACAGCCTTCCGGTGTCCTTTCGGAACATTCGGCTATTTTCAAAAACAACGTTACTTTGATTTTATTGAAAACTAAAACTTCGACACATTTTTTTTAAAATTTTTTGAAGGGGTGGTTGGACCCGTTGAGGGTTGCCTACGTATCCCACCTAATGGCGAGAATCAAACCTGCGTAGTTCGGTCGGATTATTTTATGACCAATTATTTCAACAAAATTGCTCTTCCTATTTTTCAAATTTTCAAATTTTCGACAACATTTCGTCAATATTTTTGCTATTTTTCTATTCCAAAACTCTATTTTTTTTTTTTTTTCAGGAATTTAGCCAATCATCATAATAATACATGATAAATAAATGCAACATATAATATACTCGGTCTTTGATTACCGGGTCACCTGTCCTAGACGGACCCAACCCCTGTGTTGAGTCCCCTAAGTCAAATGCAACGTGATGCAAATAAGCGTTTCCTACTAGGGATCCGGCATGAAGTCATGTTATTCTAAGCTCGGAACCTCGGTATGTGATCTAGACTGTGTACCCAAGTGGACAACTCGGGCTGAGGAAGGAGCTCCTTTCCGGGAACCAAAAGGCCAACCGGCTTAGAAACTTTCCGAGCCTCTTTATTATTTCGGGGTATGACACTAACAGAATAGGGAGTCTCAACCAGTGAGCACATCCCCGGGGTGAGAGAAAGAAAGGACTCGGCGCAGTTTGTATATACAGTTCAGATAGTATCAAAGCGGTAAACATATAGCAGTTTGTATATACAGTGCAACTGGTTTTCGGCACAGTTCTATATATACAGTTCACGCAATATCAAAGCGGTAAACATATGGCACATTAATCAAAACATATAATGAAATCAGATATAAGCAAAAATAGCAATTTAACTGAGCTCGAATTCTTAAACCCTAAACCGAAGTTCCGGGTTACTTGTCCCCAGCAGAGTCGCCAGAGCTGTCACACCTCCTTTTTCCGCACCGCATGCACACGTATAAATGTAAATGTGCCACTGTTTAATACTACACCCCGAAAAGGGATATAATAATAATTAGGGAAGGAGTTTTTCCCACTTAAAGGACAATCGGAACGGGATCAATTTATTTAATTTTTTCAGAGTCGCCACTTGGGAAAATAATGGTGTCCCAAGTCACCGGTTTAATCCCGAACCGAGGAAATTTATGACTCTGTAATACAGTCTGCGAAACTAGAAATCTGGATAAGGAATTCTGTTAACCCGGGAGAAGGTGTTAGGCACTCCCGGATTCTGTGGTTTTAGCACGGTCGCTCAACTGCAATTTTTGCTTTTATCTGATTTCTTTATATATTTTAATTATGTGCTACTAATGTTCCGCTTTTCAATTTTAGAAGAGTTGCGACGTCACGAAAACACATTTCGAGTCACACCACAACCAGTACGCCTGTGACTTTAATGTATTTCAGTTTCGCCGAGAGTAAGATTTGGGTCACATAAATGCGCACCGGTGATTAGGAAGGTATCATTATTAACTAACACGCCTAAATTAATTTCGCGTTTGTACTTTGCGAGGGCCATGAAATTTGCTAAATGACACGCCCCGAATTCTAAGGATCAATTCATAATAAAAGAGGGCCACGCAATTTGTCATTTTTGTTTGGCAAGGCTCGTCTCATTATTTTATTTAAGGTCAATCCTAACATGACTATGATTTTCTATTTAATTGGTCTCTAATAATAAACAAAGGTCCCTAGAAACCTATCATTCTAATTTGCAATGAAATAAACCACAAAATCATGCAGGACACTACGCTGGAGAGTGAGGATGCAGTAAGAAGATGCATTAGCCATTAACTTAAATGAAACTATTTCTACGCTAATTAAAACAACATGCCCAATGAAGATGTTAAAGCACATGAAAAGCCGTATATAAACTTATCACTTCCAACACCAAAAGACGCCAACTGCAAGGCTATTTGCACTTACTTCTTTTTCTAACACCAACTTCTACTTCTAATAAGTTTTCTATAAAGACTCTTCAAAAGCCCAACTTTCCATCATTTAAGAATGCAGAAAATTAACTCAAGCTCTTGATTCAAATGAATACTTAACTCCATGACAACAGATAAGGCATGCGCGTAGAGGACAATACTTCAAACTCCACCTCACAGTTAAAAAAAACATGAAACATAACAAAATCGCATAGAAATAAAGAGAGGAAAATTGAACCTGAAGTTGCAAATCTTCTTTAATAACAGTAATAAACTCGATAATAAAATCTCTCGACTCCAAATCCTACGCAAGGTTCAGCAGCAGGGAACTCGACTCGACACCTCGACAAATCGACGACTTCACTTTCATATCATAACATAGCTGACAGATTCAGCAACAAGGATCCAGAAAACCAAAATCAAAATCTAGCTCAAAGTTGCAGCGACCAGATAGACCAACGGGAACGGAACCTCGAATAGGGCCGGCGATTCAATACTTCAACGGCAGCCTCGAACGGAACTCACACTGGACTTCACTGGACAACGAACTACGACGGACTGGGGGTGAAGGTGACGACGAGAGGCTGGTTTTACTGATTTGGAGGTGTTTTGGGACTGTTTTGGTTGTCACTGTTCGGAGATGAAGCAGTAGCGAGCTGCTGCGTCGATAGCGTGAGGGAGAAGCAGTAGCTCTAGGTGGTCATTTGACGGGCAGCAGTGATGCAACAGTGGTCGTTTGGACGAGAAGGAGGCAGCAACGGCAGGCCGTAGGTTGACGACACAGCAATGGCGTTGATGGTTGCTGCTGGACGTGAGGGTCGCTGCTTCTGGACGTGAGCTTGCTGTTTCTGGACGTGAGCTTGCTGCTTTTGTGTGTGTATTGTTTTTGTTTTTTCTGAAGAAGCTTTTTTAGTTCCGAAATGAAGAAGATGGGGGTCCTCTCCTCTTTTTTGTTTATGTCTCCAGCCTTTTTTTCTCCCTCCTTGCTGCCGTTTTCTTCTTCTTTAAGAAGAAGATCTACAGTACACTTTTGTTACCAAAACTCCCTGAACGTGACCCCCCCCCCCTCCTTTCCTTTGTTTTTGTTTTGTTCCTTTAAAAAATGTTGAAAACCCATCCTTTGTCCGTTGGTAATTCTGAAGATTCCCACGTGGGAGACCAAGAATCATGGGTCTCCACGTGGGTTTCAAGGGTTATGGGCTTCGTCTCGTGCTCCGTCCGTGTCCCCCACGTGTGGTGGGTTCGGATTATTATGGGCTAGGTCCGAAAATTATAAAACCGGGTAGTTTGAACCCGAGTATTATTCTTTGCCCGGAACCGAGAATAAGAACACGGTGTTATTAATTAATTCTACGTAAGCAAAATAACTATAAGACTAATAATTAAAACAAAGTTATTTTTTTTATATTTTTCTTTCAAAATTAAAGTAACTACAAAATGTTAATGCAACTATTTTTATTATTTTCGTTTTTATAAAAAGATAAAAATATAAAGTACTATTTTTGTATTTTTCAAGTTTAAAAATGACTACGAAACATTAATAAAACTATATTTTTGTTATTTTTCATTTTAAGGTAAAAGTAAAGTAAAAGAGTCAAAATTAGCTAAGATATCTATATTAGGCCTAAACTAAATATTTTACGCTAAAAATATAAAAAAATCTCGGGTAGGGGCAAAATCACGCATCTACAGCCGCCATGGCCGGCTAAGGGTTTGAAGAAGAAGAACGAAGATGAAGATGGAGACAAGGGAAGGTTCTAGAGGCGGCTTATGTTCGAGTGTATGTAATGGCCTGTCTCAAACGAGACACAAGCCTTATATACTCGGACAACCTAAGGTGATCTCAGCCGTTAGATGAGTGATGATCAACGGTCGAACTTTGTCACAACTAAACGACGCCGCATTGGTTATTAGAGAGACCAATGGTCATCACCCATTAGATTAATCCAAACGGACGGTCCAGATTCGATCTCTCAAATTAATTAAAAGCCTAAAATCAACTCAATATCCCTGCCGTTAGATTAATGAGATTGAACGGCTGAGATTGAGTCTTCCATATGAATCAGACGGGCCAAACTTTGGACCAAATTATCTGGGCCTCTCAATTCAATTCAATTGGCCCAGTCTTATTATACACAAGCTATTTTTTTGTATTTTCTGATTTTAATGATTTTTATGTATTTTCTTTTATGTTTTTTTTTCTTTTTCTTTTATGGAAAATCATAAAACCTAAATTCCTACTTACTCTAATTATTTAGCAATTTTTGGCAATTTTCTACTATTTTTCCCTAATTTTATCTACTTAAAACTTTTTTTTTGTGATTTTTCTTAAAACCTAACTAATTAAACAAAGCAATTACCTAGCCTAATTTTTTGATTTTTCCTAATTTCTACTTATGCAAATATACCAAAATATAGCTAATTTCAAACAAAGCAAGTAATTGCACTCAAAAACATATTTATTTTAATTTTGGAATTATTTGCGCGGTGCAAAAATCATGTGCTCACAGCTGCCCCTCTTTGCTCGGGAACACGAAGAGTTTCAGTGCAAAGACAAGTGAGCAGTAATGAGAGATTTTTGCACATCGGCATATTCCGTGAAAGCATTTTTGAAAACCTTTTGACCGCACCCTGCCTCAGAGGTTGCCTACATATCCTGGGCTAAACGAGAATCAGGTCGGTGTAGTTCGGGAAGGTCTTGTAGTTTAAAACTACCAGACTTTACTGTTGCATTGACACTGTTATGACTTACTGACCTACTCCTTATTACACCGGGGGAGAAATGTAAAATGAAGAAGCTATTCTAAGTTATGATCCTACAATTACAATTGTTCCTAATCTAGCTTTTGCTCCTCTTCCCTTTTCCGGTGATGCAGACTCTCTTTCTTTTTGTTGATTTTCTTTGATGTTGACTCTCTTTTTGGTTGATTTTCTTGTTTTTCGTTTTTTTGATTTTCACTGGTATTTCTTGATCTCGAGCTGAACCTGCTCAAAACAAAACAACAAACTACTTTTTTTTCCTTTTTCTGCCCCAGTGTGGGCTTTTAGTTGTATAAACCATGATGTGCAGAAATGTATTCCCGTATTTGAAGGTGGGCGCCTAACAGAATTTAAACGTGCAATGCGATGCAGAAAATATTCCTGTATTTGAAGGTGGGCACCTAACAGAAATTAAACGTGCAATGCGAATGCAGAAAAGTATTCCCGTATTTGAAGGTGGGCACCTAACGTAAATTAAACGTGCAATGCAAAATGCAGAAAAGTATTCCCGTATTAGATGGTGGGCACCTAACAGAAATTAAATTGCCATTCCATTCTTCGGGCGGGCACCCCGACGAAATTAAACGTGCAATGCGATGCAGAAAATATTCCCGTATTTGAAGGTGGGCGCCTAACAGAATTTATACGTGCAATGCGATGCAGAAAAGTATTCCCATATTTGAAGGTAGGCACCTAACAAAAATTAAACGTGCAATGCGATGCAAAAAATATTCCTGTATTCGAAGGTGGGCACCTAACAGAATTTAAACGTGCAATGCGATGCAGAAAAGTATTCCCGTATTCGAAGGTGGGCACCTAACAGAATTTAAACGTGCAATACGATGCAGAAAATATTCCCGTATTCGAAGGTGGGCACCTAATAGAAATTAAACGTGCAATGCGATGCAGAAAATATTCCCGTATTTGAAGGTGGGCGCCTAACAGAATTTAAACGTGCAATGCGATGCGGAAAATATTCCCGTATTTGAAGGTGGGCACCTAACAGAATTTAAACGTACAATGCGATGCAGAAAATATTCCCGTATTTGAAGGTGGGCACCTAACAGAATTTAAACGTGCAATGCGATGCAGAAAATATTCCCGTATTTGAAGGTGGGCGCCTAACAGAAATTAAACGTGCAATGCGATGCGGAAAATATTCCCGTATTTGAAGGTGGGCGCCTAACAGAATTTAAACGTGCAATGCGATGCAGAAAAGTATTCCCGTATTCGAAGGTGGGCACCTAACAGAAATTAAACGTGCAATGCGATGCAGAAAAGTATTCCCGTATTCGAAGGTGGGCACCTAACAAAAATTAAAAATACAATGCGATGCAAAAAATATTCCCGTATTTGAAGGTGGGCACCTAATAGAAATTAAACGTGCAATGCGATGCGAAAAAAAATATTCCCGTATTTGAAGGTGGGCACCTAACAGAAATTAAACGTGCAATGCAGAAATGTATTCCCGTATTTGAAGGTGGGCGCCTAACAGAATTTAAACGTGCAATGCGATGCAGAAAAGTATTCCCGTATTTGAAGGTGGGCACCTAACAAAAATTAAACGTGCAATGCGATGCATAAAATATTCCCGTATTCGAAGGTGGGCACCTAACAGAAATTAAATGTGCAATGCGATACAGAAAAGTATTCCCGTATTTGAAGGTGGGCGCCTAACGAAATTAAACGTGCAATGCGATGCAGAAAAGTATTCCCGTATTTGAAGGTGGGCGGCTAACAGAAATTAAACGTGCAATGCGATACAGAAAATATTCCCGCAGCCTGAGGACTGGGGAGTGGATTTTCAAGGATGCTACCTTCCTCTTTTTGGTATTTTCTTTTACCAATTATCCCTTGCCTGTGAATTTCTCCACTTATTGGCAAACTTTCCCTTTTTGCGTTTTCTATTTTTCCACATTGGCCACATTCACTTTAAAGTGATGAGTGACAATTTGTTCCTGCATGAAACAAAATTTTATAGATATAAACTACTGGCAACTGGCATCTGCCGTCCCTGCTTCTTATTGCTTTCTTCTTTCTTGCTTTTCTCATGCTGTGTAACTTTCAACTGCTTATCCCTTGCAGACTCCTTTTGTATTTTCTCACTTTTTGCATTTTTGTTTTGCTTTCTTTTCCTTTGGCCATGTTTGCCGAGCTTCCTTATTTCCTTCCCAACTCTTCCTTCTTTCTGACCCAGTGTTGTTTCAGCTTTCGTTATCAGGAGTTGGTAGTTAGCTCTCAAAAGGTAAACAATAACGAAATTAAACGTGCAATGCGATGCGTGAAAATATTCCCGTATTCGAAGGTGGGCACCTAACAGAAATTAAACGTGCAATGCGATGCAGAAAAGTATTCCCGTATTTGAAGGTGGGCACCTAACAGAAATTAAACGTGCAATGCGATGCAGAAAAGTATTCCCGTATTTGAAGGTGGGCACCTAACAGAAATTAAACGTGCAATGCGATGCAGAAAAGTATTCCCGTATTTGAAGGTGGGCACCTAACAGAAATTAAACGTGCAATGCGATGCAGAAAATATTCCCGTATTTGAAGGTGGGCACCTAACAGAATTTAAACGTGCAATGCGATGCAGAAAAGTATTCCGTATTTGAAGGTGGGCACCTAACAGAATTTAAATGTACAAATGCAAATGCAGAAATGTATTCCCGCAGCCTGAGGACTGGGGAGTGGATTTTAAAGGATGCTACCTTCCTCTTTTTGGTATTTTCTTTTACCAATTATCTCTTGTCCGTGAATTTCTTCACTTATTGGCGAACTTCTCTTTTTGGTGTTTTCTATTTTTCACATTGGTCACATTCACTTTAAAGTGATTAGTGACAATTTGTTCCTGCATGAAACAAATTTTATTAGATATAAACTGCTGGCAACTGGCATCTGCCGTCCCCGCTTCTTATTGATTTCTTCTTTTGCTTTTCTCATGCTGCATAACTTTCAACTGCTTGTCCCTTGCAAACTCTTTTTGTATTTTCTCAATTTTTCCATTTTTGTTTTGTTTTCTTTTCTTTTGGCCATATCTGCCAAGTTTCTTTATTTCCTTCCCAACTCTTCCTTCTTTCTGACCCAGTGTTGTTTCAGCTTTCGTTATCAGGAGCTGGTAGTTAACTCTCAAAAGGTAAACAATGAAATGCAGAAAAATAAAAGAAGGGTAAGGGCGTTTTGGAGAGATGATAGAACTTATCTGGGTATTTGCTGGCTGATTCCGCTGACCATGCCATGTATTTAAACTCTGACCCAGTTCGTTCCAATCATTATTCTGTCTCTGAATTGTTTCTCACCCAAACCGATACTATTTTTGTTGCTTTTCTCTTTCCTGGTAGTACTCACGGTCGCCCTACGGTGCCTCGAAAGGTTTTCACCAATAAGACTCTCTAATTTATTCTCTCAACCTCACAGTCGTCTCATAGTGCCGATTAAGGTTTTCACTGATGAGACTCTCTCATTTTATTTCTCTCAAACTCACAATCGCCTCACAGTGCCGGTTAAGGTTTTCACCAATGAGACTCTCTCATTTTTTTTCATTTTTTTTTTCTCATTTTTCTTTTTGTATTTTGTTTTCTTACCACAGGTGTTGCCCGATGTTTCGCTCCTCCTTCATTGCATTCGTTATCATTTCGGAATTGATCAGAAGGTCTTTCTTTGGACTTTAACGTGGCTTTTGGATGGGTTAAGAAAGAAAGATATAAAGGCTCAAAATCTCACGAGGGTTCAAAACTATTTACAACTCTCGGAATTATTAAACATAACTTCTGCCCCAGTTTCAATATGTGGGGAATTTTTGGATTTTTTCTTTATTATGACTGAACCTCAGTGAGGCTGCCTACGTACCCTTTCGGGATCAAGTCAGACGTAGTTCATCCAACTTCATTAGTTAGATGGATTTCTTTTTGACTTTTTCCCGATTTCTTTGTCTTTTTATCTTTTTTTTCTCTTCTTTTTTTTCATTTTTTTTTTCATTTCATCTTTCATTTTTCTTATTTTGTCAATTTCGATCTTATTGCGCTAAAGCGATTCCGAGAGAGGGATATGAAAGAATATATTCATTAAGGCTCAAAGGGGTTATCAATGGATAAAGTGTTTGGATAGAGAATAAAACGCCTTCATCATTTCAATTCCAAAATCACAACAAGATACAAAACACATAATTGAAAAGGAATCATACATAGTATCTTTTGACTGCATCTGAATTGATAGCAGTCTCTACGCACTTTCCTTCAACATCCGTTAAATACAATGCTCCATTGGACAACACCCGTGATACCAAAAACGGTCCCTGCCAATTTGGCGCAAACTTGCCCTTCGCCTTGGCCCAATGCGGTAAGATACGCCTCAATACAAGTTGTCCGACTTCAAACTTTCGAGGCCGTACCTTCTTATTGTATGCTCTGGCCATTCTTCGTTGATACAACTGCCCATGGCAAACTGCAGCCAACCTCTTCTCATCGATCAAACTCAACTGTTCCAAACGGGCTTTTACCCATTCATCGTCATCTATCTCAGCTTCTGCTATGATCCGTAATGACGGTATTTCTACTTCTGCGGGTATAACAGCCTCTGTTCCATACACCAGAGTATAAGGTGTGGTTCCGATAGAAGTATGCACTGTCGTGCGGTAACCCATGAGAGCAAAGGGTAGCTTTTCATGCCATTGCCTGGATCCCTCCACCATTTTTCGGAGAATCTTCTTGATATTCTTATTTGCCGCCTCTACTGCGCCATTCGCCTTTGGCCTGTAAGGCGTGGAATTGCGGTGTGTGATCTTAAATCTTTCACAAACTTCCGCCATGAGATGACTGTTTAAATTGGCTCCATTATTTGTGATAATCACCTTGGGGATTCCAAATCGGCATATAATATTCTCATGCACAAAATCCACCACCGCTTTCTTCGTTATTGCCTTGAATGTCTTAGCTTCGACCCACTTGGTGAAATAATCAATTGCAACCAGAATGAACCTATGCCCATTGGAAGCGGCTGGGTTTATTGGGCCGATGACATCCATGCCCCAAGCAACAAAGGGCCAAGGTGCTGACATTGTATGCAACTCATAAGGCGGGGAGTGGATCGGATCCCCATGTACCTGGCATTGGTGGCATTTCTTTACATACCTGATACAGTCACGCTCCATGGTGAGCCAGTAATACCCAGCTCTCAAAATCTTCTTTGCTAAAACATATCTGCTCATGTGGGGTCCACATACTCCGGCATGTACTTCAATCATGATTTCATCTGCTTGTTGTGCATCCACACACCGCAATAAGCCCAGATCTGGTGTTCTTTTGTATACCACCCCTCCACTGAGGAAAAATCCATTAGCTAAACGCCTGATGGCTCTCTTCTGGTCTCCAGTGGCTTGCTCCGGGTATTTGCCAGCTTTCAGGTATTCCCTGATATCACGATACCACGGCTCTCCATCTGATTCTTCTTCCACCGCAAAGCAATAAGCATTTTGATCACGGACTTGGATCTGGAGCGGATCTATATATGTCTTGTCAGGATGATGCAACATAGAGGACAGTGTGGCCAAAGCATCTGCGATCTCATTGTGCATTCTTGGGATGTGCTTGAACTCTATAGACTGGAATCTTTGAGACAACTCGTGCAAACAATACCGATATGGTATCAATTTCAAATCTCGTGTCTCCCATTCCCCTTGTATTTGATGTACCAAGAGATCCGAGTCGCCCATGACCAAAATCTCTTGAATACCCATGTCAATTGCCATCCTTAATCCCAAGATGCACGCCTCATATTCGGCCATGTTGTTGGTACAGAAAAATCGGAGCTGAGCCTGTGACGGGATAGTGTTGACCCGTACTTGAAATGAGTACCGCTCCGATACCAACGCCTTTGCTGTTGACGGCCCCGTCGAAGTACATTTTCCATCCTGGTCTCTCATCTTGCTCCATCTCCTCAACAATCATTGCCTCCTCATCCGAAAAGTACGTCTTCAATGGCTCGTACTCATCATCTACCGGATTCTCAGCTAAGTGGTCTGCAATAGCTTGTGCCTTCATTGTCGTACGAGTCACATAGATAATGTCAAATTCGGTGAGCAGAATCTGCCATTTGGCCAGTCTTCCCGTAGGCATAGGCTTCTGAAATATGTACTTCAGAGGATCCAGTCTTGATATCAAGTATGTGGTATATGCCGACAAATAGTGCTTCAATTTCTGAGCTACCCAGATCAGCGCACAACAAGTTCTTTCAAGTTGCGTATATTTTACCTCGTAGGACGTAAACTTCTTGTTGAGCTAATATATGGCTTTTTCTTTCTTGCCTGTCTCATCATGCTGACCCAATACACAACCGAAGGAGTTATCAAGCACCGTCAGATACAAAATCAGAGGTCGCCCTGGTTCTGGAGGAACCAACACCGGAGGATTGGCCAAATATTCCTTGATCTTGTCAAAGGCTTCCTGACACTCGTCGGTCCATTTCACTGCTGCATCTTTTTTCAACAACTTGAAGATCGGCTCACACGTTGATGTCAATTGAGCAATGAATCGACTAATGTAATTCAACCTTCCTAGCAAACTCATGACCTCCTTCTTGTTCTTTGGCGGAGGTAGACTTTGAATAGCCTTGATCTTTGATGGATCTAGTTCAATACCTCGCCGACTCACTATAAACCCCAGTAATTTCCTTGAAGGTACTCCAAAGGCGCACTTCGCAGGATTGAGCTTTAAATTGTACCTCCGGAGTCTTTGGAAAAACTTTCTCAAATCTCTCACATGATCAAGTTGCTTTTTGGAATTTATGATGACATCGTCAACATACACTTCAATTTCTTGATGCATCATATCGTGAAACATTGTGGTCATTGCCCTCATGTAAGTTGCCCCGGCATTCTTCAATCCAAACGGCATTACTCTGTAACAATACGTTCCCCAAGGTGTAATGAAGGCAGTTTTCTCAGCGTCTTCTTCGTCCATCGGGATCTGGTGATAACCGGCATAACAGTCCACAAACGAACCAATTTCATGCTTGGTACAATTGTCGGTCAATATGTGGATGTTTGGCAATGGGAAGTCATCCTTCGGACTGGCTTTGTTGAGGTCTCTGTAGTCCACACACACTCTGGTTTTTCCATCTTTCTTCGGGACCGGCACAACGTTTGCCAACCAGGTGGGGTACTTGGTAACTCTTATGACATTTGCCTCAAACGGCTTATTCACCTCTTCTTTTATCTTCACACTAATGTCCGTTTTGAATTTCCTCAACTTTTGCTTTACCGGCCGGCATTCAGGATAGATAGGCAACTTGTGTACCACCAAATCAGTGCTAAGTCCGGGCATGTCATCATAGGACCAGGCAAAAATGTCCTTAAACTCATGTAACAACCTTATCAATTCATCCCTGAGGGGTGCCTCCAAATGAACACTAATCTTTGTTTCCCGGACATCGTCTTCGCTCCCCAAATTTACAGATTCTGTATCACTCAGATTCGGTTTGGGGTTTTCTCATATTGTTTCATGTCCTTGCTTATTTCCTCCAGGGCTTCCTCATCCTCACATTCTATTTCACTATCTTCCTCAATTTCTTGTATGGTAAAGCGATTGTCAGAACTGGGTCTAGAATCCTTCACGCATGACATGGCATCAGAATCAACACATGCAGAACTGTACAAAAGGAAAAATAAAGAAAAATAAGGCAAAAGTGAAGAAAAGGAAAACTGCATTTCATTGATAAAAAGAATGAACAAAGTTCGGGATACATTTTGATTTTCTTTTCATGAGGGGAATGGGAGAACTATAAAAATAACAATTTTTGGGAAAGCAATGATGAAAATTTGGAGCTAACTACCAAGACTCCTTCCTGATAGGGAAAGGAATAGCTTCCCAATTGTTCAACATGATTCCTGGTCCCACAAACTGCACATCCATTTTGCTTGTGCCTTCCCCCACTTCAACCATATTCACCTCCCAAAACATCTTCTCAAAACTCAGCACCTCTTCATCAGGTCGGGTCTCAATGCACTTTGTCGCAGCAGATGTCCGATATTTTGTACCAGGCTTGACGAAGGTGTGGGATAGTTTGGGTATAGGTTTAGGCAAGGTCCAGTTCTTTCTGGCTTTTGAGGCTCTCTGGATGTCGGCAAAGGTAGGTTTGAACCCTAAGCCGAAAGTACCTTTGTTTTCTGGAAGCTGAACCGGCTGAATAACCCCTTGCAATGCTTTGCCCAACCCCTTCCCTGGTGCAAATCCATTTCTAAGCATCTCTTTGGCCACCATTACAGCAGTTGGTGCCACCATAAGAATTGGCAACTTTTCCCCTTCAGCAATTCTGTTTACCACAATAACATCTGTCACTTGGTAGACCCAGGGACCTCTATCTCCGTCAGTATCATCAAACGAAGTCACCATATTGCAAGCATTTTCTTCCCCATGTACCACAACCTCATGTTGCTCCCACTCAAATTTGACCATTTGATGTAAAGACGATGGTATTGTCTTGCCCCCGTGGATCCAGGGTCGGCCTAACAACAAATTATATGACACAGCAATGTCGAGCACCTGGAATTCCATAGTAAAATCCAGGACCGATGGTCACCTCCATAATAATGTCTCCCAATGTGTTTTTACCCCCACCATCAAATCCTCTCACGTTTATACTGTTCTTCCGGATTCTGTCCGGACTGATGTTCAGCTTTCCCAAAGTTGACAGCGGGCAAATGTTAGCGCTTGATCCGTTGTCTATCAACACTCTGGTCACAACCGACTCTTCACTCTTCACCGTAAGGTACAACGCCTTATTGTGCTCGGTTCCCTCAACAGGCAATTCCTTATCTGAGAATGTGATCCTATTAGACTCGAAAATCTTGTTGGTAATCTTTTCCAAGTGACAAACTGAGATCTTTTCTGGAACATGAGCCTCGTTCAGTATCTTCATCAGAGCCTTCCTATGTTCTTATGAATGTATTAGCAAAGATAGCAAAGAGATCTGTGCAGGAGTCTTCCTCACCTGCTCAACTACTGAGTAATCTTGTGACTTCATTTTCTTGAGGAATTCCTTTTCTTCCTCTTCTAACACTGGTTTCTTCAATTGGTTCTCTTTTACTGCTTTCATCTTTCTCAATTCTTCTGGAGCAAAGCATCTTCCGGACCGGGTGAGACCATGGGTTTCGTTAATTTCCCCAGACACCTCTTTTCCTTTGTAAACCACTGCTACCTTGTTGTAGTTCCAAAGTACAGTCTTTGTGCTCACCACCAGCATCTGCACCACCGGCTTTATAATTACTGGCTCCGTACTCACGCCTTTCACAATCACAATTGGCTTTACGCCTGGCACTACCACTTTCAAACCTTCCACCACTATTGGCTTTCCTGTTGGTTCTTCAACAATCGCTTTTTCTTTCACGGCTTCCTTTTCTGCTTTGCCACTTGACTTTATCATCATCACAGACTGAGATGGTTTCTGACTGCTATCACTTTGCACCAGTTCTATCATGTGTGTCTCGTGGTGATTTGGCAGCGGATTCTGGGTAATGTTCGGAGCTTCTGGTGCCTGAACTTCAATTCTCCTATCGTCAATGAGATCCTGAATGGCATTCTTCAACTGCCAACATTTTTCGGTATCATGGCCCAATGTCCCCGAGCAATATTCACACCTAACAGAAGGATCAAGGTTTTTCGGGGGTGGGTTTGGAACTTTAGGTGCAACCGGACTTAGCATCCCCAACTCTTTCAATCTATGATAAAGGTTGGTATATGATTCCCCCAGTGGGGTGAATGTTTTCCTTGCCTTGTTTCTCCATTCTGAGTCAGGCCTGGGCCTATTTTGGTTTCTGTAAGGTTTAGAGGTTGGGTATGTGTTCTGGGTGTGGTAAACATTGTGTGGAGTTTGAGCTCTCCACACATGGGGCGGTGGTGGTGGGTAGGCTTGGGCTTGTGGGTGGTGGTAGTGTGGGACTGTTGGTGGGTATGGTGGTAGTGGTGGGTTATACGGGGTTGATGTGTTGTATGGGTTTGGCGGGTAAGATGGCGGTGGTGGATTATATGGGGTTGATGGGTTTGGTGGGTTTGGTGGGTGTTGGTGATAGGGTCTTGGTGGGCGATGATGCGGGTTACGGCTCCATGGCCTGCTCTCTATAATTGCTACCTCTTCCTTCTTCTTCTTTCCCATTGCTCCCCCATTTCCAGTTTGTATTGCTTGATTGGTGGCCTTGATGGCCGAAAAACTCATGATTTTATTTGTTTTCAAACCTTCCTCCATAAAGCTTCCCATCTTCACGACTTCATTGAAACTCTTCCCAATCGCCGACACTAAATGACCGTAGTATGTAGGCTCCAAAGCCTGTAGGAAACAATCCACCATCTCCCCTTCCTTCATGGGTGGATCTACTCTTGCGGCCTACTCCCTCCATCTGAAACCGAATTCCCTAAAGCTTTCCCCCGGCTTCTTCTCCATTTTTGTAAGGGATAGTCTGTCAGGTATGATCTCTAAGTTGTACTGAAAGTGATTTGCAAAGGCTTGCGCAAGGTCATCCCAAACGAACCACCTTGTATGATCTTGCCGGGTATACCACTCTAAAGCTGAACCACTCAGACTCTGGCTGAAGTACGCCATCAATAACTCATATTTACCTCCTGCACCTCTCATCTTGCTACAGTATCCCCTGAGGTGAGCTACCGGATGTCCGTGTCCGCTATACATGTCGAATTTTGGCAACTTGAATCCCACGGGAAGTTGCACCTCAGGGAATAGACACAGGTCCTTGTAGTCTACACTCACCTGCCCTCCTAGTCCTTGCATAGTGCGGAAAGCATTCTCCAGACTTTTCACTTTTCTGGCCATCTCTTCTTGCCCGGCACTCTTGGCAATTCTTTCTTCACTTGTTTCTATCAACGGAGCATGAGACTCATGTTGTCGGAAAGTTGGCTCTGGAGAGTAGTAGTGAGGATCATGTATATGAAACATCGGTTCACTGGAGGATTTGTGTATGGCAGCGGGCGGAGGTGCCACATACACTGGAGCAACTTGGGGTATGTGAGGTGGTGCTTGCTTGACTGGAGGTGGTGGTACCTGGGAGGTAGAGGCATAATAGTGAGGGTAATCGGGATATGTGGAGGATGAATTCATTGTAGGTGGTTCAGGGTTGGGGTTGGCCGGAGGGACATATGCGGGGTTGGCGGGGTAAGCTGGCAGTGGTTGACCTCTAGACCATGCCTGGTACATCTCGGCCATCTGCTGCCTCAGCTTGTACATTTCCTCCTTCATTCCTGCCACATCCACAATCTCCTCTTCGTGAGCAGGATCCACGATAGTTGCCTCAATTTCCTGGGACACAGCTTTCGTCATCTTTTTGTATCTTGTGTTGTTTGGGTGGGTAGCCAGAATGCCAGTTGCCTAGAGAATCTGAACTCACAAGAATCAACACCCGTTAGTTGTTAGCGCATGAATAAAATGCAACGACTTTAAAAACAAACACATTTCCTCGAGTCGTCATGCATCATCCCGGCCGCTGCTCATTTGGACCAATCACTTTTCTCTTTTTCCGCTCTTTTTTTTCTTTTCTTTTTTCTTTCCTTTTTCTTTTCTCTTCTTTTTTCTTTTCTCTCTTTTTTTTTCTTTTTTTTCTTCTCTATTCTTCTTTTTTTTTCTTTGCTTTTTCTTTCTCTCTCTCTTTTTCATAATTACGTTCCTATTTTATTTGCCTAGCGAATTTAAAAGAAATGACATAAAGCAAAAGAATTGATAACAACACTTGATTTTCCATTGATAATTCAAAACATTGATTACAAGGTGATGTTTTAAGAGGAAAAATATAAAAAGATGATGCATGCCCCTATGAGTACATTAATGTTCCTAGTGCCCGCGAGGCATCGTTCGGCCTTGCCGCGGGCCTATATGCTAATCCCCTTTGGAGCCTATCTAGGTCAGACATGACTTGTTGCACGAAAAACTTTACTGCTGATACAAAGGTTCCTCGAGACATATCTTCACACAATTGACTCTTCCGGGTGATGTATTGGGCAATGCGAACAATCTTTTCTCTGATGACCCCCTTTTCTTACAATAACCGGCTTATTTGTTCAGTACGAGCATCCAAGGTGTGTTGGTTGTCTTTTTGCACTTGCTGCAGCTCCATTTCTAATTTAGCCATAGTTGTGTAACAATGCTCTCTCTCTTCTTTAAGATCTTTGATAATCTTGTTACTTTTAACTGTGGCTGAAATTATTTTCTTTCTAAGCTGAGCTACCTCAAAATCGTGCTTGTCTTGTAATTGCCGAACCAACTTGGCTCTTTCCTCAGCGTCTCTATCGATTTGCTTCCGAGCCCTGACTAACTCTTTTTCAGCTTTGTCCAAATCGAAGTTGTAGTCATTTACTTTGCGCCGGAGAATCTCAATTAACTTTTCATCCCGGGCTGAGCGAACTGGGGTCTCGGATGCAATTTTTATTTGAGCCATTTGAGCCTTCAACATCTCATTTTCTTTTTTCAGCTGTTTCTTCTCCACTTCATCGGATGCTGCCTGTAAGCCACTTTCGAAATGGAGATTTCTCAATTTATCCTCTAACAAGCTGATTTTGGCCTTGTATTCTTTTTCCTTGGCCACCCAGTTCTGATTCTCCTTGGATTGCTCTATCAGATCTTGCAAGTGAGGTCTCTTCGAAAGACGTTCGTGTTCAACCCCTCGTCGGTACCATGTGGAGTATCCAGGTGACATCTCCCCCTTTGCTCTATTCGGCACACAAGTATCAATCTTCAAATTTTGGCACTCATTCCAGATTTGCCGGATTTTTGCTTCCGGGAATTGCCCGTCCGGACCAATCTCCACAGCTTGCACACTGAGGTCCCCATCTCTTGGAATAATTTGACACCGACCCAACTGTCGCAGGGCCCTGTATGGGGCATAAGGTTGTATACTCTTCAAACCCATGATCAAAAATGGCGATCCCCCCGTTGGCATATACATTACATCGTCAAGAGGTAACCAGTCATACGTCCAGTCGATTTGACCGTCAGTTAGTGATCGAAGATACACAATCCAACCTTGGACTCCCTCCGGCAATTTTACTTCTTTTGTTCTCAAACTGAACTCTTCCAAACATGTCCGTTCAGCTGAACCATAGCTCGAGAACGAAGGACGGTGGCATAGATGTTCGATTAGCCATATTTGCAAGATCAATTTACATCCTTCGAAGAAGTTGGCTCCCGCTTTGCACGCAGTCAGAGCACGGTAGATGTCCGCGACGATCATTGGGGCCAGAGTACAATTATCTTGTACTATCAGTGTGGTAGCTACTCCGGCAAATTTTATATTGATATGTCCATCCTTCCTCGGGAATACGACAACTCCGAGAAATGCCACCAAAAATGCAAACCTCCGGTGTTCCTCCCATTTCGCTCGGTTGGACTTGCAACATAACTTGTTTGTGAGGTCGTTGAAACCCCCAACGTTTCCAAACCTACTGTAGATGAAGCTTAAGGAACAAAACCCGTTGGCCAGATCTTCATTGTGAATATTCCGGGCAATTTTCAAAGAGTCGAGGAAACGATGTACTGTTACCGTCCTCGGAGATACCGGGTATTTTCCTTTTAGCGGGACCTCAGTCTTCCCGAAGGCAATCTCCTCTAAAGTAAGGGTAAGTTCAAAATCTGGGAAATGAAATACGTTGTATGCCGGATCCCAAAACGTGACCAACGCTCTAATCACATCACCTCGGGGAACCATGTCTAATAACCCCGTAAGGCCTTTTAGGTAACCTTTGACCCAGTCTTGACCATCTGATCCCATGTCCTACCACCATAATTTCAGCTCCAAGGGGATTTTATTTAGGGAGAAATGTTCATTCATCATTGTGCTCGTCCTGCACATTTATTAAGGCGATTTTATTTAGAAAAAAGGAAAATCTTTTTCAATGCAAGTTTTCATTTTTGAAGGAAAGAAAAGAAAATGACTTTCGAAGTGGCCATTTTTGCCAAAACAGCCTTCCGGCGTCCTTTCGGAACATTCGGCCATTTCCAAAAATAGCAATCACCTCGATTATTTGAAAGGAAAATATTTTTGGTCTTTTATAAAAGTGTGGTTGGACCCGTTTAAGGGTTGCCTACGTATCCCACCTAACGGCGAGAATCAAACCTGCGTAGTTCGGTCAGATTATTTGACCAATTATTTCAACAAAATTGTTCCACCTCTTTTTTTCAAATTTTCAAATTTTCGGATACCTATTTCCTATAAATCTTATTTTTCTCTCTCTCTCTTTTTTTTCTTTTCAACAATTTTCTATCCTCGAGATTTCCGCCGGTCCGCATAACGATCAAGGACAATAAAAATGCAACACATAACATGCTCGGTCTTTTTCAATACCGGGTCACTTGTCCTAGACGGACCCAACCCCTGTGTTGAGTCCCCTAAGTCAAATATGATGCAAATAATCGTCCTAGACCTATGTTCAAAATCTTACGGTTTCACAGAGTGCTAGACCGTGTACCCGAGCGGACAACTCGAATCGAGGAGGGGGCTACGTACCGGTGCCTCACGGAGTCAATCGGCTTTGTAACTTATCCGGCCTCTATTTTCTTAATTTAGGGTGACTTTAACAGAAAGGGGTGTCTCAACCAGTAAGCACATCCCCGGGGGTGAAGAGAGAAAGGTTTTCGGCACAATTTTATATACAATCCACATAATATCAAAGCGATAAAGCACATAGCATGTTGTTCAAATCATATAATGAAGTCAAACAATAACGTGAACGGCAGTTCTAAAGAGCTCGAGTTCTTAAACCCTGAAACCGAAGTTCGGGGTTGGGGTCCCCAGCAGAGTCGCCAGAGCTGTCACACCTCCCTTTTTACTACCCCAGCATAAAGCATATAAATACGCTCGTAGGGTATACCCCGACGCTCAAATACCCGAAACGGATAAAATAATGTAAAGGAAGGAGTTTTTCTAATTAAAGGACAATCGGTTCGGGATTTTATTAGAGATTAATCAGAGTCGCCACTTGGGAATGATAATGGTGTCCCAAGTCACCGGTTAATCCCGAATCCGAGGAATTTTGACTCTAACATGTCTGCGAAGCAGAGATCCGGATAAGGAACTCTGTTAACCCGGGAGAAGGTGTTAGGCATTCCCGGGTTCCATGGTTTTAGCACGGTCGCTCAATTGTCGTTCCCGACTCTTGCTTGACTTAATCATAGATTTTAACAACGTACTGTGCTTTTTTACTTAAATATTATTTTAAAGAATTTGCGGCATCGCGAAAACACGCCTCGAGTCATACCGCAACCAGTACGCCTATGACTTTTGGTGTATTTCGGCTTTGCCGAGATTTGGATTTGAGTCGCACCAAGTGCACACTCGTTCAATGGAAAGTACATTAACATCGTGCCCTAAATAACGTCTATCGGCTTTTAACTTTTGGGAGAGGCTATGAAATTTGCTATTAGCCTCTCCGGTTCTACAATGTTATCTTATTACATCACTAAAGGGGGCCCCAGTATTTATTGCTCGGGCGAGGCTCGTCCCAATTATTTTATTAAAGTCCGATCCTATTTGTTCAACTATATTTGTTATACATTGTTTTTGCCTTAATCGATTGCTAGTATAAAACATTCCAGGCCCGTTATTTCTGTTGTTTATTGGGCCTGGATTCTTCAATCACTTAAACAGATCCGCAAAGGTCCAGTCCAGGCCTTAAAGCCCAGATAGTCTTCAGATTTTTGCTCGATAGCCCAGTCAGCTTCCCACTACAGTTCAGGCCCTTAACGCACATTGGGCCCAAACTACATAACAATAATAACGATTGCAGTAAAAAAGGTAAAGATACACATCTGGAACAAAATGCACTTTATTTATTTAGTAAAGAGGAATCAATACATCAATCTATCACCATAAACTAGAACTAACAGACTAACTTTTAAGATTCAAATTAATCATGAGGAAAGATAATTCAATTACGTATGAAGCTTGAATAACAATTAAACTATTTAACTACAGACTATCTAAGATTGACTCAATGAATTATACGTGATTATATCACTGGTTTTAATACAACTCAGCTTAAGCGATGTTACAGACCCAGTTGCAAATGATTTTTACCAATTCTTCTAACTATTCTTCTCCCTTTGGACTTGTTTGTACCTACTTACTAACTCCCAGATAAAATTAGCTATTGATGTTAATACATGCCACACTAAATTAATACTATCAAAGCCAGTCTTCAACTCAGTTATTACTTCAAACAAGTCATTTCCTCTTTAAAATTACTCGAATCCATATTTCCAGTTCCAAATCCTATTACCTACGTGAGTTAGTTGGATCTACTGCTATCGATTCATGTCATTTTATGATTCTTACCTATTTAGCTAAGTGATTTATGACCGTGACTATACTATACTACTACTATTATACTAGTTATTACAATGTTTTTTTGTATTTTTGTTTTTCAGCTACTATATACTACAATAAATGAGCTATAAATCTTAAACTAACAACATTAAACTACAAACTACATAACAACATCATATAAAGAACTGAATCTTCATTTTTATTCAATCAACTCGCCACTACAACTTCAAACGAAAGAGTGATGTACCTGGATCACAAAGAAAACCCAATGAGTCTAAGGGGATCAAGCAGATAAGCACAGCAAGATTTCGAACAGCAATGCAACAGTGAGATTGATTATCCACGAAACAGAACACCACAGCAAGAGCAAGCAGAAAACCCAGGCACACAATTGAGCAGAAAACCAAAGACCCAGGTGACTAAATCAGATACTCTCACTTGAAGAATGCAGTAGAACTATTACTATCTTACTATATTTTCTCTCGACTTTTCTTCTCAAAAAGCCAGATATCCTAAAATGAATTTCAGATCAAAATTTCGAACCCCTCTTCAGCCCTTTTTGGGGTGTATTTATAGCTAACTAAAGGCTGAAACTTGGGGAGAAAGTTATGGGATTCCATCCCACTTCTCCCCCTCCTAAAATTATTAAATGTTCACTTCAACCCCCAATTCTGTTACCAGAAACCCTTCCAGCATGTGCTGGAAGGTTCCAAAGATTCTTTTTATGGGTCTTTTACCAATGTAGTCCTAAGGGTTATAGATTTTTACAGATTTCCCATTTTAGGGAGACCATTATACCCTTAAATCTCTGCAAAATTGCCAGAAATCAGGGGTACAAATGACTCCCTTACCCTCTTAAGTTTCAAACTATTCACTGTTTTACCTATTTGGTTTCCAATTGTGCCCCTAAGGGCACTGCTGATTTACTAGACCTGCCTAGGTCAAGTTTCAGCCTCTTTTGAACCTATTTAACTAACAACCAACCCTTGCATTGGTATTTAAGGACTGGCCACTTTTGACTTAAGGACTTATTTCAATTTAAACCACTTCTGAATCTATTTCAGTTAATTAAGACCTGATTATTTCAATTTAAAACTAATTGCAGGACTAGCCTGCTTTATTAATGAAAATAAACTATTTAAAAGTTAGCCAGTCTCAAGTTGAGACTTGGCTTGGGTATTAAACCCAATCATTGAACAGCTGGGCTCCAAAACCTTTACAGGTTTGGCCACTTTGATGTTCAGGGCTCAAATGAGCCTTGGTAAGCTTGCATTTGCAAGCTTGACCAGTTCTTGCACAACCAGCCCTTTTGAAGTGGACTGTGTGTTAGGGCCTTATAGAATTGGTCAACCTTTTGCAAGGTTGACCATTCTTAGGCCAATTATTTATTAATAACCTATTTTTATTCATTTTAAGTTAATTAAACTAATTTGCAGGACTAGCCTGCTCAATTACCTATTAAACTAATGGCCAGTCTCAAGTTGAGACTTGGCTTGGGCAATTGAAGCCCAATTACTGAACATAAGCTGGACTAAGGTCTTTGCAGACTTAGCCACCTAAAGTTCAGGGCTCAAACAGAGCCTGGGCAAGTCTGCCTTGGCAGACTTAGCCAGTTATTACACAACTAACCAACTTTGAGTGTTGGTCAGTGTGAGGGACCTAACAGAGTAGGTCAATTGCAAAATTGACCACCCTGATCACTTATTTAACTTGTGACCTATTTTTGTGATTTTCAGTTTTAGCATATTCTACTTAACACATGTTTCAATTTTAATCATTTGCAAGTTTTAATAATACTGCAGCTATAACCAATCCACCTAGAGTATGATAGGCACAAACAATGTTCACTTAACACAAGGCATGTTGCAAACATAGCCAGTTACACAAATAATTGCACACATAGCTAATGAAATCAGAATTGTTTGTCAATTAATCAAAATTCAGAGAAAGGGTTGAATATTATTGAATCTCAATTAATAGCCTTACAAGCTCAAATTTCACAACACAGTGTCAATTAATCATTAAACAAGCATATTTAAAATTTCCTTATACTTAATGAACCACTGAAAATCCCAAGTCCTACTTAAGATGGTTTTGACCAAAACACAAATAGATAAAACTCATGAAGCAATTTCAGGAAAGAACATGGTTTGCAAAGATCAGAAGTATGCATGAAGGAATACTAATCAGAGAACAACCAAGATTACACAAGATAGTCCTAACAGTAACCCTTAAACAGAGTAGACATGGAGACCAAACAGAGAATTTCTTAAAGGTAAAAATATCTAATCTAAACATACGAGTGAAATGCAATAAAGATAATAACATCAGAACAAATGAACAAGATGAAACCTCCGAACTTAGAACAAAGAACCATGATGTCAAAACACAACAAAACAGAACCATATCACTAACAGCCCCAAAAGAATACGGAAAGATATAGAAGATGAACGAGTTAAGAAATAGGCATGGTCACAGAAAAACAGACAAGGACACATAGCATAAGAAGATAAGCAGAAAGGTCCTAGGCTAGCATGTGAAGCACATGATTGAGATATCAAGAGATGTGAAACAAAAAATGCCATAAGAAAACTAGCATAACACCTATGACCAGCATGTGGAAACAATAATCGGCAAAAGATACATAGAAACATGCAAACATAGAAAAAATAAAGTCAAATAAAACACACAAGGCAAGAACAAGATAATAACAGAAAGCAAATAAAAGGGCCGGGGGACTTAGCTTGCAGGGCCTGTCCCCTGAGCTTCCTATCTTTCCTCACTCTCTACGCTCGTTTTCTTTTCAAACTCTCGGACCTTTTCCTTTGATTCTTTTCTTTATTCCCCTTTTTCATTTCTTTTCTCTTCTGTTTTTTTCCTTTTAGGCTTAAAGATGAAGCCTTTATGACTCTGAGTTGCAGGGGGGTGTTCAGGGGATGGTGAAGGACGGATCTTGGGTGGTTCAAGTTTTGGAGTCGCCGGAGTTAGGTTTTCGGCGACTCTTTTTGGGATATTCGAGACGCTCCAGTGATATTCGAAGGGTGTGAATGGTACGGTTGGACAGATCAGGTGAAAAGGAAGCGATTGGCGTTGGTTTGGGAGCGGTTCTCATTGTTTGGTGGTCACCGGTGAAACTCCGGTGACCGGGACTTGAAGAACAGGGTCTGTTTTTCTAGGATTTTGATAAAGAAGATGATAAAGATGAAAGAAAAGAAGAGAGGAGGGGTAAAGGGGGCCGACGACCACCGTGGAGAGTGGTGGCCGCCATGGCCGGCTAAGGGTTTGAAGAAGAAGAACGAAGATGAAGATGGAGACAAGGGAAGGTTCTAGAGGCGGCTTATGTTCGAGTGTATGTAATGGCCTGTCTCAAACGAGACACAAGCCTTATATACTCGGACAACCTAAGGTGATCTCAGCCGTTAGATGAGTGATGATCAACGGTCGAACTTTGTCACAACTAAACGACGCCGCATTGGTTATTAGAGAGACCAATGGTCATCACCCGTTAGATTAATCCAAACGGACGGTCCAGATTCGATCTCTCAAATTAATTAAAAGCCTAAAATCAACTCAATATCCCTGCCGTTAGATTAATGAGATTGAACGGCTGAGATTGAGTCTTCCATATGGATCAGACGGGCCAAACTTTGGGCCAAATTATCTGGGCCTCTCAATTCAATTGGCCCAGTCTTATTATACACAAGCTATTTTTTTGTATTTTCTGATTTTAATGATTTTTATGTATTTTCTTTTATGTTTTTTTTTTCTTTTATGGAAAATCATAAAACCTAAATTCTTACTTACTCTAATTATTTAGCAATTTTTGGCAATTTTCTACTATTTTTCCTTAATTTTATCTACTTAAAACTATTTTTTTTTTGTGATTTTTCTTAAAACCTAACTAATTAAACAAAGCAATTACCTAGCCTAATTTTTTGATTTTTCCTAATTTCTACTTATGCAAATACACAAAATATAGCTAATTTCAAACAAAGCAAGTAATTGCACTCAAAAACATATTTATTTTAATTTTGGAATTATTTGCGCGGTGCAAAAATCATGTGCTCACAAGGCCGAAACACGTCAAACGACGTCCGTTTTCAACCAAACTTTACAGGAAGCGCTTAACCAATATATATGACTTGTACCGGGCGTCGGAACCAAAATTCGAGCCCGATACCAGTACTTTTTAATCAAAATTCAGTTTTATTTTCCTTAAACATTTTCAGAAAACAATTTAACAGAAAAATTCTTTTACCGGGGTTCTAGACCTCGGATTTCAATTCCGGGCATATGCCCAAGTTCCATATTTTTCTACGGATTTTCTGAGACAGTCAAATCACTGATCCGGGTCCGTTTACCAAAAATGTTGACCAAAGTCAACCATATCAATATTAATATCAAAATTCTTCAATTTTTTTCACATATTTCAACATAAAAATTTTCCATCTTTGTGCCCGGACTGTGCACACAAATCGAGGCAACTATAAATGAGGTTTTCAAGACCTCAAAAGCTCGAAATGATTAATAAAACAAGTGATGACCCTTTGGGTCGTCACAATACCATACTAAGAGTAATGAAATTTGCATAATATCCTGATCCGGGCTTCCTTCTTGTCCTCAAATTTTTAACTGAAGCTTTATTGTATACTAGTGAATTTGATCGCGCTTCGCACAATAATAAAAGACCTTAATAGATTTAATAATAATTCTTAAGGATTTCTAGAGTAATACAAATATTCTATAATTTAAAACATTTGAAATAGTACTATTTTCAATTCAAATGAATTAGATTACCACTTAATTGTGTTTTTTCCTCATTTCGATTTTTGTATAATTGTGGTCAAGCATTTTCTTTAAAATTCATATACATGAATAAATGAATCTCAATAAAAATTGATAGCTATGTGGGTAATGTGTAAGGTTTACATGTATATATGTATTTTATTTTTCCCGTTTCATTATAGAGTTAAATTATTTGCGTACTTTTCTCCATGTTTAAAAATCAAGAAGAAAGATGAATTAAAGGGAGGGAAATATAGCACAAGTCTACGAAAATCAAGAAAAAAGCGAAAACTAACATGTACACATTGAAATGTAACAATGACAAGTAGGGTCTTCAAATATTCCAATTCCCATTCTATACAAATGTAACGTCTGTAGAAGAAGAGAAGGAGTAGGAGGTATAATTAGAAAAACTTAATTAGAGAACAAAAACGGCTTTAAGTCTCCTCCAATACCATATTCAATGTATACAAAGAGTATGAAATTAGGAAAGAATGAGAAAAAAAAAAAGAAGAAGGAGAAAATAGATAAATAGGATCCTTGATCAATGAGAAGGAGAACATGGTTCATTATCTTCTAATATATTCTCGCTTTCTAATCAATGAAAGTTATGTACCAAAATTATGTATTAACAAATAACTGTGACACAAATGCCCACCATATGTTATTCTTTTCCTCACTTTCTAATCGATGAAAGTTATGTATCAATATAGTGTATTAACTAATTGTGACACAAGCACCAACAATCAGAAGAAATCGCCCAAAAATAAACTTATGTGCAAAGAATTTTGAATGAAAAAGGAAAAAATGGTCTATGAAGAAGAAGAAATGAAAGTGGTGCAAAGGAGAAGATGTGCTTTAATATTTATAGTAACCGAAATACAAATAGTAACTACATTGAGTAATATGATAAGAAAATGTAACATATATATTAAGTAATTGTAACTAAAAGGGTATTAAGTGTATTAATAATCGTAATGAATGTAATTAGAATGGGTAGGTATGTTAAGAATTAAGATAAGTGAATCCTGATGCAATTATTAAATGTAATGATCAATTTTCAATTATTAAACAATTTAAATGAAAAGGAAAAGCAAAAAAAAAAGAGAAAAAAGATAAATAGTATCATTGACCAAAGAGAGGTGCCAAGTCACCTTTTTCATTCCCTCTTTTATATAATATATAGATAGGCTCAATATTTGTCATATCAAGAGCTTATATTTTTTTAAAATCTTATTGTTAAGGGATGATATTTTTCATAATTTTATACGGATCGATAGAAGGTACACGCACATCGCGCATATACTAGTACCAAGGCCCCTTGCAAAATGCTATCCGTATTTTTTACCTTTTAAAAATAGATTTTATGTAGTTATAATTGTAATTTAATTATTCTACTAATATTTAGGACTTTAAAATCAACTAAATTTTGATCATTAAATCTTCTCTTATTCGGATTATATATATAGAAACTCAATTTAAGGATTTTAAACACCAAATAAAAATTTACTTAAATTATTTTCTTACTTGAATTATATAAAGTAATTATGACATTTTCTTACGTGCATTAGGCAAAATGTATATAAACACGTTAGAATCTACTAATGAAATTTTAGATCTAATATTAAGTCTTCAAAAATTAAAGATTACTAATAATAGGTGAACCAAACTTACAACATACTAGCTCAAATATGAAAATATATATAAATAAGTTTAATATGATATGTTTACGTTTTCAAAATAATAGTAGTGTTTTAATTTGAAGTAATAAGTATTATAATGTACTTTAAGTTAATTATTTGAATAAGATGAATACATATTGTAAATTATACACATATTAAATTACAAAACCAATTATAATAATGGAAATTAAAACATAGATAACATATTTATATATTGAAATTAATTAAAATAAATTATATACATTTATTCATAAGTAATTTAAGGTAGTAGTAGTTAAAGGAACTAAAAGAAAACATAGACATGAAAAGTATAAATTGATTTTCCTTATTGAATTAGCTATAAAGAATCAATATTATTTGTTGAAAGAAATATACAAATTTATTTTAATTCAAAAATAATATTTATATAATTTTAAAAAAATTTATATTCATTTAGATAGATTACACGCGTAATGCGCGTACCGTAAGACTAATTTGAATAAAAGGTGTAAAAAGTAATAAAAACGTATATTTTTATCTTGCAAAAGAGATGGACAAAAAACTATTTCATATTTAAAGTTTCATAATTTAATATGGAGTCAAATAATTTGGACAAAAGGTCTAGAAAGTTATAGAAATATACATGTGTGTTTAGGATGTATACTACTACTTTCTAGTTTTTTCCAGTGCACATCGATGTGTTGTTTTGCAAATATACTTTTTTTTTTATTAATGCCATGTAGAAACGTATATATTATAAGTTAAGGTGAATACAAATAATAAGAACAAAAACATAAATTTATGTAACAACAAGTACAAAGGTTATATATAGAAAATCCTAATTGAAGTCCAAGTTGAAATTACTCCTTTGTCTCGAAGTATTCTTGATCTTCAATTTTTTTCCCATGAAATAGTACTCCTAGGTGTAATTTCTAATTGTGTAAATGAAGAAAGAAAAAATTTCTTAGTAGGAGTTTGGACATAAGTGGGCGTTTGGATATAAGAATTGTAAAATACGACCAAAATTATGATTTTTTTTTTTTTTTTGGTATTCAAAATTAGATTTGTGTTTGGATATAAATTTTCTTTTGGGTAGTTTTTGAAGTTTTGTGAGTGAAATTTTAGATAAGTGAAGATGATATTAGAAAGCTAAAGTTATGTTTTGACATGAAAATAATTTTTTTCAAGTTAAAATTAAAAATTTTATGATCAATTGTTGATTTGGAAAAAAATAAAAAAAAAATTCGAAAAATATTGAAAAAATTTGTATGGCCAAAAGGCCCCTAATTAATTACACAAATAGAGAAAAGCAAAAAATTATTCAAGTGCGAGTAGGAATGTACACGTGTATGAAAAATTAGGGAAGAAGAACGATGACCTTTAACTTATTTTGTCTTCTACACTTTGCTCCTATTTATTATTGGCGGCCATGTTTGTAGCAAAATTGCTAACTAGTTCCCTTCCTCTGCTACACATCTGACAGCTCCCATTTGTCTTTCCTACTACAAAAAATAGCGTCTTAAATACAAACCACAAAATACAGCTGGGGTTTCTCCATTTCTTCTCCGCAAATACAAAGATGTGTGCTTTTTTCCTCAGAAATGGTTCTAAAACCCTCCACCATCTCTGTAAAAACCCCTCCATTGAACTTTTGAATTTCAAGAACCATATTGTTCATCACCAACTTCAACATTCTAAAGTTTATTCAAGATTACCTCAATCTTTTTACAGGAAAAATAAGGAACTTGTTGAGTTGTCAAATCCCAGTTTTCTGGCTTTCTTTTCAGGGGTTTCAGCCTCTGTTTCCAAAGTTGGGTTCGTGGGTTGGTACTTAGAGAAGCTAAACTCTCGGCCCATTCTCACCAAGAGTATTACTTGTGGCCTTATTCTTACTGCCGCTGATCTCTCCTCACAGGTACTTTATTCTCAGCAAAAGCATAAACAAATTAAACAAAAAAAAAGATTCTTTATTTCAGTGGATATTTCTTACTTTGACTTCTTGTTCTGGTTTGGCATAATGCGTCTGTTTTGTTTACTTTATATATATATAGGTTTTAAGTTTCTTTGAAAGTTACCTAGTTGAAAAATTCATTACTAGATTAATTACTAGGATTTCTATAAGAATCATGTATGTTGTATGAATACATTCTTTGTCATGCCAAAAGCACCCAAATTAGTCCCATTGTTGTGGTTTAGTGATAAAGGAGTTCCTATTGCAGAGGTTATGAAATAGTTGTTGGCTTGTTGCATAGAATTTGTGTATTCTTTCTTTTTAACTCTTTAATCAAACGAGAAAAATGATCTTGACCTCTTTCCTTTCCTCCTCATACTTTTTTCAACTTAATTAAGCATATAGCTGAAATGGGGTAAACCGTCATTCAACCAGAAAAAATAGCTAGGTTATGCTAAGTTCCCGTCAGAGTTACTCTTAGTATTAGGTATAGGATAAGTGATCTTAAACCTATGAGTAAGGACTTATCCCAGCAGCTCTTAGATATCTCTTCTGCTTCTGAAATGTTAATGCATTTCTTTCATTCAGGGAATAATGCGCTGTAGCAGCCACGGTGTATCCCTACTGACCATACCTTTATTGAATCTTTATAAAGTTCAGAACTAACTTGCAATTACTTCCTTGTATTTTTCGTTTTCTTTACATTCCAAACATCTGTTATAGTCTCACGCAAATCCACTCTACCTAACATATGCACTATTCAAAGTCAGTTGTGGCTTCTGATTCATCTTCATCTAGAAGTTCGAACTATAGGACATACACTATTCTTCCTGTTTGTGACCCGTCTCCACTGTGGATCCAAATGATAAAGGCATCTAAAAGAATAGGACTTCTTGAATAAGTTCATGAGGTGCAACTGCAGCATGGGTTAGCATAGAGGAGTCGACTTAGGAAATGACTTAACTTAAATGTCAGATGTCACACTGCGAGATGAGGATGTAACTTGTCTGGTCTTGCAGTGTGCTCATCTTGTTACTAGAATGAAACCCCAACTTGAATCGTGATGAAGACTCCTTCGACTCTCTTGGCCAATGTGAACGTTAATATTAGAAAAAGATGCCTTAAAACATGTTATTGAATTGAGTTAGAGGTCCCTTTTTTTCCTACTACTTGACCTAGAAGTTTATAGATTCTTTCACCTGGGATTCCCCAAGTAACCAAACCGAAACCTTGTCATTTCACACAGAAAACGTTTTGTGTAGTGTTTGACACAGACGAACAATCAGAGTACATAATTGAGCTTTTTGCCATTATGTCTTTCTGTCCAGCATCACTGGAAAACCCGCTCTTATGCATCTTGGTCGGTGGTGTACAAGAAAACCCGCCTAAAATTGGAGATTATATTTTCCTTAGTGTTGAAGGAGCATGGGCTTCTAATCTGCTTCATCTCCTTGCTGATTAGCTATCTTCTAGTAGTAGCTGGAATAAGTACATTAAGCACAAAACTAGCTAGTTTCCCTTCTAGGCTTAGTTGTTGTATCATGTATGATGTACTACTACTACCTATAAATCTCACTTATCTAAAAAAGAACCGGTAAATCTTGTTTAACAACACGGCAAAATATCAAATCTGTTAGTTCTCTGTCATTTTGCTCAACATATAAATATGTAATTTGCATCTCACCTGTCTTGTGCATCATCTACTCCCCTTTTAGTTTCTCTCTCTATTCTGGTTCACCTGTGGAATAAATCCTTACACGTTCCTAATCGTTTTCCCCGTGTTCTTTGCACTCTCTATTCTGCAGACAATTGCTGGGTCATTGATGACGCAGTATGATCTCGCGCGAACATTGAGGATGGCTGGTTATGGAGTACTAATTATTGGACCTTCACTTCATTTCTGGTTCAATTTTCTGTCAAGATGTTTTCCAAAGCGTGACGTCATAACAACATTTAAGAAAATAGCTTTGGGACAGACAGTCTATGGCCCTGCAGTTAACTCTGTTTTCTTCTCCATGAATGCTGCAGCACAAGGTACAAAGGAGTCCTGCTTTTTAGATGTTCTGCGTTGCTTTAATTAAAATATTTAATCAAAAGCTGTAATTTACAGTCATCAACTAAATAAGGTATCAATGGAGCCCTCTAGCCATTGTACGATTTATCACACTCTTGAACCCTCAAAATGAAAGATAAAACTTCACAAAACTTGTGTGAGAGTGTTGGAGAGGAGGGCATAGGTTCAGCGACATGAGAGAAACCAACTGCTAACATCTGGGTTTGAGAGATAGTGTACTAAACATTGTATCACATTATCTCAGAGGTCATGGACCAAAGGTAGCTACTGCAGAAACCAGAAAAAGAAATTTAAAATTAGATTAGGAAGATCTGTTTGTTAAAATTGATACAGCATAAGATAGTCTCTTCGTTGGCAAGCCTTCTTATGCTTCTTTCTTTTTTTCCTTTTTTTGTTCTTATTTGTCCATCAATTCTTACAGGCAAATGGCTATCCATCATTCTTGGTGATTTTGGAATTTGAATGTGTTGTGTTGTCAGTTCTCTTTATTTGCTGAATGGATATGAACGAACTAGCAATAATGTCAACATCTATTTGAACTCTTTGACTTTTCCTTCTTTTCTTTTTTCTGAATTACATTGAGCATCGACTTTGATGTGTTTTCCACTAATTCTAATTATCGGATGATACACCAGGTGAAAGTAGTTCAGAGATTGTTGCCAGACTCAAGCGCGACTTGGTTCCCACTATTGTCAATGGTCTTATGTACTGGCCAATATGTGATTTCATTACATTCAAATTTGTTCCCGTTCATTTACAGGTATGCTCAAGGTCTCATCGACCCCTAATGTCACTAGACATAACTTCGGATGTCTTTTTTTCTGTCATTAGGTTCCAATCCTTCAACTCCAAATTTGAAGAAAATGTTCTCTTTTCTACCTTCATTTTCAGCAGAGGGCTATGTTTCTATCCTTCTCTATAAATAATAATATATATGTATGTCTATTTGAGAACGCAACTAACGCGATGTTATTACTATATTGACAGCCTCTTGTAAGCAACACATTTTCGTACGTATGGAATGTGTACCTAACATACATGGCAAACCAAGAGAAAGTCTCTACGACGTGATCCTGTATAAGCAGCTGTATCATCTCTTCTCTGCTAACAATTCAGATATTCTTCTTGCTAACAAACTGGCTGGAGGCATACCGTTGGAGTGATTTTCATTCCGTTGACACGCTAGTGTGATGGAGCAGAACTTCAGCAGAGGCTGTAGAATGTGTTACATTTAATAGTTACTTCGTCCGCCATGATTCTTTATGTAAAATCCAAGTTCTAGTTAGAAATCACATATTAGCTATCAGAGAAGAGCAATATCTACTGCAACGGGCAGGCATAGTTATAGAAGACCTAATGAAGATTTTCCGATTGTAGTATCATTCTCTACTGGAGTCCCACTTTATTATTGTATCAAATTGTTCTGAATATCAATGATGCATCTATATATATATTTTTTTAAATCCTTTTTTAATTCCCCCTTAGTTGGAGTTATTGCTGCTTAGATGACTCGAACCCACAACTCTGGAGTTATATGTGGGGATGCAGAGGATTTGAGCAACCCCTCTTGTCACGATACCTCTATATCATGCACACAATTCTCTAGTCTCGCTAAAGTTATGGGTGGGAAGTTGACCATTTGAATAACCTCTTTTTGTCACGATGCATCTATATCATGCACATAATTCTCTAGTCTCGCTAAAGCTATGGATGGGGATGCTGACCATTCAATCCCTCTTGTCACGATGCATTTATATCATACACATAATTCTCTAGTTTCGCTAATGTTATAGGTGGAGATGCTGACATTTTGAGCAACCCCTCTTGTCACGTTGCATTTATATCATGCACATGATTCTCTAGTCTCGCTAACTATCCAACTGGAATAAAGGTCAATGTTTACTACTCTTTGGTATGCTTCTTTGTTTTTTCAGATATTTAATTCTTTTTCTGTTTTATTTGTCACCAGAAAATGGCTCCCACTTAGTACTGACCAAGTCTTTATTTGGACTTTGCTCTCCTCTTAGTGGGTAACCATGAAGCCATTTTATAAATGTCAAGAAAGATGTTACTTTGCTGTATAAAAACCAGAGCTCCCTTCTCAACTATGCAATACAAAGTTTTCTAGATTCTCTCCTCTTCTCCAATTACAGTTGGGTTTGCACATCAAAATGAGAAGCTTAATGAAGCTGGGGCAATGGCCTCTTCTTGCATTTGGTTTGCTAATTTGCTTAGCAGCCAGCACTGTTTTTGCTGATTACTCTTATGGGTATACTTCTCCCTCTACATCTAAGTATGCTGTACCCACCATTCCTCACTACCAGAAACCAGAAAAATCTGCTGAAAATTACAAATTGCCTATACTTTCAAAGCACGACTATTACAAGTCGCCATCACCAGTAAAATATTACAAATCTCCTTCACCTGTGAAATATTACAAGTCGCCTACTCCTTCAAAGCAATACTACAAGTCACCATCGCCAGTAAAGTATTACAAATCACCATCCCCGGTTAAGTATTACAAGGCACCATCGCTAGTAAAGTACTACAAGTCGCCAACCCCTTCAAAGCAATACTACAAGTCACCATCGCCAGTTAAGTACTACAAGTCACCTACTCCTTCAAAGTACTACTACAAGTCACCATCGCCGGTTAAGTACTACAAGTCGCCTGCTCCTTCAAAGCAATACAACAAGTCACCATCGCCAGTAAAATACTACAAGTCACCATCGCCCGTAAAATACTACAAGTCTCCATCGCCGGTTAAGTACTACAAGTCACCTGCTCCTTCAAAACACTACTACAAGTCATCATCGCCAGTAAAGTACTATAAGTCACCATCGCCGGTAAAGTATTACAAGTCATCATCGCCGGTTAAGTACTATAAGTCACCTACTCCTTCAAAGTATTACTACAAGTCACCATCGCCAGTAAAGCACTACAAGTCACCATCCCCGACAAAATATTATAAATCGCCTGCTCCTAAATACTACTACTCACCGCCACCAACAAAATATTACAAGTCACCAGTTTATTACAAGTCTCCACCACCACCAACTTATTATGAAAAATCACATTCATACTACAAATCACCTCCACCTCCTCCTAAATACTATGAAAAAACACCTTCTTACTACAAGTCACCTCCACCTCCTCCAAAATACTATGACCAATCACCTTCTTATTACAAGTCACCTCCACCTCCACCAAAATACTACGAGCAACCATCATCTTCTTACAAATCTCCACCACCTCCACCAAAATATAATAAGCAACCATCTTCATACTACTCTTCACCGCCACCACCATCACCAAAATACTACGAGCAATCACCAATTAACTATAAATCTCCACCTCCACCTTATTATGAATCACCACCACCTCCACCAAAGACCTATGAACAATCACCGTCATACTACTCACCTCCACTTCCAACAAACTACGTTAAACAAATTCCAAACTTAGCCTCACCTCCACCACCTAAAAAGTACGAGGAATCTGCCACTTATGCTTCACCTCCACCCCCACCAACCTACTACTAATATTCAAATCGTTCACTTCCATAATTTTCCACAATTTCCTCGACGATAAATTCATTTTCATCCTCCTATTTGGAGCAATTCCATTGCCTCTGCCAACTTTTCTTTTGTATGCTTCCCGAAATGATCGGCTTTGCTTGCTTTGTGTTCTTTTCTTGTAATAATATGTAACTGTATTATTTGAGATTTAAGTAAGATCCTTGAGATATCCATCTGTTTGGCTCGTTGAATCGAAAGATTATTTTAGTGTACTTCTTGAGAATTATATTAAAGCTTACTACTCTCTTTTTCTTTGTCTAATATTATTTGTGCTAATCGACTGAATTCTTTCCCAACTCTTCGGAAGTATTAATGAACCTTTTCTAAATTTTACTAGTCCCGGAGTTTCACTTAATTGATTTGGTTTTCACTGGACAGATTTTGGCAAACCAATAAACCAAGTTATTTAGTATCAGCTGGTCTAAGTTTTCAATCAAAGAGAACTTAGTTGTGGTGACTTTAATTCATGGAAAGATTCTTGTTATTAAAGAAATCAAAGTCTTTGATGGCAATTAGAAGAGTAGATGCTGCAATAATTCAAGAAAGAATGTGCTGAAAATTGCAGTCAAAAGTTGCAGGATTTGAGAAAGAATAGCGATGAAATTTTCCACGAACGTGACAATACAAATTCGCAAGAATTAGGGGAGCAACCAGTTTTGTCTTTGAAGTTTCTTTATCAGATCTCTGAGGTTGAGAGAGATCATCCCCCGCAGCTACCAGAACAGAAATGTACACAATCAAATAGTTAGGATGAATGGTTCAACATTATATTTAGGAATCTTAAGATCTATGCACTGACTGTAAAAAGCGTTCTGTGATCAATCACTTATAAGGAAATTATAAGTAAATCTCTGCTAAACATCAATTTGTAACATGACAAAATAAGTAACTAACATGCCATCACTGGTTAAACTACACTTATATGTAAATAATTGTTGTTTCTGGTATCTTTTATTGTTACATGTTTTTTCTCTTATTTCTTTTCTGATATTATTGTCTTTCCTGTTGAGCCGAGAATCTCTTGGAAACAGCCTCTCTGTCATTTTCGGGGTAGGGGTAACGTCTGTGTACACTCTACTCTCCCCAGATCCCACTAGTGAGATTTACTTCGATTGTTGTTGTTGTTTGACATAGGGAAAACAGTCCTTGCCTTTATGTCGCAAAAGTCAATTCATGAAGAGACAGAAAACGAGAAAAAGCTTTGGAGCTGAAAGCACTCGATAATAATTAGAATTTGGGTCACTAGCTAACTTCTCAGACTTACAATAGTACAAAGCTTTAAGATGTCTTTTTTTCTGTCATTAGGTTCCAATCCTTCAACTCCAAATTTAAATAAAATGTTTTTATGAAGGGCCGGCTTGGCTCAGCAGTAAGCTTGCTTGCCGTGGTATGTCAGGTAGCGGGTTCGAATCGGCCTCTCTGCAAAGCAGGGGGAAGGCTGCCTAGAGTATTCCCTTCCCCAGACACCCACGATGTGGGTATTGAACTGGGTCGGCCCTTTGTTTTTTTTGTCTACCTTCATTTGCAGCAGAGGGCTATGTCTCTATCCTTCTCTATAAATAATAATATATATGTATGTCTATTTGAGAACACAACTAACGCGATGTTATTACTATATTGACAGCCTCTTGTAAGCAACACATTTTCGTACGTATGGATTGTTTGCATACAAGTGTGGCTGGACAGGGCCAGGACCAAGGTTAACATGTGATTTAGGTGGTAGGATAGGTTTCAATAAAGCACCAGATTTTCCACCATTGAAGTTTGTTGGGACATTGCAAATAGGTTTCGGTGATTTCCCTAAGTATACCATGCATTTCTGAACATCTGCTCTGGTTAAAGACATTGGCATGATCACGAATTCACCATTCTTGTCTGTCATGACTGTTTGAACATTTGCCTTCCTTGCATTATTGTGACAAACTAGCTTCACTACACCTCCTGCAAAAACCAGTACAACCATTGAAATCAAAAGTTTAATCAGTAGAGGGAAATAAAATAATGAAGTAAAATAATTGGAGTTCCAAACCAAATTTTTGCCATTTCCTTGCCAGCTTGATCAGTTTCTTAACACAGATCATATTGATTTCTTTGGATATAGGAATGAAAAAGCTTGAGGATATTTTTGTAGGTTTGATTGTGCTATCTGCTTGATGATTAAAATATGGCAAACCAAGAGAAAGTCTCTACAACGTGATCCTGTATAGGCTATCAGAGAAGAGCAGTATCTACTGCAACGGGCAGGCATAGTTATAGAAGACCTAATGAAGATTTTCCAATTGTAGTATCATTCTCTACTGGAGTCCCACTTTATTATTGTATCAAATTGTTCTGAATATCAATGATGCATCTATATATATATTTTTTTAAATCCTTTTTTTATTCCCCCTTAGTTGGAGTTATTGCTGCTTAGATGACTCGAACCCACAACAATGGAGTTATATGTGGGGATGCCGAGCATTTGAGCAATCCCTCGTCACGATGCCTCTATATCATGCACACAATTCTCTAGTCTCGCTAAAGTTATGGGTGGGGAAGTTGACCATTTGACCAACCTCTTTTTGTCACGATGCATCTATATCATGCACATAATTCTCTAGTCTCGCTAAAGCTATGAATGGGGATGCTGACCATTCAATCCCTCTTGTCACGATGCATTTATATCATGCACATGATTCTCTAGTGTTGCTAACTATCCAACTGGAGTAAAGGTCAATGTTTACTACTTTTTGGTATGCTTCTTTGTTTTTTCAGATATTTAATTCTTCTTCTGTTTTATTTGTCACCAGAAAATGGCTCCCACTTAGTACTGACCAAGTCTTTATTTGGACTTTGCTCTCCTCTTAGAGGGTAACCATGAAGCCATTTTATAAATGTCAAGAAAGATGTTACTTTGCTGTATAAAAACCAGAGCTCCCTTCTCAACTATGCAATACAAAGTTTTCTAGGTTCTCTCCTCTTCTCTTCTCCGATTACAGTTGGGCTTGCACATCAAAATGAGAAGCTTAATGAAGCTGGGGCAATGGCCTCTTCTTGCATTTGCTTTGCTAATTTGCTTAGCAGCCAGCACTGTTTTTGCTGATTACTCTTATGGGTATACTTCTCCCTCAACATCTAAGTATGCTGTACCCACCATTCCTCACTACCAGAAACCAGAAAAATCTGCTGAAAACTACAAATTGCCTGTACTTTCAAAGCACGACTATTACAAGTCGCCATCACCAGTAAAATATTACAAATCTCCTTCACCTATGAAATATTACAAGTCGCCTACTCCTTCAAATCAATACTACAAGTCACCATTGCCGGTAAAGTATTACAAATCACCATCCCCGGTTAAGTATTACAAGGCACCATCGCTAGTAAAGTACTACAAGTCGCCAACCCCTTCAAAGCAATACTACAAGTCACCATCGCCGGTTAAGTACTACAAGTCACCTACACCTTCAAAGTACTACTACAAGTCACCATCGCCGGTTAAGTACTACAAATCGCCTGCTCCTTCAAAGCAATACTACAAGTCACCATCGCCAATAAAAAAATACTACAAGTCACCATCGCCGGTTACATACTACAAGTCACCATCGCCTTCAAAGCACTACTACAAGTCATCATCGCCAATAAAGTACTATAAGTCACCATCGCCGGTTAAGTACTACAAGTCACCTACTCCTTCAAAGTATTACTACAAGTCACCATCGCCAGTAAAGTACTACAAGTCACCATCCCCAACAAAATATTATAAGTCGCCTGCTCCTAAATACTACTACTCACCGCCACCAACAAAATATTACAAGTCACCAGTTTATTACAAGTCTCCACCACCACCAACTTATTATGAAAAATCACATTCATACTACAAATCACCTCCACCTCCTCCTAAATACTATGAAAAAACACCTTCTTACTACAAGTCACCTCCACCTCCACCAAAATACTATGACCAATCACCTTCTTATTACAAGTCACCTCCACCTCCACCAAAATACTACGAGCAACCATCATCTTCTTACAAATCTCCACCACCTCCACCAAAATATAATGAGCAACCATCTTCATACTACTCTTCACCGCCACCACCATCACCAAAATACTACGAGCAATCACCAATTAACTATAAATCTCCACCTCCACCTTATTATGAATCACCACCACCTCCACCAAAGACCTATGAACATTCGTCGTCATACTACTCACCTCCACTTCCAACAAACTACGTTAAACAAATTCAAAACTTAGCCTCACCTCCACCACCTAAAAAGTACGAGGAATCTGTCACTTATGCTTCACCTCCACCCCCACCAACCTACTACTAATATTCAAATTGTTCACTTCCATAATTTTCCACAATTTCCTTGACGATAAACTCATTTTCATCCTCCTATTTGGAGCAATTCCATCGCCTCTGCCAACTTTTTTTTGTATGCTTCCCGAAATGATCGGCTTTGCTTGCTTTGTGTTCTTTTCTTGTAATAATATGTAACTGTATTATTTGAGATTTAAGTAAGATCCTTGAGATATCCATTTGTTTGGCTCGTTGAATCGGAAGATTATTTTGGTGTATTTCTTGAGAATTATATTAAAGCTTACTACTCTCTTTTTCTTTGTCTAATATTATATGTGCTAATCGACTGAATTCTTTCCCAACTCTTCGGAAGTATTAATGAACCTTTTCTAAATTTTACTAGTCCCGGAGTTTCACTTAATTGATTTGGTTTTCACTGGACAGATTTTGGCAAACTAATAAACCAAGTTATTTAGTATCAGCTGGTCTAAGTTTTCAATCAAAGAGAACTTAGTTGTGGCGACTTTAATTCATGGAAAGATTCTTGTTATTAAAGAAATCAAAGTCTTTGATGGCAATTAGAAGAGTAGATGCTGCAATAATTCAAGAAAGAATGTGCTGAAAATTGCAGTCAAAAGTTGCAGGATTTGAGAAAGAATAGCGATGAAATTTTCCAGGAACGTGACAATACAAATTCATTGCAATACCTGAGTATCTATTGGGCAGTGCAAAAAGTGATCGTTGATATCTCCCATGAGTTGCAGGAGCAAAGGATACATCTGCTGCTCAATGTAAAACCTCTTCTCTGCAGATCAACTAAGCCAGGCAACCGACCATGAAACAGACAACCTTGAGGGGAACCATACAACAATAACAACAACAACAACTTTGTTAGTCCCAAGCAAAGTTGGGGTTGGCAATACGAATCCTTGCTGACCATGTCACCACATTTACAGCTGAGCCTCCACTCCCACTGCTCCTCGTACAGCTATCCTCCTATGTGATTTTTACATCTACTATATGAAACACGCAATGATAATCAGCTATTAGATGGATGCATAAACATAGATAGAAGAAAGCTCATCTTCATGTTGTGGAGAAATTATGAAGACAGAAGAGATGAGTCTGATATTTAATGTGCGTACCCCTTATGGAGCGCATTTATATTCCTTTTGAGTTCAAATTTTGTTTGTGTACACAGAGAATTTCTTAGATTGCCTTCATTGCAAGACAACACAGAGTTTCACTTGTGCGTGGATGAGCAGAATTCTGAAACTGCAACAAGGCTGTCAGAATATGTGTATACATACCACAGTAAACGTTTAGAGCAAGTTGGCGTAGAAGTGTTAACAGTTAACGTTTAAAGCCACTTCATCTACAATCCGATGGTAGCCAACAGGAAAATTTCAAAGTGCTAACAACAAGGTGAGATTGAAAATAAATAATTCTTTTTCTGTTTTATTTCTCTCCAAAAAATGGCTCCCACTTGGTGCTGACCAAGTCTTTATTTGGACTTTGCTCTCCTCTTAGTGGGTAACCATGAAGCCATTTTATAAATGTCAAGAAAGATGTCACTTGGCTGTATAAAAACCAGAGCTCCCTTCTCAACTATGCAATACAAGTTTTCTAGGTTATCTCCTTCTCTTCTCCAATTACAGACTACAGTTGGTTTCCAAATCAAAATGAGAAGCTTAATGAAGCTGGGGCAATGGCCTCTTCTTGCATTTGCGCTAATTTGCTTGGTAGCCAGCACTGTTTTTGCTGATTACTCTTATGGGTATACTTCTCCCTCTACATCTAAGTATGCTGTACCCACCATTCCTCACTACCAGAAACCAGAAAGATCTGCTGAAAACTACAAATTGCCTGTACTTTCAAAGCACGACTATTACAAGTCGCCATCTCAAGTAAAATATTACAAATCTCCATCGCCGGTGAAATATTACAAGTCGCCTACTCCTTCAAAGCAATACTACAAGTCACCATCGCCGGTAAAGTATTACAAATCACCATCCCCGGTTAAGTATTACAAGGCACCATCGCTAGTAAAGTACTACAAGTCGCCAACCCCTTCAAAGCAATACTACAAGTCACCATCGCCAGTTAAGTACTACAAGTCACCTACTCCTTCAAAGTACTACTACAAGTCACCATCGCCGGTTAAGTACTACAAGTCGCCTGCTCCTTCAAAGCAATACAACAAGTCACCATCGCCAGTAAAATACTACAAGTCACCATCGCCCGTAAAATACTACAAGTCTCCATCGCCGGTTAAGTACTACAAGTCACCTGCTCCTTCAAAGCACTACTACAAGTCATCATCGCCAGTAAAGTACTATAAGTCACCATCGCCGGTAAAGTACTACAAGTCACCTACTCCTTCAAAGTATTACTACAAGTCACCATCGCCAGTAAAGTACTACAAGTCACCATCCCCAACAAAATATTATAAGTCGCCTGCTCCTAAATACTACTACTCACCGCCACCAACAAAATATTACAAGTCTCCACCACCACCAACTTATTATGAAAAATCACATTCATACTACAAATCACCTCCACCTCCTCCTAAATACTATGAAAAAACACCATTCTTATTACAAGTCACCTCCACCTCCACCAAAATACTACGAGCAACCATCATCTTCTTACAAATCTCCACCACCTCCACCAAAATATAATGAGCAACCATCTTCATACTACTCTTCACCGCCACCACCGTCACCAAAATACTACGAGCAATCACCAATTAACTATAAATCTCCACCTCCACCTTATTATGAATCACCACCACCTCCGCCAAAGACCTATGAACAATCGCCGTCATACTACTCACCTCCACTTCCAACAAACTACGTTAAACAAATTCCAAACTTAGCCTCACCTCCACCACCTAAAAAGTACGAGGAATCTGCCACTTATGCTTCACCTTCACCCCACCAACCTACTACTAATATTCAAATCGTTCACTTCCATAATTTTCCACAATTTCCTTGACGATAAACTCATTTTCATCCTCCTATTTGGAGCAATTCCATTGCCTCTGCCAACGTTTTTTTTGTATGCTTCCCGAAATGATCGGCTTTGCTTGCTTTGTGTTCTTTTCTTGTAATAATATGTAACTGTTTGTATTATTTGAGATTTAAGTAAGATCCTTGAGATATCCATCTGTTCTCGTTGAATTGAAAGATTATTTCGGTGTATTTCTTGAGAATTATATTAAAGCTTACTACTCACTTTTTCTCTGTCTAATATTATCTGTGCTAATCGACTGAATTCTTTCCCAACTCTTCGGAAGTATTAATGAACCTTTTCTAAATTTTACTAGTCCCGGAGTATCTAAAGGTTGAGAGAGATCATCCCCCTCAGCTACCAGATCAGAGATGCACACAATCAAATAGTTAGGATGAATGGTTCAACATTATATTTAGGAATCTTAAGATCTATGCACTGACTGTAAAAAGAGTTCTGTGATCAATCACTTATAAGGAAATTATAAGTAAATCTCTGCTAAACATCAATTTGTAAGATGACAAAATAAGTAAGTAACATGCCATCACCGGTTAAATTACACTTATATGCAAATAATTGTTCTTTCTGGTATCTTTTATTGTTTCATGTCTTTTCGCTTATTTCTTTTCTGATATTATTGCCTTTCCTGTTGAGCCGAGAGTCTCCTGGAAACAGTCTCTCTGTCATTTTCGGGGTAGGGGTAACGTCTGTGTACACTCTACTCTCCCCAAACCCCACTAGTGGGATTTACTTCGATTGTTGTTGTTGTTTGACATAGGAAAAACAGTCCTTGCCTTTATGTCGCAAAAGTCAATTCATGAAGAGACAGAAAATGAGGAAAAGCTTTGGAGCTGAAAGCACTCTGTTAATGGTTAGAATTTGGGTCACTAGCTAACTTCTTAGACTTACAATATTACAAAGCGTTAAGATGTCTTTTTTTCTGTCATTAGGTTCCAATCCTTCAACTCCAAATTTAAAGAAAATATTTTTTTTTTCTACCTTCATTTGCAGCAGAGGGCTATGTCTCTATCCTTCTCTATAAATAATAATATATATGTATGTCAATTTGAGAACACAACTAACGCGATGTTATTACTATATTGACAGCCTCTTGTAAGCAACACATTTTCGTACGTATGGAATGTGTACCTAACGTACATGGCAAACCAAGAGAAAGTCTCTACGACGTGATCCTGTATAAGCAGCTGTATCATCTCTTCTCTGCTAACAATTCAGATATTCTTCTTGCTAACAAACTGGCTGGAGGCATGCTGTTGGAGTGATTTTCATTCCATTGACACGTTAGTGTGATGGAGCAGAACTTCAGCAGAGGCTGTAGAATGTGTTACATTTAATAGTTACTTCGTCCGCCATGATTCTTTATGTAAAATCCAAGTTCTAGTTAGAAATCACATATTCTGAATTAGCTATCAGAAAAGAGCAATATCTACTGCAACTAGCAGGCATAGTTATAGAAGACCTAATGAAGATTTTCCGATTGTAGTATCATTCTCTACTGGAGTCCGAATTTATTATTGTATCAAATTGTTCTGAATATCAATGATGCATCTATATATATATTTTTTTAAATACTTTTTTTATTCACCTTAGTTTGAGTTATTGCTGCTTCGATGACTGGAACCCACAACCCTGGAGTTATATGTGGGGATGCCGAGCATTTGAGCAACCCCTCTTGTCACGATGCCTCTATATCATGCACACAATTCTCTAGTCTCGCTAAAGTTATAGGTGGGGAAGTTGACCATTTGAGCAACCTCTTTTTGTCACGATGCATCTATATCATGCACATAATTCTCTAGTCTCGCTAAAGCTATGGATGGGGATGCTGACCATTCATTCCCTCTTGTCACGCTGCATCTATATCATACACATAATTCTCTAGTTTCGCTAAAGTTATAGGTGGAGATGCTGACATTTTGAGTAACCCCTCTTGTCACGATGCATTTATATCATGCACATGATTCTCTAGTCTCTAACTATCCAACTGGAGTAAAGTAAAGTTAATCACCAAGCATTCAACTCCTCCCCCCCCCCCCCCGGGTTCTATTACTATGAGTTATGTCAATGTTTACCACTTTTTGGTATGCTTCTTTGTTTTTTCAGATATTTAATTCTTTTTCTGTTTTATTTGTCACCAGAAAATGGCTCCCACTTAGTATTGACCAAGTCTTTATTTGGACTTTGCTCTCCTCTTAGTGGGTAACCATGAAGCCATTTTATAAATGTCAAGAAAGATGTTACTTTGCTGTATAAAAACCAGAGCTCCCTTCTCAACTATGCAATACAAAGTTTTCTAGGTTCTCTCCTCTTCTCCAATTACAGTTGGGTTTGCACATCAAAATGAGAAGCTTAATGAAGCTGGGGCAATGGCCTCTTCTTGCATTTGCTTTGCTAATTTGCTTAGCAGCCAGCACTGTTTTTGCTGATTACTCTTATGGGTATACTTCTCCCTCTACATCTAAGTATGCTGTACCCACCATTCCTCACTACCAGATATCAGAAAAGTCTGCTGAAAACTACAAATTGCCTGTACTTTCAAAGCACGACTATTACAAGTCGCCATCACCAGTAAAATATTACAAATCTCCTTCACCTGTGAAATATTATAAGTCGCCTACTCCTTCAAAGCAATACTACAAGTCACCATCGCCGGTAAAGTATTACAAATCACCATCCCCGGTTAAGTATTACAAGGCACCATCGCTAGTAAAGTACTACAAGTCGCCAACCCCTTCAAAGCAATACTACAAGTCACCATCGCCAGTTAAGTACTACAAGTCACCTACTCCTTCAAAGTACTACTACAAGTCACCATCGCCGGTTAAGTACTACAAGACGCCTGCTCCTTCAAAGCAATACTACAAGTCACCATCGTCAGTAAAATACTACAAGTCACCATCGCCGGTAAAATACTACAAGTCACCATCGCCGGTTAAGTACTACAAGTCACCTGCTCCTTCAAAGCACTACTACAAGTCATCATCGTCGGTAAAGTACTATAAGTCACCATTGTCGGTTAAGTACTACAAGTCACCTACACCTTCAAAGTATTACTACAAGTCACCATCGCCAGTAAAGTACTACAAGTCACCATCCCCAACAAAATATTATAAGTCGTCTGCTCCTAAATACTACTACTCACCGCCACCAACAAAATATTACAAGTCACCAGTTTATTACAAGTCTCCACCACCACCAACTTATTATGAAAAATCACATTCATACTACAAATCACCTCCACCTCCTCCTAAATACTATGAAAAAACACCTTCTTACTACAAGTCACCTCCACCTCCTCCAAAATACTATGACCAATCACCTTCTTATTACAAGTCACCTCCACCTCCACCAAAATACTACGAGCAACCATCATCTTCTTACAAATCTCCACCACCTCCACCAAAATATAATGAGCAACCATCTTCATACTACTCTTCACCGCCACCACCATCACCAAAATACTACGAGCAATCACCAATTAAATATAAATCTCCACCTCCACCTTATTATGAATCACCACCACCTCCACCAAAGACCTATGAACAATCGCCGTCATACTACTCATCTCCACTTCCAACAAAATACGTTAAACAAATTCAAAACTTAGCCTCACCTCCACCACCTAAAAAGTACGAGGAATCTGCCACTTATGCTTCACCTCCAACTCCACCAACCTACTACTAATATTCAAATCGTGCACTTCCATAATTTTCCACAATTTACTTGTCGATAAACTCATTTTCATCCTCCTATTTGGAGCAATTCCATTGCCTCTGCCAACTTTTTTTTGTATGCTTCCCGAAATGATCGGCTTTGCTTGCTTTGTGTTCTTTTCTTGTAATAATATGTAACTGTATTATTTGAGATTTAAGTAAGATCCTTGAGATATCCATCTATTTGGCTCGTTGAATCGAAAGATTATTTTGGTGTATTTCTTGAGAATTATATTAAAGCTTACTACACTCTTTTTCTTTGTCTAATATTATTTGTGCTAATCGACTGAATTCTTTCCCAACTCTTCGGAAGTATTAATGAACCTTTTCAAAATTTTACTAGTCCCGGAATTTCACTTAATTGATTTGGTTTTCACTGGACAGATTTTGGCAAACTAATAAACCAAGTTATTTAGTATCAGCTGGTCTAAGTTTTCAATCAAAGAGAACTTAGTTGTGGTGACTTTAATTCATGGAAAGATTCTTGTTATTAAAGAAATCAAAGTCTTTGATGGCAATTAGAAGAGTAGATGCTGCAATAATTCAAGAAAGAATGTGCTGAAAATTGCAGTCAAAAGTTGCAGGATTTGAGAAAGAATAGCGATGAAATTTTCCACGAACGTGACAATACAAATTCGCAAGAATTAGGGGAGCAACCAGTTTTGTCTTTGAAGTTTCTTTATCAGATCTCTGAGGTTGAGAGAGATCATCCCCCGCAGCTACCAGAACAGAAATGTACACAATCAAATAGTTAGGATGAATGGTTCAACATTATATTTAGGAATCTTAAGATCTATGCACTGACTGTAAAAAGCGTTCTGTGATCAATCACTTATAAGGAAATTATAAGTAAATCTCTGCTAAACATCAATTTGTAACATGACAAAATAAGTAACTAACATGCCATCACCCGTTAAACAACACTTATATGCAAATAATTGTTATACTGTCTGTGTATAATAACATTTTATGTATCAAGATGGAGGAGTTTGTCAATGTACTAAGGGAGTACAATTGCACCAATATGTACAATGTTTAAGTTCATCAAAAACTAAGGCAATTGAAGTACAAGCATTTATATACAAGTGTGTGTATAGCTACTACTGTGTTCTCAAAACGAGGAGTGTTTCTTTCCTTCCATTTTACCCATAGGATGCGAGCAGGCATGGTGCATCAGAATATCTTGAGCTTTTATCCATTTTCCTCCCCAACCAGCTAATGAAAGCTTTCCTTAGTTCTCCTGGTATTTGATTTAACATCAAAGATACAGGATTGATTACCTGAGAATCTATTGGGCAGTGCAAAAAGTGATCGTTGTATATCCCCCATGAGTTGCAGGAGCAAAGGATACATCTGCTGCTCAATGTAAAACCTCTTCTCTGCAGATCAACTAAGCCAGGCAACCGACCATGAAACAGACAACCTTGAGGGGAACCATACAACAACAACAATAACAACAACTTTGTTAGTCCCAAACAAAGTTGGGGTTGGCAATATGAATCCTTGCTGACCATGTCACCACATTTACAGCTGAGCCTCCACTCCCACTGCTCCTCGTACAGCTATCCTCCTATGTGGTTTTTGTTAAATTTGGCAAATAGTAATCCCACATCGGTGGGAGATTTGATTTGGGGGGTTATTCCCCCTATAAAAGAAGGCCTAATGTTTAGGATTTAAACACACATCTCATTTGCCTTCTTATCTTCTTAAGGCATTTGTATCTTCTCTCTTTAGTATTATTTCACTTGTATTATGGAGTGGAATAAAATATTGGTTGTGTCCGAGGAGTAGGCAAAATTAGCCGAACCTCGTAAATTCTGGTGATATTTATATTGTTGCTTTATTGTCTTATTTATTATTTGGTGGCTGCCATAATTTTTGGTATAGTAGTTGTGACTCATTCACACTATATACATTTGGCTTCCGCAACAATTGGTATCAGAGCCAAGGTATTATCTCGGTATGCTCTGTGGTTGCAGCGTAGTCTGATCTTCCACATCAGAAAAGATTTATCTTGGTAACCGAGTCAAGGTTTTGTCTCGGTATGCTCTGTGGTTGCAGCTTAGTCTGATCTTCCACATCAGAAAGGAAATAATTTGTCGTCAGCTATTAAATAATATTTATGTCAAAGATGGGAAACAATAAACAAGAAGAATCTACATCAAGTGTCAGCAATACGTCATCGTTGACATCTTCGCTTATGACAAGAATTGTGTCAAATGCGAAATTTGCGGTAGAGATTTTTGACGGATCCGGACATTTTGGGATGTGGCAAGGCGAGGTTCTAGATGTCCTTTTACAACAAGGGCTAGATCTTGCTATTGAAGAAAAGAGACCAGATGGTATTGAAGAAGAAGATTGGAGAATTATCAACCGTGTTGCTTGCGGTACCATTCGATCCTACCTTGCTAGAGAGCAGAAATATCCATACACAAAGGAAACTTCTGCAAGTAAATTATGAAAAGCACTGGAGGATAAATTTTTGAAGAAAAACAGTCAAAATAAATTGTACATGAAGAAGAGACTGTTTCACTTCACCTATGTTCCTGGTACCACGATGAATAAACATATCACCAGTTTCACTAAGTTGGTCACGGATTTGCAAAATATGGATACAACTTATGATGATGGTGACTTGGCCTTGATGTTGTTGGCGTCACTTCCTGACAAGTACGAGCACCTTGAAACTACTCTACTCCATGGAAATGACGAAGTTTCTCTCGGAGAAGTTTGTTCGGCTTTGTACAGCTATGAACAAAGAAAGCGAGAAAAATAGAAGGGCGGAGAAGGAGAAGCACTGTTCGTGAGGGGTCGTCCTCAAAATCAAACGAGGACAAGGAAAGGAAGATCTAAGTCAAGATCTAAACCCAGCAAAGATGAATGTGCCTTTTGTCGAGAAAAGGGGCACTGGAAGAAAGACTGTCCGAAGTTGAATAATAAGGCCAAACATAACAATGGAAAGGCCATTATGGATTCAAATGTTGCTGATTGTGATGATTCAGATTTCTCATTTGTTACAACGGAGCCGTCAACGTCATCAGATATATGGTTGATGGATTCGGCTTGTAGCTATCATATGTGTCCCAACAGGGATTGGTTTGTGGACTTTCGAGAAGGAGAATATGGAGTCGTCCAAACAGCGGATAACAGCCCTCTTACCTCATATGGAATTGGTTCAATACGATTAAGGAACCATGATGGAATGATCAGAACATTAATAGATGTTCGATATGTACCGGGTTTGAAGAAAAATCTCATCTCTGTGGGAGCCCTGGAATCAAAAGGGTTCAAAATTATTGCACAAAATGGTGTGATGAGAGTATGCTTCGGTGCACTAGTGGTAATGAAGGCTAATCGAAAGAACAATAACATGTACCGTTATCTCGGTAGTACAGTTATTGGGACAGATGCGAGACGTCTAGTGACAATAAAGAGGCAGAAGCAACCACGCTATGGCACATACGCTTGGGACATGCTGGAGGAAAATCCTTGAAAACTCTATCAGATCAAGGATTGTTGAAAGGGATAAAGGCTTGCAATTTGGAGTTTTGCGAGCATTGTGTCAAAGGGAAACAAACAAGGGTTAAATTTGGTACAGTAATCCATAATACTAAAGGCATTTTGGATTATGTACACTCTGACGTTTGGGGTCCTTCCAAAACACCTTCATTGGGTGTGAAGCACTATTTTGTGACTTTTGTTGATGATTTTTCCCGAAGAGTATGGGTGTATGCAATGAAGAGCAAAGATGAAGTGCTGGGAATTTTTCTCAAATGGAAGACGATGGTGGAGAATCAAACGGGCAGAAGGATCAAGTGTATTCGCACAGACAATGGAGGTGAATACAAAAATGATCATTTCAATAAGGTCTGTGAAAATGATGGCATCGTTCGACACTTCACTGTCAGACATACGCCACAACATAATGGAGTGGCAGAACGTACGAACCGGACCTTGCTGGAGAAGGTACGGTGTATGTTGTCCAATGCTGGCTTGGGCAAAGAATTTTGGGCTGAGGCAATTACATACGCATGCCACCTCATTAATCGCTTACCATCTGCTGCTATTGATGGCAAGACACCATTTGAAAAATGGTATGGAAAGCCTGCTGTAGATTATGACTCTTTGCACGTATTTGGCTCAATTGCATATTATCATGTGACGGAGTCAAAATTGGATCCAAGGGCAAAGAAGGCTATTTTTATGGGGATTACTTCTGGAGTCAAAGGACATCGCTTATGGTGTCCTATGACAAAGAAAGTAATATTCAGCAGGGATGTTACCTTCGATGAATCTTCTATGGTAAACAAGGTAACAAATGAAGATACCAAACAAGATGATGGTACTTCTAAGCAGGTGGAGTTTGAGGGAAAATTTATTTTTCCTACACAAAGAAGCAGAGGAGGAAACAAATGAAGATTATCCTCTGGAAGGAGAGCCAGTAGAGGAGATTCCAACTCAGGAACCTCAACAACAACTTGAATCAATAACAACCAGCAGGCCAAAAAGGAAAGTAACGAAACTTGTTCGTCTCATAGAGACAGTTGCTTGTGCAACCGCAATTGCAGCTGATGATGTTCCCACCACTTATAAAGACGCAGTCCAAAGTTTCGAAGAAGATAAGTGGAGGATTGCCATGAATGATGAAATACAGTCCCTTCATCAGAATCATACATGGAGATTGGCCAATCTCCCGAAGGGAAAGAAAGCAATTGGGTGCAAATGGGTATTTGCAAAGGAAGGATTTCCTAACCAAGTAGATGTTCGCTACAAGGAAAGATTGGTGGCCAAAGGATATGCTCAAAAGGAGGGAATTGATTACAATGAAGTATTTTCTCCGGTTGTAAAACATTCCTCCATTCGAATTATGTTGGCTTTGGTAGCACAATTGGATTTGGAACTAGTTCAGATGGATGTAAAAACTGCGTTTTTACATGGAAACTTGGAGGAGAAAATCAACATGACTCAGCCAGAAGGATTCAAAGTTTGTTGGAAAGGAAAACATGGTGTGCAAACTTGAAAAATCATTGTACGGATTGAAACAATCTTCTAGACAATAGTACAAACGTTTTGACAAGTTTATGTTGCAGCAAAGGTACAAGAGAAGCAAATACGATCATTGTGTGTATTTGCGCAAGCTTAAAAATGGCTCCTTTATATATCTTCTCCTATATGTTGATGATATGTTGATAGCTTCCAAGAATTCGAAAGAAATTGATAAGTTGAAGATTCAACTGAAGAAGGAGTTCGAGATGAAGGATCTGGGTGAGGCAAAGAAAATTCTTGGCATGGAGATAATAAGAGATAGACGTTCAAAGAAACTCTGTTTATCTCAGAAAGAATATCTGAAGAGAGTACTACAACGTTTGGCATAGATGACAAGACTAAGCCAGTTAGTACTCCACTTGCTGCCCATTTTAAGCTAAGTACTACTATGTCGCCATTGGATGAAGCTGAACGAGAGTATATGTCAAAGGTACCATACGCAAATGTTGTTGGTAGCTTGATGTATGCAATGGTCTGCACGAGACCTGACATTTCACAAGCTGTTGGAGTTATTAGCAGATATATGCATAATCCGGGAAAGGAGCATTGGCAAGCTGTGAAGTGGATTCTACGGTATATTCATAATACTGTAGATGTCGCGTTAGTTTTTGAGCAGGAAGGCAATCAGTCTGTAGTTGGATATTGTGACTCAGATTTTGCGGGTGATCTGGACAAACGAAGATCAACTACTGGTTATGTGTTTACTTTTGCAAAGGCACCAGTTAGTTGGAAGTCTACTTTGCAGTCAACAGTTGCTTTGTCTACAACAGAGGCAGAGTACATGGCTATTACAGAGGTTGTGAAGGAGGCAATTTGGCTTCAAGGATTGCTAAAGGAGCTTGGTGTTGAGCAAAGGGGTATCACAATTTTTTGTGATAGTCAAAATACTATTCAATTAGCGAAGAACCAAGTTTATCATGCAAGGACGAAGCACATTGATGTTCGGTATCACTTCGTACGAGAAATCATGGAAGAAGGTGGAGTCACGGTGAAGAAAATTCATACTATGGAGAATCCTGCTGATATGCTAACAAAGGTGGTGACTGCGATCAAGTTTCAACATTGTTTGAATTTGATCAACATTGTTGAACACTGACGATTGAAAATGAAGACACAACCAAAATTTGTTATAGAGAGAAAATTGAAGATGTGGAATTTTGCCAAGGTGGAGATTTGTTAAATTTGGCAAATAGTAGTCCCACATCGGTGGGAGATTTGATTTGGGGGGTTTTTCCCCTATAAAAGAAGGCCTAATGTTTAGGATTTAAACACACCTCTCATTTGCCTTCTTATCTTCTTAAGGCATTTGTATCTTCTCTCTTTAGTATTATTTCACTTGTATGAGTGGAATAAAATATTGGTTGTGTCCGAGGAGTAGGCAAAATTAGCCGAACCTCGTAAATTCTGGTGTTCTTATATTGTTGCTTTATTGTCTTATTTATTATTTGGTGGCTGCCATAATTTTTGGTATAGAAGTTGTGACTCATTCACACTATATACATTTGGCTTCCGCAACAATTTTTACATCTACCATATGAAACACGCAATGATAATCAGCTATTAGATGGATGCATAAACATAGATAGAAGAAAGCTCATCTTCATGTTGTGGAGGAATTATGAAGACGGAAGAGATGAGTCTGATATTTAATGTGCGTACCTTATGGAGCGCATTTATATTCCTTTTGAGTTCAAATTTTGTTCGTGTACACAGAGAATTTCTTAGATTGCCTTCATTGCAAGACAACACAGAGTTTCACTTGTGCATGGATGAGCAAAATTCTGAACCTGCAACAAGGCTGTCAGAATATGTGTATGCATACCACAGTAAACGTTTAGAGCAAGTTGGCGTAGAAGTGTTAACAGTAAACGTTTAAAGCCACTTCATCTACAATCCGATGGTAGCCAACAGGAAAATTTCAAAGTGCTGACAACAAGGTGAGATTGAAATAAATAAATAAGATAAGAAACTATACCATAGCTTGAAGAATGAAGATAGACTTACAGAAGACTGCCAGAAGAAGCCAATCATGGAACTGTGATGTTACCTTTTGAAGCCAATACAATCATATCACTTGAAGGTGAAGCCACCAATAGGCATCTTATTCGCCAAACTCAGCTCAAACTCAAGAATTTAAGGGCAAGAAGTGCATACCTCAACCTCAAACATTTACAGGGCTTTGTCATTTAGATGGAGTGGAAAGGAAGGATGAAAAGGAAAAAGCCCCACCAACATACAGAAATGCACAAACAAGCAAACAACCAAGAAAGAGTAACAATTTGATATGCTAGCGACAGAATATCAATCGTTGAAACATGATGTTAGAAAGCAGCCAATAAAGGAAGCATATGGAAGCCACTGTTGAGGTATCACATTGGACAAACGTCAGATCAACCTCAAGAACTTTAAGGGCAAGAGTGCATGTCACTCTATATTTTTTCGTCTGTAATGGAGGAATGCACTTAACACTCCAACCCAGGAACAAGAAATACAATTTCCTCTTGACTTGACATAGGAAAAACAATCTTTGCTTTTATGTCGCAAAAGTCAATTCACAAAGAGACAGAAAACGGGAAAAAGCTTTGGAGCTGAAAGCACTCATTAAAGGTTAGAATTTGGGTCACTAGCTAACTTCTCAGACTTACAATAGTACAAAGCTGTTGGAACTATATGCTTTATTTCATGAAAACTTTTCATAGAAAACCCTATCTGTAAAATGAAAAATGACTAAAGACCAAGAGCTTGTTAAGCAATATCTATGAGTAATTTATGTAAACATGTCCCTCAAGGGACCAATCCTCCTAGAATACAAATCTCACCCCATGCATATCCGACAACTTCCTACAATATTCACATGCTTATTCCTTTAACAATTCTCACGGATTCTTCATTTCATGGGAAATCATGACAAGGATCTCATCATCAAATTAGAAACAAAACGCCTGAAATCTCCACTTATCCATCAGGTAACAAGTTGATGGCGATGAGCTGTTTATTCAGAAGCGCAAGCAAAGATCTTCTCAAGTAGTGTGGACCAATCTCCCCCAAGTATACGAGGATTTCTCTCCATTGCTACTCGAAAATCCAACATCCTTGCACATGAGGATTTTGTTTGTCTTTCTGTATGATTCCCAGGATATTGACCATACCATCCAGGCAATATTTGGGTATTATGACGTCTGACGCGTTCATTTCTATGTTGTGAGCCAACCAGTCCTATGCAAGGTTCAATCAGTCTTTTCAAGAATGCATCTAAACTATTATTTAGCAGGTTAGCACAGTCCAATGATATGCCAAGCCCCTCCGCTTCTAACTTCCGCTCCAAACGGCTTCTTAGTGATCTACTAGCAGGCAATTCTCCACGGTTTTGACAAGTCTCCAGACTAAAGTTATATATAGATCCACTATGGAGAGCTTTTCGAGGACCACCTGCATTCACAGAAATTCCAAAAGGGGCAGTGACAGGGCTTCTGCTTTGTATACTTGGACTTCCAGCACATTGTTCAACTTCTTCTCCATCTTCTACAGATGCAACTTCAACTGGAGGTCTGCTACCAAGAGAATGCAATTCTGTGGCACTTTCCTGTTCTTGTATCCTAGGCGTTGCTTCTTCACAAGTAATAATAGTAGGACTCTTCCCAAGTGGTCCAAGAGGACTAGGACGGTCATGGAACCTTCTGTCTCTACTAACTGGAGACCTGGTTTTCCGAGGTGATGAGGGAAATGCATCACCATAGAGCGACTGCAGACAACTCTTCTGATAACCATTCCCGACTTCGATGCTCAGAGATTCTTCAACCTTTTTAGGTTTCGGTGGAGGAACCTTAGCCGAAGAGGCATTTTTCAATATGGATAGAAGGAGACGATTATGTAAGTGGATATTCTCTCTTCCAATAGTTCGAATGCAGGACTTGTCGAAGTCAACCTTGCTCAGTTTTGAACTAAAAAATCTTCTAAGCTCGTTGAAGTACTTTTTAGCTCTCTGCTGTCCAATCTTTCTACATATTAGATTTCTGAGCTCTAATGTATCAACTCGAGTACAATGGTGATTGGTCACCATTTTCACTTGAAACTCCTACACACAAAATGCCAAGACCTTCGTGAATTCCAGCAAAGAACAGAAACAAATAGCATCATTTACTACCAGATACCCAATAATACATTTTTCCTAGTTTACATTGTAAAAAAGTCAATTTTTTAGAACAGATCACAGGAAACAAATTAAGCTTGCAAGCCCATACTTAATTACCAATTAACAGAATCTATGAATTAACTAGACCAAGACAATGTCAGCAATTCTGTCCTCGCTCCAAATAAAAATATGAAACCAATATGCATTCAAAATGAAGTTTTTACCCTAGTAATTTCAAAGTACAATTAACCTCATCAACAAAAAATTAAGATTAACCCATTTGAGATTACTATCGAAGGAAGTAAAATTTTAAAAAGAAAAAGGAAGCTAAACCCAAATTCAGATTAAGCGATTGAGGATCATAGAGAGCGAAAGCAGAGTAGGATTAAGCAAAGAATAAAAGAATCTAACTAAAACTAAAGACAATTTTAACATTTGACAAGAATTAAAAGAAACCCTATTGATGATTAAACCAGAAGAGACTAAAACTCAATTAACGAAACTGAATTGAATTAATGACAGGAATGAAAAAGAGACAGAGAATAGGAATTGACCTGTGTGGGTCGAGGCGACGCGTTCAAGATGTTTACTCGAAGTTGTCTTTTATTTATTTTGAGATAATGCATAAATACCCATCAAACTTGTCCTGAAAAGTCATTTACACACCTTAAGTTTACGAGTGTCCTAACACCCCACGATAGTTGAAAGTATTGTATTTATTTACTCCCTCTCACAACCTGGTGAGCTGTGCGTGTTTGACAAACTAAATGAGCGCGTCATTTTTGTTTAAATCGTTGAAAAAAAAAGTTAATTGTTTAATGTTATTATAACATAACCAACGGTAAAATATCATCTTCCCCAAATATTTACCAAAACCCATTGAAGAACCCTAATTTCTTCTTCTTCTTCTTCTAATTTCTGTCGAAATCCATTGAAGTCCCTTTTGAAGTTTCAATATTTAAAGGCAAAGATTATCGTTTCTACTTCCTAAGAACCCTAAATCATTTCTTTTAGTACTATTATGACTTAGCCCTAAATCCTTTGTTTTGATCCGATTTTTGAAAGCAATTGTAAATTAATTGACTTTGATGTTATCTTGTTGTGTTGTAGTTGTTCCAATGCCTTCAAAAGGATTGAATTTGACAAGGCTTTGCACGGAAGAGGAAGAAAATGAGTCAAACGGAGAAATTCGATGCAACCATGGCTATGTGTTGCCTTTGTTAACAACTTGGACCCCTCGGAACCCAGGAAGAAGATATTGGGTTTGTCCATACTATGGGGTAAATGATTCGTAAGTTTGTTTCTCTAATTGAGTTGTGATAAATTATTATTCATTAATTTTCTTTTGTTAATCATCTTAGGGTCCTCGTTCTTGTGACTTTTGGCTTTGGAAGGATTCTGAAATTGATCCTAGATCCAAATTTGTTATTCCAAAGTTGCTTGAAAAATTGGGTGAACTTGAAAATCTTGCCAAGTCGAGGACTACTTTAAAGGTTAAAAATAGCATAGAAGATGACAAGATGAAGATGATTGAGGTTCAGTTGGTGAAATTGCAAGATGATATGGAGAAAATGAAAGAGAAGGAAAAGAAGTGGAAGAGTCAATTAGCTAAGTCAAAGAGTAGGGAAAATGTACTGTGGTTCATTATATTGGGGATGTGTATTATTCTTGTTGCTTGTGGGTATCCAGGAATCTCATTGAAAGAAGATGCAAATATGTTGCCATTGTGAAGCTAGTTTAGTTATCTCACTATGAAAGTAGTTGTTGGTTCATCTTTTAATTTGTATGTTTACAATGGAACTCTCACTTTTGTAGTTCTTGCTTATCAATGGAACTCTCAAGATGTATTTGTAGTTCTTGATTATCAATTGTTGTTTTAATACACCAAACGAGTCCAAAACTATTTAAGATAACTGTATGAACTGCAAACACAATTCCAGCAACTTAATTGTATTCCAACCGAATTTAATTGTATTCTAGTAACAAAACTGTATCAGTAGCAAAACATAACTGTATGAACTGCAAAATGTAGTATTCCAGAACTGAATTGTAGTTTGTTACAAAACTGTTTCAGCAGCAAAAAAGAATTCCATCGATTAACTTGCAGCAAAACAGTATTCCAAAACAGAATTGTAGTCTATAGCTACCTACATTAATACCTACATTAACTAGTCAACATACATAATTGCATTCTATAGCTACTTCAATCGATTGCAATTCAGTTTTCAAACTAAATCAAAGCTTCATCAGCTGGGTTGATTTGCAGTGGTGCTTTCCTGGCTCAACTTAGCAGCCCTACACCTTGTTTCAATGATCTTCTTGCCTCTCAATTGGTGGAGCTGCCTAGTTGTCATAGCTTCTTTACCCTTCCACTTAACACCTCTTGTTGGTCGATGGCCTAGATCTCCAGTTACTTCTGCCGAGGACCTCACATCTCTAAACTTTGTAGATGACATTCCAGGCTGCCATAAACCAACTGAAAATCAGACAACTCAAATAACCTAAATATGATAGCTTGTATTGGACTTACATTTTGAATTTTGAAGCCACTTTGAGTGTGTAAAACACCCATCCCAACCATCCTTGTAGTACAAACATCCTACATGAAACAAAGAAAATTAAAAATTTGATATTACTTTAAAAAGACAAACAAGACATTAAAGGGAAGAACTTCACCTTTTCTTTAGCACCTTTTGGCCTTCCCCTTCCTCTTCCAGTGCTTTGCTTTGGTAGCTTTGAACTACCAACACTTGAAGGAACAAAACTTGATGGAGCAGCAGTATTACTTCCAGCAGCCTTTGCACATCCCCTCTTGTTATGACCCTTGTTATGACAATTGCTACATGTCATTTCCACTCCACCTTTGGACAATTTCCCTGTCTTATTTTCACCAGGCTCTTTTCTTCTAACCTTCTTTGGCCTTCCAGGCATCTTCTTGACAGTAGGTGGTATAACAGGTGGGTTTTGTGACTCTGGCCACATATTCATACCCAAGACAGGCTGAAGATAGTAGCTATATGTTTTCATGTAAGTTTCATTACTGTACCAATGAGAAATATAGTTCATAGGCTCCAGATTTTTAAAATGCAAGGCAGCAATTGCATGAGCACATGGTATGCCTTTTAACATCCAAGCTCTGCAGGTGCAAGTTTGCCTATTGATGTCCACCAAATGCTTCACTTCACTAGTACCTACTCCTTGCTTCACTTCAAAACCATACTCACCATTCCAGAAAATGTTACATTTCATTGACCTTTCAGTGTTATCTTCCAAGACTTTCATTGCCATTGGTGAAAAATTACTAATCCAAGTGTTTCCAAACTGTCTTAGCTGACCTATTCTATTCATCATCTTCACCCTGATTTCTTCCAGCATTGTCACTATTGTCTTCTGCCTTGCTGCCAAAATCCAAGCATTGAAACTTTCTGCCATATTGTTGTCAACACTATCAGACTTGCAGAAAGTGTTGAAATACACCTTACTCCATCTTTCAATGTTGTAGTACAACAGTTCATCAACTATGTTAGACCCCAATTTCTTCATGTCATCTAGATTTTTTTTCAATTCCCACTCATAGGTAGACCTTGCACACCTCCAGAAGCAGTTCCTTCTCTCTATGCCCCTCCATTTCTTAGACCAGTTAGCTAGGATGTGCCTTGCACACATCCTATGCTCAGAATTTGGAAGTAGGTCTGCTATAGCAATTTCAAGCCCCTGCAAAATTAAAAATGGCAGAAAAAACAGAAACAGTAAGAGAAAGATTGACAGCATTAGTAGAAACAGTAGGAGAAAAACAGTAGGATTACCTTTTGCATGTCTGTTATTATGGTCAAAATTGGTTATTATTACACCTTCAAAATTGTATTTCTGTTCACGATTTTACACTGACAAGATTACAGTGAAGAAACTGGAAGCAAGTTCAAAATCCTAGATACGGATGATATTAAACAACCAAAAACAGAGATAACATTTAGGTTTGATGATAGAAAGGGTTAGGGTTTATGTGTTTACCTCCAAACTATAACAAAGAGAACGTTTGCACTTGATTCTTCGGATACCTTCAAGTTCGACGAAAACAAAGAGAACGGATCTTCAACCAAATTTTCAACTGAAACAAATACGAACAGAAGTAAAGAAGAAAGAACAAGGAAATAGTATGGATTTTACATACTTTTCTCTTCGATTTTGGTCAGGGTTCTTTGATTTGGGGAATTTTGACTGAGGGGTTAAAGGTTAGGGTTCACTTATTTTGGGAATTTTTGATTGACGGGTTAAACAAGATAAGATAGGTTATATTGAGTTTAAGTGGTTTTAATTACGTGGCTTCATAATTGAAGCGCGTGTAAACCACTTCAATTATTATACTTGGTCCTGGTTGTGAGAGGGAGTAAATAAATACAATACTTTCAACTATCGTGGGGTGTTAGGACACTCGTAAACTTAAGGTGTGTAAATGACTTTTCATGACAAGTTTGATGGGGTATTTATGCATTATCTCATTTATTTTTAATTAAAATATCTGTTTGAGGTATGCTTTTTGCGATCTTTTCCGTCTTTTGTAAATACTAATTTTTGGTTTATTTGTTTATTAATGAACATAATCCATACACGAACTATTTTCTTATGTATAAGCCTCAATTTCACACGGGCGATTTTCTTACGTCATTAGGCCGTGTTTGGCTGCTTTGTATAACGATCAACACAGTCCCGTCTTCTTCCTCAACCAAATGGCGGCAAGTTTAGGCATCGTATAAAACAATAGAGTTTTATGTATATTTGGAGAAGTTTTATATTAGTACCCCTTAATAACTAATTTTAAATAAACTTCTTTGCTTCCATTTGATCCCAAAATAGTATCAATATGTTGTTTACTTGCGTCATTGATCAATGTTGTTGACCTCCTTCAACAACATGTATGATTTGCTAAACTTGTTTTCTGCAAATACTAATATATTATTGTGAACACCTAATTTTTTATCACACCCCAAATTCTATACTATTTTAGTATAAATATTTCTTTTACGTCTAATCTTAATATTTTAAATGTTTATCTTACTCTTAATAGGTTTTATTTAAGAAAATTAAAAAAATATAAAAAATATTCATACTATAAGATTCTTTTTGCGATGTTTAAATAGATTTTTTTTTTTATGTATATTTGGTTTCTTCTAATTTAGATGTAAGCTATAGTATTTTAGTTAGTATAATTTAAATATAGTATAATTATTGATTTCTTATATATATATATATATATATATATATATATATATATATATGTGTGTGTGCGCGCGCGTGTATTTTTTATCTTCTTTTATTTAATTAACAAAAAAGGAGTTAGAAAAAGTTAAAAAATATATAGAGTTACAAAATAATAAATAAATAAAATCACCAATTTTCCCACTTCCCCACTTCACTCATACCTTACCCCCACTTTCTCACATCTTGCCCGCATCCTCACATATTTCCTCACCTCAATCCCGTGTAAACCTAATCCTTAACACATTATAAGATAACCACCAAAATTTTCTTTATAAAGGAAAAAAAAGAAGGAAGTGGGGAGAAAAAAAGCAAATAGAAGGAGAGCAATATTTGAAAAAGGAGAGAAAACAGAGGCAGAGAAAATAAAAAAGCGTGCTTCTGCTCTCGAAACTTTCCATAGCAAAAGTTAAGAAATTTTATCCATGAGAACATCTATTTTTCTCAAGCCAATACTAGTTCTTTTCCCCTTTTAAAACATCCACAAATCTCACGAATGTTTAACCAAAATACGGAATTTCGATTAAAACTAAAAAATAAGAGAAAAATTGGGTTACTGATAATCAAGAGACCAAAGAATATAATTGGCTTTCAATAATAAGAATAAACAGCAAAGAAAAGTGTATTTCAATATGATCTCGATAGTTGATCGTCTCTACAAATGGTATAACTTCTTCCTTTTATAGTTGATCCTAGGTAGAAGAATGAAACATAGACTTTAATGACATGATTATGAGTAATAAATAACATTAAATAGGTTGTTACACAATCATTCCTATTAAATGCCAATTCTTCAATGTACCAGGTATTTAATATTTGAATTTGGAGTTCTTCCTATCTTTAGATCCATGTTTTAAATGTTTTTTTATTTGTTGCCCTTAAATGTCTTGAATTGATACGAGATACGTGTCTAAACTGCTTTCTGTATCTTTTGTCTTTAGAATTACATCTCTCTCCGCTCTAAACATGTCGGGACTCGTAGCTGAATTACGTATCATACCTAATTTTTCTTCCCGCATCTTTTATTTAATTATTGTCTGTTGACCATTCCACGTGTCATGCCACATCATAAAAAAAATTCCCAATACAGATAGTCCCCCCACTTTCCTTTTATTTATCAATTAAATAATTGGGAAGTGGAAGTGGCATTTTTGTCGTAATCAATGCCGACACCTCACTTGTCTTGCTCTTTTAATTCTTCTTACACGTGTCATCTTCTGATTTAGCTCTGCAACTCTACCTCCTTCTTTCTAGGCTTCTTCAACCTTTTCTTTCAAGAAGTGCCAGTTCTTTTTAATACAGTCTTTTCATCATTATACCTCTTAGTTCGCAAGTTGCTTCCATATACCCTTTCGATTCCTTCTTCCTCAGTTATCTTCTTCATCAAGTGATTTCTTGCTTCCTTTTACTTTTCCTCTGTAAAAGATTTTATCCAAAAATGACATCTTCAAACCCTAACCCTAAAAACGTTCCAATTCTTGACCAATTTCCCAATGCTCCTACTCCAATTAGGCACAGTAGAGACAAATGGGGAACGAAATTTAAGATCCACGCGCGGAGATTCAACCGGTTATGCTCCTTTTTCTCCGAACCCGAATGTCAAAGGTTCTTCCTCAAAAACCCCTTCTTCTAAAGGTAAAGAAATTTTCGACCATTCTCAAGAACCCTTAGTTGAAGATATTGTACCAAATGATTTATCTTTTGTGAGTGATAGAACGTCACTTCAGAAACAAGTTCAGAAATTGGAAAAAATTGATGCTTATCCTTCTCTTATAACTGAACTCTCGATCCCAACTATTAGGAAAGATTGTAATTGAAAAGAGAGTCTTTACCTTTCCAAAGAAATAGCTTAGTAGCCACATTAGCAGCGCTTGGGATGATTTTAGGCGCGGCCTATTCCCTTTGGCTATATAATTGTGCGGTTTCTGGGAATTTAAAACCCATCAATTCATATTATAAATCATAGGATTTCTTCTTTTAGGAATGGGTATTCCTTTGTTTATATCTATCCTTTTACTTGGGGATTAAAGCCTGCCATAGACCCAGTTATCCTTGATTTCTGTCGTTTTTTCAACATCTGCTTAGTTTAAATTGGTCCCTTAGTATGGAGGGCAGTGGCTTGTTTGAGATTTTTATCTGCAAAAGCCAAAATCGACTTTACTTTTGCCCATATTATTCATTTATATCATCCCAACTTGATGCGTCATGGTTTCTTCACCTTAACTGCAAGGAGTAAAAAAAAATTTGGTAAACCTTGATGATGTTAATGACCGTGGATGGTATCTTCGTTACATTGTTGTTCACATAATGGATTTGTTAGGTGAAACAAACACTCCCTTCCCTGAGAAGTGCAACTTTGAACGTAAGCTTCTATTTACTTTTCCATGTCTATTTTTAGAGATTTTGATTTTCTCTTTGATCTCATCCCTTTTTGGTTTTTTGTAGCAACCATGGGAGATGTGGAGCCTATTCCCAACTTCTGTGGTTGGGTAGATTCAATTTTGAAAGCTGCTCTCAGAGAGGAAAGCACTTGGAAATCTATTTCCTCTCTTCATGATTGGAAAATGAAAACACATGGTATGTATGTTTTTATTCTTAAATACACACAGTAAATCTAATTTTTTATAAAATTGAATTCATTTTCCCCCTCTTTTTTTTGTCAGGGTTCGGCATGAGAGGGATAGTGCATGAGGTAGCTTTAGCTATGCGCACTACTGCTAACACTTCTCTTGATTTGGACAAGACTAAAGCTTTAATAGTAGCAAAGAGAAAAATATTGGCAGTTGATGTTGATAATGAAGAAGAAGGTGGTACCTCGCTGTTATCCAGGCCAAGAGTAAGGAGACATGTTATTGTGGAGAATGAGATTGAGGATGCTCCTGCTCGTGCCTCCCCTTTTGAGCCTGTTCTGATTGATGGAGAGGCTGCACCAAGAGACTTCAGTGGGTCTGTTCACTGTCTTTCTATTGATAATTTCGAAGGTGGAGAGCCGGGTCTTATTCTAAATGAAGTTCACTTATCTTCCTCAATTCCCATTTCTCCTATCTCTTTTACATCATCTCCAACCGTAAGTGTTTTTGATCCCATGTTGACTTCTTTTGCTCCTTCACTTATGGTGAGTGCTTCCATTCTTATATCAATTTCAGCTCCCGTGTCTGTTCCCATTTTGACTCCCGTACCTTCTTCCATTTTTTTCTCTTCTACTACTCTTCCTTCTACTACCCCTTCTTCCTCTGTAGTGCATTCGGAAACTGGTCCGAGTAGCAGAGGTATGACTATGAGAAAAGTCACACTTGAAGTACCTACTACTCATAGCCTTTTGAGGAAGACTGGTAGTGCTGATGTTTGTCTTGAGCCTTTAATCGGAGATATGGAGAGGAGAAAGATGCAAAGCCATAGCTGGTTAACTTTGGCAAATGACATAGTTCATTCAACTTTAAAGGTAATTTCTTTTAAATTGAGTATTAGCTTTCCTTTCACCTTAGGTTTTTATTTTTGTGTCTTATATTTGTAGGCTAATTTGATTGGTACTGAGCTAATGGGAAGGATTACCTCTTTGAAAAGAAAAGCTCGGGAGTCTACAAAAGCCATTGAAGAAGCTCAGCTTGAAGCACAAAATATGAAGGTGTTTTAATGAGCATTGATGAACTACGAGATGATAAATCACATTTGGAACGACAAAATCGTACTTTATCCGCTGACTTAGGGATATCTCAAGCCGCCTTAAGTCAGATAAAAAAGGATAAAGATACTTTGAATGAATCGTTGTCAAGGGCTAATGAAGAAATCAAGGGGCTCAAAGCACTTATGAAGAGAAAAGAAGAATATGCCAGAGAGTTGGAGCAAAGCTTGAATCAAACTCGGGTCGACTTGAAGATTTCTTCAGACAAAGTTTGTGCTTTGGAGAGTTCCAACACCACACTCAAGACTTTCCTTGATTCACAACTAGCTAAGCAAGAGTCAGTGAAAAACTCTTTTGCTATATGGGAAAAGGATTATGAAAACTTGAAGAAGGAATATAATTCTCTTGCAGAGAATTTCAATTACAAGGTCAATTGGGTTTTTCTAAGATCGTGTCGTGATTCTTTATTGGAGGATACTCAAGAGAATTTTAACTTACAATCTGAGTTATCCAAAATCTTAGATACGATTGAAAAGAATAACCAACATGTTGACACTCCTAAGCAACCAATTGACATTTCTTCTTCCGCGTGTGGAACTCCTGAAGCAACAGAGCCGGTGGATTTTGAAGTTGTTACTGGAGCGACTGAAGTAGTGGTTCAAGTGACCGAGGGTGAATCACTTTCATCGCAGCCTATGGGACTTGAGGCTCCCATGGCTACTTCTTCCCTTGATGATATCACTACCACAAGCTTAATTGAAACTGCTCCTATTGCAACCTCTGATGTTCCAACTCCTCCAGTAACCAGTTAAAAAAGTTTTAGTTTTTTTATATTTGGTGGTATAATCCTTTTTAGAGAATTTTTCTTATGAAGTCCCCGATTTTCATAATGGGGCTTTTGTTTAAAGACAATTATATTTTAATGACTGAATTTTCCTTTTCCTTTAGTCTTTTATGTTTTAGAGGTTTTTAATTAATACTTCTTTGTGTTCTATTCTTGCCTATTTTCGTGTTTATGACTTATAGAATAGCTTTGCATTTTTATCCTTTGAAAATGTTTTATGATTCTTCTCACGGAAAGTCAAACATGGGGATTATAAAAAGAGGTCCATTTTTATATATCGACACTTAATGAAGAAGACGTCTCAACTTCATAATGGTGTTATAATACGATGAAAGAAATAGGAAACACGTGTTTTATTTTTGTACGAAACAACTTTGACAAGTTTTTATTCATGAACTTGAGCAAACTTTCGAATGTTACATGCGTTATAGTACATCTATATCCTCCTCGTAACTATTTTTCTTGTAACAAATTTCTTATAAAATATACAAGGTTGTTTTTTATTGTAACATGTTGTTTTTTTACATACCCATAGCCCTATCTTTACATATTTAGAAAGGGTTTGGAAATGTTTCCAAGTGACTTCATTTTCCTTGTAACACTTCCTCGTAGGACTTGGCCATTTAGAGCTGAAACCCGATACGCAGCTATTCACAACTGAATCTTGATACGTGGCAATTTGCATCTGAATTTTGGTCAACTTTTGCTTGAATACCCGTATCACTTTTTCTATACGGACGCGTATCTATTTTTCTGCACGAAGCTATGTATATTGTATAGTCCCCCGAGTGTTTGAGCGTTGAAGAATGAAACCTTGAACACTTGTTTAGTACTCACATGTTGGTCCTTTTCCTGAAACAGAAAATATACTGGACTCGGAGATACAATTTTAGATGAAGACTGCCTACCCTGTATGTATTTCCATCAGATTGGTATATCCCTAGGCTTAGAATTTAAGAATATTCTATTTTGCCATGCAGGTTGTGGCTCATCATTTGGCACGGGTTAGGGTTTTTGCCTAGCATCTAAAATTGTTAGTAAAACTTTAATAATTTAAAAGAAAAATAATTTGACATGAAGATACCAGACCGTGTCTACCTCCTTAAAAGTAATATCTTTTTAAATGTACAACATTCCAATGTGAAGGTAGAATTTTGCCATCCATAGTCTCTAGCCCATACGCATATTTTTCCGCAACGTTACGGATTCTATATGGTCCTTCCCACGTTAGACTTAGCTTTCCTGAATTAGCAGCCTTCATAGATTGAAACACCTTTTTGAGAACAAAGTCCCCAATTTTGAAGAACCTGGGACGTGCTTTCCGGTTGTAGTATCGTTCAATCATTTATTTTTGAGCGGCCATTCTTTTCAATGTTGCTTCTCTCCTTCCTTCAATAAAATCAAGATTAATCTGTAACTCTTCGTTGTTCGAATCCTCTGTTGCTTGAACATATCTTAAACTCAGTTCTCCTATTTCTACTAGAATCAGAGCTTCTGCACCATAAACCATCAAAAATGGTGTTTCGCCCGTACTTGTTTTCGTAGTTGTTCGATAAACCCACAACACAGCTGGTAGAACTTCATGCCAGTTGCCTTTTGAATCTTTCAACTTTTACTTTAAATTATTGATGATTATCTTATTCGTAGATTCCACTTGTCCATTACCCACCGGATGATATGGTGTTGATGTTATTCTTTTGATTTGCCAGCTTTGAAAGAATTTTGTAATTTGTGCTCCTATGAACTGCGGACCATTATCGCACACAATTTCCTTTGGTACCCCAAAGCGACATATTATATTTCTCCAAAGAAAGTCTTTAACTTCTTTTTCTCGTACCTGTTTAAATGCCCATGCTTCTACCCATTTAGTGAAATAATCAGTAAGCACGAGTAGAAACTTTTCATGTCCTTTTGCCTGAGGTAATGGACCCATGATATCCATCCCTCATTTCATGAAGGGCCATGGAGCTATGACTGGGTGTAGTAACTCAGCTGGCCTATGCATATTGTTTCCATACCTCTGACAATTATCACATTTAGATACGAAGTCGTTTGCTTCCTCATCCATTTTAGGCAAATAATATCTGGCCCGTATTAACGTTCTTACCAGTGATCTACCTCCCTCATGATTTCCACAATGTCCTTCATGTATTTCCCTCGTTACATACTCCATCTGTGAAGGACCTAGACACCTTGCTATAGGACCTCCGAACATTTTTCGATAAAGATTTCTTTGATGTAAACAATAACGGGCAGCTTTCTTACATAATGCATGAGCCTTTGTATTGTTATTAGGTAAGGTTCCATACTACAAAAAAGCAATAATTTAATTCCTCAAATCCCATGTTAAATGATTAAAATTTACCTCATTCGTATTAGGTTCGAGAATGGAATCAAATAAATGTATAATCGAATCATTTGCATCGTTCGCTATATCTGCCACAGATGCAAAGTTGGACAAAGCATCAGCTTCTGCATTTTCATCTCTTGGAATCTGCGTTACCTTCCAAGTTTCAAATTATCTTACCAATTCTCGTACCTTCTCGAGATATTCCTGCATTCTGGTTTCCCTGGCTACTTAAGTCCCCAATATATGATTTACTACCAGCTGAGAATCACTTTTGATTATGATTTGCTTGATGCCGAGTTCGAGTGCCAATTCCAAACCTGTAATCACAGCTTCATATTCTGCTTCATTATTAGTAATAGGGTGACATTTTATAGCCTGTCTAATTGTTTCACCCATTGGTGGTATAAGAACAATTTCTAAACCTACCCCTTTTACATTAGATGAACCATCAGTAAATAATGTCCAAATCCCTCGGTTTGCACCATTAAAAACTTGTGACTCTTTTTCTACCTCAAAATGTATCCCTTGACTAATATCAGCTATGAAATCTGCAAGTACTTGGGATTTGATAGCAGTTCTAGGTTGATAAATTATTTCACAATCGCTTAATTCTATAGCCCATTTTGCTAATCTACCTAACAGTTCATGTTTATGCAAAATATTTCGTAATGGAAAAGCTGTAACTACAACAATAGGATGACACTAGAAATAAGGCCTTAATTTCCTAGATGCCATAATTAAAGCTAACGCTAAGTTTTCCAGCTGCGGATACATTGTCTCAACATCTAATAAAGTCTTACTTACATAATAAATAGGATATTGTTTACCCTGGTCTTCACGAACTAGAACAACACTTACCGCTACTTCTGAAACTGCCAAATAAATAAGTAACTTCTCGCCTTCCTTTGGCTTCACCAATAGAGGGGGATTTGACAAATATATTTTCAAATCCTTAAGGGCTCGTTGGCAATCTTCATTCCACTCGAAATAATCCTGCTTCTTAAGTGCCGAGAAAAATTTAAAGCATTTTTCTGAAGATTTAGAAATAAACCTCCCTAGGGCTGCGATTCTTCCAGTCAATTGTTGAACCTCCTTTTTATTTGTAAGATATTGGGTATTTCTTCGATTTCTTTAATCTGAGAAGGATTTACCTCAATACCACAGTTAGAAATAAGAAAACCCAAAAATTTACCTGAGGCTACACCAAATGCGCATTTTTCTGGGTTAAGTTTCATATTGTATTTACGTAAAATTTCAAACGTGACAGATAAATGTGAAATGTGATTGTCACACCTCCCTTTTTACTACCCTTTTCAAATGTTTAATTCCCGATTAAGAGAATAGGGTATACCTCAATGTTTCAAATACCCAGGAAGGATATAATAACAAAGAGGAAGGAGTTTTTCCAAATAAAGGACAATCGGTCCGGGATTTTATTTAATTTTCAGAGTCACCACTTGGGAAGATAATGGTGTCCCAAGTCACCGGTTAATCCCGAATCCGAGGAAATTGACTCTGTATTACAGTCCGTGAAACTAGAAACCTGGATAAGGAATTCTGTTAACCCGGGAGAAGGTGTTAGGCACTCCCGGATTCCGTGGTTTTAGCACTGTCGTTCTCGGTTTTATGTGACATATTATACGCCTTTTAACAATGCGTACATATTTCAAACTTTAATATTTTACGAATTTCGACGTTGCGAAAACGTATTTCGGACCACACTGCAACCAGTACGCCTGTGACCTTTAATACATTTCGGCTTCGCCAGGATTTATGATTTAAGTCACACTAAGTGTGCACTCGTATTAAGGAAAGTACATTTATTAAATCGTGCCTAAATCGTCTAACGGCTTTTCAATCTTTAGGAAAGGTTGTGGAATTTGCTATCAACCTTTCCGATTCTATTATATTTCATTTTTTATGCGAGGCTCATCCCACTCAATTTTATAGTCCAATCCTATGTATAGATATATTTTCTATCATTTGGTTTTTCCCTAATCTTTTAATATCATTGCGATTTCAGAATACAACTCCAGGCCTTATGCTTTTATACTTTTGGGCCTGGATTTTTTGGGCTCGTTTGTAGTGAGCTAATTTATGTGATTGGGTCTTAAAACCCAGAACACTCGAAAACCTTCTATCAGAAGCTCAATTTCGAAATAATATAGATCTGGCCTTCGCTATCTATTAGGCCCAAACCAAACTGTGATGACCCGGACCGTCATCATGTGAGTTATCACCCCATTTTCCCCATTATATGCTCGTTCATGTTTCAATATGTATGTTTGGCGAGTTTGAGTCAATTCGGATTGAGTTTGGTTGGAATTGAGACAAATAGTCTCTTAGAAGAAGGAATATTTGGGAAAAGTCAACAGGATGTTGACTTCTGAGTTAGAGAGCTGAGAATCGAATTCTGATGATTCGGTCAGCTCCGGGAGGTCATTTGTGGCTTAGGAGAGCAATCAAAATCGAATTTGGAGGTCCGTGTAGAAATAGGCTTGAATTGGCTAAGGTTGAATTTTGGCGAAATCTGTATGGTGGGTGAGATTTTGATCCGGGAGTCGGAATAGAATTCAGAAAATTCCTCTAGCTTCGTTATGTGATTTTGGATATGTCTGCAAATTTTTAGGTCATTCGGAGGTCGTTTGGTCGGGTTTTAGATCGAATGTCGGTTGCGGAAGTTTGAATGGAAACTTAGGCTTGAATTGCTTGAATTCGATGTTTTTCCGTATTAAAGGATGTGTTTTTATCATTGGAGCAAGTTCGTATAGTGCTATGGAGTATGATTGTGGTTTTTGTTGGCCCATGGGACCCGTGATAGTTTTGGGAGGTTAAACGGAGGAATTTCAAGGATTTTGCAGGTCTGAATTTTTGGCTTATGGTATTTCCGCTTCTGCGGGTGGGGAACCGCAGAAGCGGATGCGTAGGTGCGGCAGGATCCTTACAGAAGCGAGATTTGGCTAGTTTGGGCATTTCCGCAGAAACAGCCCAGGATGCGAAGAGGCGGGCTCGCAGAAGCGAGCCCAGGATCGCAGGAGCGGAGGAAGGCCATGCCGGGGAGCTTCGCAGAAGCGGAGCCCAGTCCGCTTGTGCGGTCTCGCAAGTGCGAAACCTGGACCGCAGAAGCGGAACTGGGCAGCTTGGTATGGAATCGCAGAAGCAGCCGTTTGACCGCGGAAGCAGACTGGTAGGTGCGAGTCAAGAACCGCAGAAGCGGAAATTGCGCATGTGATAAGGATAATAGAAGGGAAAAATTTCATAAGTCATAAAAACATTAGGGCTCGGTTTTAAGAGGAGAATTGGGCAATTTGGACGGGAAATTGCTGGGAGTTCATCGGGTTATCATCGGAGGTGAGTTTTATGGTTCATTTACATATTTTTATCTTGAAATCCTCATCTATTTTACTGAAATTGGAAGAAATTATGGGGGAATTTAGCCTAAGCTAGGGCTTTGGTAAAATGTCGATTTGAATGGGCAAACGGAGTCCCATTTTGGAAAACTTTATATGCATAGACTCGTGTTCTGACGAGGATTCCGAATATGTAACTTTTGTAATCGAAAAGCATACCAAAAGTCAGGTTTTGACAACTTTGTGGGTTTTGGTGTAATTTGAGTTATTTCGAATGGGTTGTGTGTTATTAGCATATATTGATGTATTCTCTATGATTTCGAGCAGACTTGGCATCCGAGGAGATTGATTTGCGAGGCAAGCGCAAAACGCGCTAGGACTTCTACCGGTTCGAGGTGAGTGGCGATAGTAAATAATGTACTGAGGGTTTGAAACCCCGTACTTGCACTATACAGTGCTTTGTTGAGATGAGACACGCGTCTTGTGGCGGGCGTGGTCACATCGTGATTGAGGAATTGGACTTGGTCCTTCCCAGCTAATAGTATATTGTATATTATGACTGATAATGAGATTATAACTGTGTAATTGGGCTAATAGCCATGTTTGGGGCCTTGTGCCGATCTGTAGAGCATTAGGGGACCTGTAGTGCTAGGTGACCTTTATATCGTGTTGGAAACTTACACTCAGCCGTGAAATTTGCTGAATAGCATATTAAGAGCCAGTACTAGGTGTGTACTGTGAGAGACCGATTACTTAGGGTGGAAATTCCCTGATTTAGCTGAGTGGGCCTGAAAGGCCAATCCTATACTAATTGGGACAGGGTCGAGAACCCGTTATGTGGTATTATATATATATATATACCCATGTTGGATCGGGTTGCACGCCTCAGCAGTATATATATTGGATCGGGCTGCACGCCGTAGCAGTATATATATTGGATCGGGCTGCACGCCACAGTAGTATATGTGGGATCGGACTGCACGCCGCCGTATTATTGCGTTTGGGCCGTAGGACCCTTCGGAGTCCGAGTCCGCACACATTCTCAGTGAGCACTGGTGTATACTACGGGATCGGGCCGCCGCGGTAGTATAGTTATATATGTATATATATATATATATATATATATATATATATATATATATATATATATATATATATATATATATATATATATTGGATCGGACCGCACGCCGCAGTAATACATGTGTGGATCGGGCCTGCACGCCGCAGCATCATAGCGCTTGAGCCTAGGGAGCCCCTCCGAAGTTTGTATACACCCCCAGTGAGCGCCGTCGACGTTAAATGGAGTGGGTTGCACCGCAGCGGTATATGTATTGGAGCGGGCTGCACGCCGCAGCATTATACTTATTCATATCCTTATACATACTTAAGTACTTATACATTATAGACATATATATATGTATATCTACATACATTGAGTTGGCTGTACACCGTAGCGGTATGAGTGAGGATTTGGTCAGTGTGGGACCTTGTTGAGATAGTTGTGGACTGGAGATCAGACTACTCACTGTAGTGATGACTTACCTGTGGGGGTTTGCCTTAGAACTGTTTAGTGATAGTACAGGAGTTCTCATTTTCAGTTATTGTTTATTATTATTACTTACTAAGTTGAAATATACTCACCCCACTCCCCTGCACTTTTTGTGCAGATTCACAGGTACCCGAGAGCAGTTGAGTTGTTGTAGCTGCTTACTCATATCTACTTTTGCGGAGACTACGAGGTAGCTGCCGGCGTCCGCATAACCTGTTTTCTCCTTCCTTATCATTTTGTTGCTCTCATTTTGCTTAGACTTATTTGTATTAGGATGTTTATTCTGTAGAGGCTCAGACTTGTGACACCGCGATTTGGTTGGGACCGTATTTTGTATGTTTCTACTATTGCGTTTATCATATTGATATGAACACTTGTTGTTTAAGTTTAACTTGATTAATTGGAATTAATAATTGGCTGGTTTAAGAGATAATATGGTCGGGCTTGCCTAGCATTCTGTTGGGCGCCATCACGACCAAGGTTTGGGTCGTGACACAAACAAAATCGAAAAGGAAAAATAGAGACTAGAATTCATTATATGCAAAAACATCTAGAACCAGTAGAGAACATATCCAAATTATATTTATTCAATGAGAAGAAGCAATATTACAGAATTACAGTGACTGTTTCATACCTTAACTATCTAATATGCATAAGATCCAATTAGCATACTACTTTTGCTTTGTATTTCAATAGCTAATTTAAACTACTGGATCAAGTTATTTATTAGCTAAAACGACAGAATACTGTTTAACTATGTGAGACAAGATTAATACTAAATGATCCACTGAATTGTAACTCATTGTAACTTTCAGGAAAGAAAACTAACTACACTTAATCACTAATCTAATTGTTGGACTGATTCGTTTGACCTCATGATAATCAATCTTATATTCAGCTGCTGCTTCATTTTTTTGTTGTTATATCTATTGTTAAATTGTTTAGATCTAACTAACAGATGTCAAATTGAACTATCTACTATAAGTTGATTGAGCATTGTTACGATTCTATTATTATAAGCCTATTTCGAGATTAACTGGACTAATTTTACTATTAGCCTATCTTAACTAGGTGATTTCAACCACTATCACTACCTTACCTCCACTTGCTATACTTATTACATTGTTTCATTCGTTCGTGCTTCACATGAACTACATATATACAACATTTCCTAATGAATTACAGATTTGACTACTTATACTAAATGCAAAGCAGAAACATAATAACAAAGAGATATTAAACTTGAGCCAAGCTCTTCATTTCATCAACTGACTGCAAATTACATTGCTCGAATAGGAATATGTAACTGATTCAGCAAAAAATACCAATGAGTTCTAAGGGAAATAAGCAGGAACAGCAGTTAAAACCATGACAAGCAATGCAACAGTAGATAGAGTGAATCCCAGCAAGCAATTGAATCCCAAAATAGCAACAAAGCAAATACCCAGCAAAGTTAAGCAATAGAGGATCAACAGAAGCAGGAAATCCACCACAGCTCTTAGAATAAGTTTCGATTATAAAACCCAGGCAGTTTTTGCTCTTATAATTCTAAGTATGTATTCTTTGAATTTTGATTCCAAAATCTAGCCCTTAAACAGGCTCAAATGGGGTCTATTTATAGGTGAGACATGGTGAAAATTTTGGGGGGAAAAGCTGGAAAGTAAATTCTAGTTCCCTCCCCTGATTTTTACCAATTGTTATACTTTGATCCCATTTTCTGTTATGAATTGCCTTCCAACATGTGCTAGAAGGTTCTATTTGATTCCTTTTTGGGTCTTTTACTAGTGTGCCCCTACTTGTTAAAGTTATTTACTAAGTTACCTTTTATTTAGGTCCATTGCGCCCTTAGTTTTGTGCAATATTGCGAAAATTATAGGCCTAAATATCTTTAATGTCCCTATAGGCTTTATTAAATCCACAATTATGCCATTTTCTATTCCCTATATGCCCTTAAAGGCATTCATTATTTACCCGACCTGTCCAGGTTAGGGTTATGATGTCTTCAGCTACTATTTAATTCATGGCCACTTCTAATGAGTCTTTTAAGAATTGGCCAGATGTGAACCTCAACTTATTTCAATTTTAGCCCTTTTTATTTCATTTTCTGTTATTAAAGCCAATTTGCAGGACTAGCCTGCTTAATTATTCAAAGCTATCTTATTTAAAGCCTGGCCAGTCCAATGTTTGGACTTAGCCTTGCAATTTAAGCCAATCAGTGAACACAGGTTAACTAAGTCTTTGCAAGTCTAGCCAACTAATGAACATAGGCCAATTGAGACTTTGCAAGTCTAGCCAATTAGTGAACATATGCCAATTGAGACTTTGCAAGTCTAACCAATTTCAAACTTAAGTCAATTTATTACAAACTTAGCCTATTTAGAACTTGGCCAGTATTTTTAGAATTAGAGAATTATCAGAGTTGGTCAGTTACAAGACTGACCACTCTTTATTACTTATTTTAATTAAGACCTCTTTTGTGTTGTTTTCAATTTTAGCTACTTTTAACTACTTAAAGCATGTTTTCAG